>JAHGAU010000010.1:1200000-1632470 GCA_019925105.1 Niebla homalea
AACTTAAACTTTTCCGGATAAAAGGATTTACTTTTACGGGGTAAAGTAAAAATTATTAATAATATATTATCAATATAAAGCTTAATAATAAAATTAATATAAAAAAGAGTCCCAGAACGTAAATCCTTATATTATACATTAACGTAATTAAATATATATTCTTAATAAATATGATTTTTAACCTTAAATTAATTAATTTTAAATTATAATTTTAAAAATTAAACTTATTAAATTATAATATTATAACGGCGCTCCGCCGTTTTAATTTACTTAACTATAATAAAAAGGTTCTTAATTAAAAAGTGAATATTACCTTTTTATTTTAAGGTTTATTAAATTAATTAAGTATTTATTATAATAATAACGTTAAGCCTTTTTTTTAATAAAAAAGAAAAATTAAAAAATTAAACTGATTCCGTTAATAATACGTTAACGGGACTAATAAAAATAAATATAAAAGATATAACGTTATAATCTGGATACTTAAATATTATTTTAATAAATAAATTAATAATAAAATTAATTCTTAAGGAACTTAAAAAGAATTAAGGTATAGCCTTTACTTAAGGTAAAGGCGATAATTACCCCGCTTTACGCCTATTAAGCTACGGCTTATAAATAACGTATATTAAGGCCGTTACCAAGGCCCTTTACCAAGGTTTAACGGTTTACCTTAATATAGCAATATAACGTATTACTATAACGCCGGCGCAGAGGTGGCGCTAGCTGCTAACATTAATAATATAACGTTATTAATCCGTTAATATTAATCGTATTTTATATAATATTTTAACTTTATTTTTTATTATAAATATCTCCTTTTCTATAGGTTTATCCTTAAATTCAAAATAAATATCTAGATTATAATTATATATTATTATAAAAAAATTATAGCTTAAAGTTAAATATTCCGAGTTTATATAAATAAATTTAATTAAAAAGAATAACCCTACTTAATTTACCTATTCGGAGCTAATAAAAATCCTTAAATACTATTTAAGGCTTTAATTTTAACGCTTTATTTAACTATCCGGTTATGGGTAGAAAACGGTACTTAATTTATATTTTATCTTTACGTAATAATATATTAAACCTTAAAGTTTATTAATAAATAAAGACCTTTAATTAATTACGATTTTAATTAATATATTATAATATAATATGATTTCTTTAAAAAAGAAGTCCGTTAATATAACGGTATTAATTTATTTTATAACGGGGAGGTATTTATATATTTTTATATATTTATTTATAATTCTTAAAATCGAATTATAAACGTTATCCTTAACTTTATTTATAAATAAACCGGTAATAAAATCTATATTGAATTCTTTTTAAAGTACGGTTAATTAAGGGAATAAAGTAAGTTCACTATAAAAACAGTAATATAATACCTTAATCCTTTAATAAGTATCATACATTTTAATATAATTATTAATTTAAGCTTTTACACCGTTTTAATGATATTTACGGGTTAAAAGTTTATACGTTTTTTTAGCTCCAAAGTGGCCCGTTAATAGGTTATTATAATACTTATTAATTAACTCTTTTTTAACCGCTTTATCGTAAAGGACGTATATACGGCCCTTATAAGTTATAAGGCTATTAAGATTAAGTTTTTAAGTATTATTACGATTTTAATAAAAATACGTCGGCGTTACGTTATCGTCCTTAATCTTATATATAAACATATTATTAACCTATAGATCCTTAATAAGTAATTTAATCGGTTTAGATTCCTCGTAAAGTCCTTTAGGTAGTTATTAAATCTCTTTTTATAAAATAATAACCTAAATACCTTTTAAAGCGAGCAGTAATTAATAATTAATAATTATTATTTATTAATACTTTACCGATTTATCGGATTAAAGTACGAGCTTATTCTATAAGGTAAGTAATAAAGTAATATTAAAAGGTAAGACTCCTTTATAATTTAGACGTTTTAATAAAGAATTAATAAAGTTTATTTTACTTTAATAATAAAATATTTTAAAGTTATAATTAGTAAGTTTTAAAGCTTATTTAACTTAACGCGGGCTTAACGCCGGTTATTTTATAAACTTTTAAAAATTATTATAATTTATTTATACTTAAATAACTTTAAGGCTCCCTTCCAGGTAATATTATTATTATTTAAACATTATAATAATAACGAGGAGTTCTTAATTATACGTTTTATAATTCTGTTCGGTAAAAGTTATTTTTCTGGATTAATACGTAATTAAGTATTAATAACTTTCCTTAAACTATTAAAATAAGATGCCTACGATAATAAAATTGGATATATTAATCTTTATTTATACCTTCCGTTTTAAGTTAAAATAACGGAATAATAATACGTTAATAAATATCTCGCGGAATTAACGGAACGCTATATTTACCGTATTATTTTACTTTAACGGGTTAACCTTCTTCTTTTCCTTATTGCCTTTAAGTAGATTAATTAAAGGCTTAGTTATCCTTAAATATTTATAAATAAAATAATAATAAAAATTTATAAAACTTAAAAAGACCTATACTTCCCGGTAGGTTTTTAAGGTAGATTAATCTTTAATAACTTAAATACGCTTTTAGTCTATTTAAATCCCTTTAATAGAAACGATAAACCTTAAAAACTTTATTTAAGTAATATTAAATTAATATTTCTTGAAATTAACGTAAAGTTAAAATTAATAAAGTTACTTAAAAATTTACTAAATATAACGTTAATAATCCGCCGGATTCTTATTAAATATTAAAATATCGTTTAAATAAATTATATAGATTATATTAATAAAATTAATAAGAATATAGTTAATATAAGCTTAAAAAATTGCTAAAGCGTTAATTAACTTAAAAGGTATAATAAAATACTTAAAGTAACCATAACGTATATAGAACGTCATCTTTTATTTATCGCCGGACTTAATCCGTAACCGGTAATAAGTATCCTTAAGGTCCAATTTAATAAACCGTTTAAAGTTATTTAACCGGTTAAAAGTCTTAATAATTAAGGGTAATAAGTATTAATTTTTAATTATAACCGTATTTAATCCACGGTAATTAATATAGAAATAAAAACCGCTATCCTTCTTAAATATAAAAAAAATTAAGGTACCTGCGGACGACGTTAAATAACGAATTTAACCTTAGGCTATAATATCCTTAAGATATTACCGGAGCTTTATTAGCTTTACTTAAAATAGGTTATATAAGGGATTATATAATAACTCCCTATTATTTAAGTTAATAACGTAATCCTTTTATTTTAATTCAGGTAAAGTATTAGCTATATTATTAAAAAAGATATCTATATATTTACTTAACTCCCTCGGGACGTTTTAATTAATAAAGTTTTTTATAGTATTTATATATATTAAATTACTTTAAAGGATTTACGGTATTTTTAAGCGCTCCGTCGTTACGTTAATATAAATAATTATAAAGACTTTATTAATCTTTATTAAACTTTAATTAAAGTTATAAATATTATTAATTTATAACTTATAAGAATTAACCTTAAAGCGTTATTTATCCGCCGTTAAATTAATCGTTATTTATAAGGTATATAAAGTTAATAAATTAAAGACTATATTTAAACCTTCTTAATTAATAACGTAAAAAAATATTTTATATTATTTTTATTGCCCTTAATTATTAACCAGATAATATTATAATTAATAAATATTATAATAAAAAATTTATTTATTATTAAGAAAAGCCGCTTACGGTAAAATAGCGGGAGTTAATTATAAGTCTTATTAAACCGTATATACTTATAAAATTAAATTTATTTAAGCTTTAATATTAATTAATATATTTAATAATTAAGGATTATCTTAAAAACTTATTTAACCCTTAATAATAAAAGCTAGATATATTTTTAATTATTTTTTTATTGATTTTAACTTTAAAACGCCGCCAGAACTTTATCGTTTTTTAATATATTATCTTTTTTATAAGATTTTACGCTTATTATTAAAACCTTATTTTATAAAATAATAAAATAATCAGATATATAATAGCCCTTTCTATAGTATATATAATACTTAACGGTTTCATTTACTTTAAGGGCGGTATCGGAGTTTTCAGGTATAATTTTACGCTTTTAATTATAAGAATTATTTTTAATAAAAGTATATACCGGCTTTAAGCCGTTAAAATTAGGTTTAAATACCTTATTTTCAAAGGATTTACTTTTATTAACTTTTTAATTACTATTAATGGTACGCTTTAGGTTATTTTTTTATATAATTGCCGTTATTATAATATTATTTTAGGTTTTTAATACTTTATTAATTATAAAGATTTTAATTTTAAACTTTAATAAAAGCTTTATAAAGAATATATAGGTATAAAATTTATTTAATAATAATAATAAGTCCTTTTTTATAGTCTTTAAAGTATTACGGAATTATATTATTTTTTAATTAAAGTATTATTTAATATCCTTAAATTACTTATAATAAGTAAACCGGCGGTTTTCCGGATTAATTATTAAGTCCAGGAACTTATCTTTAAGTTCTTAATAGCTTATTTTATTAATTTCTTCGTTTAATAAGTTAAAGATTTTATAAAAAATAAACCTTAAATAAAAAATTACCTTTTTTCTCTTAATAAAAAAGTACTTAGGATAAAGTATAAATTATTTTTTTAAGTTAATAAATTATATTTAATACTTACCCTTAAACTTATTTTAATATAGCTTAAACTTTTCCGGATGAAAAAACTTACCTTTATAAGGTAAAATAAAAGCCGTTAACGGTACGTTATTAATATAAAGCTTAATAATAAAGTTAACGTAAAAGAAAGTTTTTAAATATAAACCCTTATATTATATATTAACGCGGTTAAATATATATTTTTAATAAATATAATTCTTAATTTTAAGCCGGTTAACTTTAAATTATAATTTTAAAAATTAGGCTTATTAAGCCGTAATATTACGGTAACGCTCCGCTACTTTAATTTACTTAATTATAATAAAAAGGTTCTTAACCGAAAAGCGAATATTATCTTTTTATTTTAAGGTTTATTAAGTTAATTAAATATCCATTATAACGGTAACGTTAAGCCTTCTCCTTAATAAAGAAGAAGAATTAAAATATTAAACTAACTCCGCTAGCGGTACGCCGGCGGGACTAATAAAAATAAGTATAAAAAACGTAATATTACGGTCTGGATACTTAAGTATTATTTTAATAAATAAATTAATAATAAGATTAATTCTTAAAGAACTTAAAAAGAATTAAGGTATAGTTTTTACTTAAAATAAAAATAATAACTACCCCGTTTTATGCTTATTAAGCTATAACTTATAAATAACGTATATTAAGACCGTTACCAAGGCCCTTTGCCAAGGCCTAACGGCCTACCTTAGCGCAGCAGTATGGCGCACCACTATAACGCCGGCGCAGAGATGGCGCTAGCTGTTAACAATATATTAATTTAACGCTTTTTATAGGATTTAAGATAATATTACTATTAATATATTACGTAAAAAGGCTACCCTATAAGTAATCCGTATTATTACTTTTACGGCGTTAATTTTCTTATTTTATATAAATTACTTACGATAAAAGAATTAATTAAGGGCCTTTTTAACTATTTTGAGATTACCGGTAAAGTTAAATAACCCTTATTTAAGCCGGTAATTAACGTTTTCGTTCCGTAATATAATAATAATTCTTAAGTATAAAAGGATATCTATATAATACTTAATAAAACGTTGTTTTTAAGGTATTATCTATATATTATTAAGGTAGTTTACGATTTTACGGCTAAAGTCATTATATATACGGTTTTATTTAATATTAAAGTCGGCTTTAATATATATATAAATTATTTTCTTTTAACGTATTATAAAAGCCTTTTAAAATTTATTATTTATAAAATATTTTTTATAGTTTATTAATACGTTTTTATTAACATATTATATATATAATAGGTATTTATTACTTAAGAATATTTTTTTAATTTATAAAATATAATTAAGCTTGTAATTAATAATAATATAAATTAAATCCGGTACGTTAATATAAAATAAAAGTTTTTATAATTGCTTTAAAACCTAGCGGTAATTATCTTCCTTTTTAGATTTTAAAAAATAAAAGTTTATATAATAAGTAATACTTAGATTTATAATATTAATAATTATTAATAATAATATTTTATATTTATTAATTTTATAAATATAATCCATCTTAAAAACGACGTAAAATTCCTTAATAAATAAGTATATCTGCAAATTTGTGAACCAGCATATAAGCACTCCGAGTATAAGCGAGTAGATTAAGCAGGTTAAGCTTATATCCCTTCTCGTTAGGCTTTTAAGCGCTTGCGAGTATCCGGCTTACTTATAAGTTTCTTGGATTCTCGTGAGTTTTATTTTTTTTTTTAACTTAAGGATTTTTTAATTAAATTACCCCCTTTAACTACCCCCCCCTTAAGGATAAATTATTAGCTACTAGGGTAACTTTTAGTTAAAATAACCGAATCTATAATTAATTTTAAAAAACGTTGAATATTACGGCTTATAGGGGGGGTAACGGTAATACCCGTTATTAAGAAAGCTTAAATAAAAAATTTATAAAAAATAAAAATCCTTATTTTACCGTTTTAAACGTTTTTATTTTTAATTTTTTTTTATCCGCTTAAGACCGCTCGGAACGCTCGTGAGTTTCCCTGGATGCTCGTAAGTAATTTACGAGCGGTCTGAGTGAATAAATCCATTTTTTTTTTATTCACTCGCTCCGAGCAGGTCGCAGATTTGCTGATGTAAGTAAACGGCTTAAAAAAGAATAAATATATTATGTAATTATTTAAGTCTTTTAGAAATTAAAACTATTAATTATTATTTCGAAATAAGTATAAGAATACTTATATAGGTATCTTAAAGTTAAGTATTTATTAATAAATAGCTTATTTTTAATTAAGGATATCTTTATTAATAAAAAGAGGTCTTTCTTCATCTTAATTATTTTATAAGCGGTTTATTATTTCTATTAATTTTACTTTTATTTTAGACTTAATTATAATATATTCTTTAATCTCGTTAATTATAATGATTACCCTTAATAAAAAATAAGTAATAAAAGGGGTAACCGGGTAATTATAAATAATATCCTTAATTTTAAGGACTTAATTACTTATTATTAACGTAATAATAATACGTATTAATATTATATTAAATAAATACTTATTTAATCGTAAATTTCTATATATCCTTTTTTATCTATAAGTTATAAGGACCTTATTACCGTAATTATAATAGAGTTAAATCTTCCGTTTAATTTCTAACTTCCTATTATTCTTAAACCGTATTATTATTATAATATAATTATATTTTAAGGTTTAATCTTATATTATAAGGATAAAAAAGTTATTAAAAATATTATTTATATTATTAAATAAGGGTATAAAGTTTATAATAATAATAAATAATAGGACGGCCGGATTAAGGGGCATATTATTTAAACTTTATTAAAAAAACAAAAAAAGTCTTCCGTAATGCTAAGAAATACTACCGGAATTACTGAATATACCCGTAAAAAAAAGGGTGTACATATAGGGAATTTAAGGGTGTATATGCAGGGGATTTAGGGGCGTATATGTATATCGCGGGGGTGTACGTATATATGATCCCTAATTTAAATGCCTGCTAAATGCCTGGTTGCGGGATCGCTCCGGCCAGCACCCCGTGCCAAGACAAATCACACCACCAGTACTCGGACTATCTCTTCAACGTATTGATTAATCAATGCGGCGTATAACACTTAGTCTCTGAGGATTCTACTGGGGTAAGAGCTATCCTTTGGTTTCCTGCCGATTGTCCTTCCCCGTGCCAAGACAAATCACACCACCAGTACCAAGATACCCTTGTACCTTTCTGGATGATTGGGCATCCAACTTCCAACGTAACTGAGCCTTTAGATCCTGGGCAGCTGCGAATTTCATCTCCCCAAATGTATGTCCTCTAAGCGTGGAGATCTTGACTCTGCTAAACCTTTTTCCTTTCTCACAACTCATCCCTCGGCTTTCCAGCAGAAAGATGGGACTCCTCGTTATTGACCTTGTTCTTTTCTGCCCAACTTCGTGCTACTATACTCGTGAGTATCTCGTATCCAATTTGTGATGCTACAAGCGCAGTCTGCTCTCCTGTGCCATCGTATGCTGGAGCCACCTCCACAATGTCTGCGCCTACTATGTTGAGACCCTCAATCCCGCGCAGAATGCGTATCAACTCCCGACTGGTCCAGCCACCAGCCTCTGGTGTGCCCGTTCCAGGACATAAGCCTGGATCAATCACATCAATGTCTACACTTAGGTAGACAGGAACTTTGGTCCCCATGCGCTCAAGAATCATATCAATGATCCCTCGTGTTCCCAGGTCATCAATGTCGTCCGCGCTTATCTGCAAAAAGCCCTGTCTTGCATCATCTTCATAGTCGTCCCATCCCAAAAGCCTGCTACGCAAGCCACCATGCACAGAGGAGCCATTAAGAATGAGACCTAATAAAGCCACCATATCAGCCTTGGGATTCAAAGCGTAGCGATGCGGCTTGAACAGAGCCATCACGCCGTGCTATCCAATGTCAGAGGACATGTGCCTGGTTTAGCAAGCTCCGAGTATTCAAGGATACAGTAAGGACACAACAACCTTTGAGCAAGGCAGAAGACGACCCTGAGTGCTCCAGTCACGCATAGGTGCAAATTCTAAAACATGAGCGAAATGCCAGGATGTCCAGACTTACGCACACTGAACTGTGAGTATGCTAGAGTGTGAGCACATTAGATAACAGGATGCATTGTAGATATATCGGATTGTGAGTATGAATGTGGAAAATCACAAGATGTTCAAGAGAAGCAACTTGTTGCAGGTAACCCACCTTCGTTAGAAGCGATCCAGAACATAGAGCCATGCGTGAATTCGGATTGGGCGGAACTCCAGGGCGATGGGTATTTAGCTGGGTGCCACGTATCCAAATGAGCGTCGAAATGCAGAACAGCTATCGGCTGATTGTATATTTTGTGCAGTGCACGTAAAGCTGGGAGGGCTATAGAATGATCTCCGCCGAGGGACAGGATCTTGGGATGCGGAAACGATGGCTGAATGGTAGCAGGAGCCCTGGATCCCAACTCCAGGAAGGCCTCGGTCATCTGCTGTAGTGCAAGGCCATTGTCAAATGGCATCACTGGAACGTCCCCGCAGTCCAGGATTGTGTACTGGCCGCCATACGGATTAAGACCATGTCGAGGATTGAAAGCACGAAAGGGCAGCTGCCGAGCGCTCGCTGCCCGAATGGCCCGAGGGCCGAATCTGGCACCAGGCCTGTAACTGACAGCCGTGTCGAAGGGAAGTCCAATGACCCCAATATCATAGGGATGATTCGGTTCGCTAAGACATTTCACATGCTTTAGATGAGCGAATGTTGAGATACCTGAAAAGCCCCACTGAAAAGACCAATCAGCAACAGCAGCGACTCGTGCGGACTACAAGCCCCGTCTTCGGAGCATTGATGGTGGGGTATACCTCAAAGTCCCATTTTTCGTGTAGGCTGTCGTCGTCCGTTTTGCGGGGAGGCAGTGGATCTTGCTCAGGGTTCTCGTAAAATGAAGAGGCAAGTGCCAGCAAAGGAAATAGCTTGGAAATGAAGAGTGGATTACGCAGCATCTCCCTTGGGGTTTTGACTACACAATTGACGGTGCAATTTGGGGGGTTGACGATGGGTTGGCACCCTTCTGGAAAAGAGATATGCTACTTAGACTCAAATGTTTCCAACAAGTGGAAATGGTGCAAGGAAAGCAACATAAGGATAGCAAAGTGCTTGGATGATAAAATCACGAGGTGGAAGGCTCTTAGTTATATCAGTACGTTTATATCAACTCGCAAGCTCTGGCGACCGTTATCTGGTGCTATCCATGAGCCATCTTGTGAAGTTGGATCAGGCCTAAAGGGGCAGGAGCTACAAGTAATTAGGCGTCTCAAAGTAACACGTAATAATTGGTAGAATACCGCTAGCGAAACAAGACTGGGCTTCAAAGTGACGTGTGTCGAAATAGATTCGCGTGGGTGGTGTGAGTATCGCGTAAACTCGTAAAATAGTGATATCGCGATCGGGATACATTGACGCCCGCCAAACAACCTAGGCCTCAAGACTGCGAGAGTGCGCGCTGTCAACGGCAAGAATACCATGAAGCCCTCTGCGCATTGCGGCCGGTAGAGAACCTGACGTTCTCCATCAAGGTCCCCCTACCGCATCGCCGTCTCTGCTACTGCAAACATGGGTCCCAGCAGCCCCAACATCTCGTCTGGTCTCCAGTTCAATGAACCGTTGTCATGGCGCGCTGGAAAGGCCATTGCCGTTGGGGAGTTGCTGAGAAGGCTACAAGCGCTGGCAAAAGAGATGAAGGCCATGGATCAGGAGGAGACTGAGCGAGTGTCACTTATAGGGGTCGCAAAAGAACTCGTCAGCCCAAACCTACTTGCACATAAGGACAAGGGTGTGAGAGCATGGACGGCGCACTGTCTGGTTGACGTGCTGCGACTGTGCGCACCTGATGCGCCGTACACAGGGCCGCAATTGAAGGTAGCGAAGAATACTTGGTTGCAATGACGGAGGCTCACCAAGGCTTAGGACATCTTTAACATGCTAATTACGTCCATCATGCCCGCTCTATCTGACCCGTCAAACGCATACAACCAGCAGCATTTATACGTGCTCAACTCCCTTGCCCGCGTGAAGAGCGTCGTTCTGCTCACCGACATCCCAGACTCGGAGAAGTTGACTGTCCATCTATTCACGATATGCTTTGATATCTTGGCAGGTGGCAGCAACTCTTCGAGTGGGGAGCAAGTAGGAAAGAACGTGGAGTACGATATGACCGAAATGATGGCTACCGTGATTGACGAGTCAGCTTCTATCCCACCCGAAGCCATCGACGTTATCGTGGCACAATTCCTCCGCATCGATCCCCACATCATGGCTGGCAAACCAACCAAATCGAAGAAGAGCGCGTCCAACGTGCTTGATGAAAGACAGTCAACCTTACTCGCCAAGGAACTGCCCCCTTCCTACAATATGGCCAAGACGCTGTGCAACACCTGCTCGGATAAGATGGCAAGACACGTCAGTCAGTATTTCACCGATATCATTGTCGACGCATCCAACGCCCCTAAGCAGAATAGCAGCACGAAGAGACGGAGGTTCAGCGAAGAGCTTGAAAGCTCTGATCTGGACGTAACATCGGGGCCCACTGAAGAAGACCTGAGAGAGCTTCGAAAAGCACACCAGTTACTCCGAGAGCTCTGGCGAGCATGCCCGAAAGTCCTGCAGAACGTCGTTCCTCAACTGGAGGCCGAATTGTCAGCTGAGGATTTCCACCTTCGCCTGCTGGCGACGGAAGCCTTTGGGGACATCATATCCGGTATCGGCGCTGCCGGCCTACCTGTCCAATCTTCATTGGACCCTGCTGCATACCCTTATATCACACTGTCCGATTCTCAAGAATACACCGTCGCCCAAAACGTTACCACGAAACCGTCTTCGCCCCAATCTTTCTCTCAAGCTTACCCACAAGCGTATGGTACCTTCTTGAGCCGGGTCCACGATAAATCCCCTGCAATACGCGCTGCTTGGACAACCGGCATTGGCCGCATACTGAGCACTGCAGCTGGTGGCGTGGGGTTGAGTCAGCAAGAAGAAGATCGTCTGGTAAAAGACCTGGCCCGCATGCTTTCAGATTCTGATGATCGGGTGCGCATTGCCGCCATTGCCGCTATAAGCACGTTCAGCCTCAAGGACGTTGTGCAGAAGCTCGGTGCCCTTGGAGGAGTCGACCAGTCAGGATCGGTACTAGCAACGCTCGCGGACCGAATGCGAGATCGCAAGCACGGTGTCCGCATAGAGGCCATGCTTGTGCTCAGCCGTCTCTGGGGAGCAGCCGCAGGCGAATTGTTGGTCGGCGATGAGCGGGCGACAAAAGCTTTGGGCGCCGTTCCTTCCAAGATATTCTCCACGTACTTCACCAATGACCTAGAGATTCATACCCTTCTTGACCGTGTTCTTTATGTGAATCTAATCCCGCTATCATTCCCACCAATCAAGTTCAAAGGTTCCAAACTCACCAATGGGAGCTCTCAGAAGATGACCAAAGGGCCCCTGAACGGTGATGTTGATGAGGAAGAAGTTGATCCTGATAGAATACGAGCTGAGAGAGTGCTCTTGCTGACCAAAGACTTAGATGACAGAGCCAAGAAAGTCTTCTATGCTCTCCAAGCCCGAAAGCAGAATGTGTCACCGGTCGTGCTGACATACTTGAGACGATCGGAAGAATTCAATGGGGGAGTCGTGGAGGGCAACGAAAAGGAGATCAAGCGACATCTCTCCAAACTCATCGACAATCTTGCCAAAGGCTTCCCAGAGTCGTTGAGGATCTCAGACCACCTGTGGAAGTTCGCAAAAATGCACGATCGCCGGGCGTATCAACTGATTCGCTTTTGCGTTGCTCCCGAAAGTGACTACCGGACGGTGTACAAGGCTATCAAAGAGCTGTCAAAACGCATCGAGCAATCCAATACCGGCCCCCAGGATCTTTTGGCCTCTGTGATGGCACTTCTCTACCGTGCGAGCTCACTCATCTTCAATAGAAGTCATGTGCCAGCGATCATGGAATTCTCAAGGATGGAAGACGGCAGGTTCACCACAACAGCTCATGAGATGCTGCGCGATATCTCAACACGGACGCCCGAAGTGCTCAAAGCCCAGATCCAAGAGATGTGCGTCTACCTGCAAGATGAGGCGCCCAGCGGTAAAAAGTCTAATGACCTTCGAGCCATTGACAATCTGAAAGCTTGCGCAGCCTTCGCCAAACGCTTTGCTGCGGAAATACCGAAGGACCGCAAATTTGCTCAGGCGATGGTGAGCTTCTCATTGCGCGGCATGCCGGCTGAGGCCGGGAAGCATGCAGTGACGATTCTTATGGCTTCGTCACACAATAAGGAGCATGTAGCACAAGATCTCATGTCCGCGTGCGTTGATGGTTTCGAGTACGGCGCAGATGGCTTCCTTTCTCGCTTGGCCAGTATATCCCAACTCATGCTCCTTGCTCCAGAGCAAGCGGAACAGGCTGGCGACGTCGTGAGCGGGATAGCCATAGGACAGGTTCTACTCCGTAAACGTCAGGCTGCAGAAGAAGATTCTGACGGATACACCTGGGCTGACACAATGGACACTGATTGCGAAGCCAAATGTTGGGCGCTCAAGATCCTGGTCAACCGGGTCCGATCTCATACTGAGTCAGAGAACCTATCTGAGCTGGCGGATTACATTTACGCCCTTCTGTCGGAACTTGTTGCAAACAGTGGGAGGAAGAAGGAAATCCATACGACTCCACCACAACGATCTCGCCTGCGCCTTCTTGCTGCTCGGACCTTACTAAAGCTCTGTACGAAAAAGATCACAGACAATTTGGTAACGCCGCTCATGTTCAATCACCTTTCACTGGTGGCGCAGGATGACCTGTACCCGGTGAGGAACTCTTTCCTCAAGCGAGTCAGGAAGTATATCGGATCTGCAAAGCTCTCCCAAAGATTTTACACTATTCCCTTCCTGCTCGCCTTTGAACCAAAGCAAGCCTTCAAATCCGACACAACAACATGGATCCGTAGCCGAACCCACACTTTACATAGTCTTCAGCGAGAACAGCCCCATTCGAAAACAGCTTTGCTCATGGAATCTGTTTTTGCGCGCCTCATATCCCTCTTGGCTCACCATCCCGACTACTCGTCCGAAGCAGATCTCGAAGACTTTGTGCAGTACATACTCTTCTATCTGAGATCAGTGGCGACGGAAGAGAACCTGTCATTGATATACCACATTGCCCAACGAGTCAAACAGAGCCGAGACGCCATAGTTCCTTCACCAGAGCTAGACTCCAAACTCTACCAGCTGAGCGATCTCGCTCAGTTGACCATCCGAAAATACGAGGACGCCCACAATTGGGCCATACAGACCCAACCGGGCAAGGCAAGCCTACCCAAGTCTCTCTACACAGAGATCAGAGACCACGAAAAGGCCTTGGACATTGCCGAGAAAAACCACCTGCCCGAAGGCATCGAAGAGAAAATCGAAGCCTTGGTGAAGGCCAGCATCAAGGTGCCCCGCACCCAGAGCCGGAAGCGCAAGAGCGAGAGCGATGGTTTGGAGAACAATGCCAAAAAGGCCAAATCCCTACCCTTGCGTAAAGCTTCTGGGAATAAAGAGAAGCGACCGAAGACCACCGCCGCGTCAGCCGCTACGAAGAAGCTGCCGAAAAAGAAGCCCAAGCCAGGGACAAATGGCGAAGTCAACGACAGCCCCGTCTCGCGGCGCCGAAGCGGCCGGGTGCGGAGCGACGAGGGCGCATACCGGGAACGCGAAGACGAGGAGGATGATGAGGACATGATGGACGGTGTTGCCGAGTGGACGAATGCCCACGCCACTGATGACGCGGAGGAACAAACCCGGGTCGAGGAAAATGTGGTTCGCGGGAAGAAAGCCGCACGAGAGGAGAGAATGGAGGAGGAGCAGGCAGAGGAAGAAGATGAGTGGGACATGCCGGCTACGCCCCCACCGCAGACATCCCCACGAACCAGGAAGACAGGGGGGCCGGCGGCCAATAAGCGTGGCAAGAAGGGGAGAGCCAAGACATGATCATGATTTGGCGGGATGACTTGGACACCGCACGACATCGAGGATATGGCTGTAAATAATATTGTACATGGCTGTCAGCTCAGGCGCTTGGCTCGGATCTGTGGGTGCTGGTCTACGCGTTCTGCGAAGGTGTTACCTGGTGGATCCATTTTCACCAGTGGCCATCGACAAGTTGACACCCTTGCCAAAGGGCTGGCCTGTGTTGGGTGCGCCTCAAAGGGATGGATAATGGAGCAAGAGGCAAGTCAACAACGGGAGTCCGAGCAAGAAGAATGTGGCATAACTTCGACGATATCTTCAATGTAGCTTCATATCTAACTTTCTCACAAAGCGCCTGCACGCTGTTCTCTCGACGCCCCTCGATTCCACGAGCTGTTGCGGTTGCCGCCGGTGGAATGCTGGGGAACGAAACGCCCTTTAGCCTTGCGAGTCATGGGTGAAGAGACACGGAGACTTTTTGCACCTGGCTTTAGACCCCCCCTTATCCAACTCCCGATCGGTCACGTACTGTTGTAGACCAGATCCATGCAATGTGCTAGCCAACGATTCTCACCCTCGACGCTCAAGGTCTGTTCATGATGAACCCAGACGCCTTTGTATCAATGCAAGTAGTGCCTCGAGATCCTTCCTCTCCTCTGCCGTGACCGGGGTAGCGTTCGCTTCACCCTGCTCTGTAGCCATCATCAATGATTCGACTTCCACGGGTGCTTCGGCCTGCGATATGTCAGTCAATCGTACTCGCCAGGCGTGACAAGAGTAGCACACCGTCAAGGTATCGATCAAATTTCTCAGCGTATCGGGGTTGAGCTCCCCATCCTGTTGTGCCATCTGGACCAGGTTGAATGCGGCCTTTCGATCCTTGAATGAGCGGATATCCCTATCTTTGGGACCACGAGCTGCTTTTGCGGGCGACCTAGCGGTCTGGATCGCCCTAGCTTTCTGCTTGCGACCAGAGGAGGACCCAGATTGACGCTCCAATGCATCTGCCTCCAAGTTTTCACTGCAGCACGTGAGCCTTTGGACCCCTACGAACGAAGGCATCTGGACGAACTTACCGTCTGATTCGGTCGATGAAGTCTAGTTTGATGCCGAGCTCCGGCACCTTGTAGATCACACCCGCCATCTCCTTCTCCACCTCGCTTTCTCCCTCATCCGGCTCCAGGTCAATATCGATCAGTCCGTTGTTCTTGAAACCTCGTCGCAATCCGACCTCCACCATCGTCGCCTGCTTTGGCTTTCTCGTCCGAAATACCCTCGCGTCCGCTCCTGATGGGCTGGCAGCGGTGTACCGAGACGCTTTCTTACTGGCGGATGTAGTGGAGGCTCGAAGGTTAGTGAGCTCATGATCAACATGATTCGGACACATCCAAGTCTGCCTTGGCTTGCCGTTGGTGCTCTTCTTGTTCGGAGCACTCGCCAGTGGCGGATCCAGACAGTCAAGATGCCAGCACAACGAACAGTAATCACATGCGACGACCTCTCGCTTTCCCAGTGAGGAGCCACCGCAACTGAAACAGAGAATGGTGTGGTCTTTCTTGTCCTTCAGTTTGAGGTTGTCCGGAAGCTCGTCATACCCTGTGCGTGCTCTGGACGGGAGGTTAGTACCACAGTAAAGGCTGTAGCTGGCTGACGGTAGAATACTTACCTCGTGATCTTGACGTTGTGTAGCTCCTCGTATTCACCTTCCTCTCCGGTCGTGACGCCTTCGAAATAGTCCCTCACTTCTGGAGGAAGATGGAAGGCACTCGTATTGCGGAATTTCATGTTCTTTTTCAGCTCGCTCCAAATCCCTCTCGGACCCTTGTCCGGCTCAGCGTCGGTGTGGAATTGAGCACAACGCCAGCAGTACCAGTGTTCCGGCAAGTCTTCGGGCTGAGTGCCAGGGTGAATAGGAGGGTCACAGCATGTAAAATGAAAGCCTCGATAGCACCCATCGCAAAGTACCAGACTGCCACTTCCACTGCATGCAGTGCACACGTCCGTCTCCGCCTGGAGCCAGAGGTCAGTCTTTATCCCATTTGCGAGGGAGGATGGGAAGTTGCTCGTCAGGGTTCGGGAATGGAGAGGGACAACAGCAATATGGGGTAAGCTTACGGCGTTGTCGTCAAGGTGGCCGTGGGCTGAATGATTAGTCTCTATTTCCGATGGCTGAGCGAGACCTGCTGTGACGCCGTTACGCTTTTTCAGCGGCCTGCTCGATACGTCAGGTTTGTTATTCTGGCGCTTCTGGCGCATCTTCGTATTATATTCAATTGCAGGCACAGCCTTCGCAGCAAGGGGCTCTTTCGTAGCACTGCTCGCTGTGGGCATGGGTTTTGCGGCCGGCCGCTTCCCTCGGTTGCGAGTTGTGACCATGTTTCCCATATGATGAAAATGAAGAACGGAATTGTAGGAAGTAAAAGTCGCGGCCAGCGCGAGGGGCGTAGGATGAAAGAGGGTGTAGAGAATTTAGCATGTAGGAAGAAGATAACAGAAGGAAAGCGTACTGTTTGACAAAGAAATGGAAGGTGGGAGAACTTCTGTGCGTCGTAGGGGGCTGGGAATATTCACACCCGTCGGTGTCATCGTTGAGCGATGATGGTGGCAACACCCGGGAGGTTTGCGCCAAATTGTGCAGCGCAACGCTGGGTGCAAGGACAAAAGAAAGGAAAAAAGTCACTTACGATCGTTTGATACGAGCTGCCTTCTTGCCAGCCTTCAGTGGTCGTGCTAGCTGTGGGGTGATGCCTCGCGACAGGCCCTGTGGTGGCGGAAGTAGGAATTCGCCTTGTGAAGACGTTGGCGAGTCCGGGAAGTCACCATCGCTGAGCTTGCTTTTGGGGAGGTTGCCATTCCTACGAGGTTGATGAGGGCGTGCCTGCAGGCTTGTTGGAGAAGTCGATGGATGTTTTGGAGTGAGAAGGGGTGATCTCAGATGACTCTCATCGACGGGATAGGCATCGTAGCCCTGTGCCAGACGCCTTCTTGCGGCAATACGGGCCTCTGGGCTATCATCAAGTATTGTATGACTGTTGGAGAAGGACCCTAGTCGTGGTCCAATGCCAGCGTGGGCCTTGGATGCATGGGCCAAGACAGCGCTATCAGGGGCAGCTCTCGATACCGTTGATTCTACCTTACCAGGAGCGTAATTCTCGACATCCGAATTCAGCGAGGAAAGCGAAGAGTCGCTCGATGCGCTAGCATGGCGTTTCATGCGTTTGGACGGACGTAGGTCCTTTGAAGGGGTTCCATTCGGGAGTACGTGAGACACTGAGTGTTTGGCCGTAGGGGATTGCGAGGTTGGTGCAGAGTGATGGTTTGCGATGGTATCCAGACTGTCCTTGACATTCTCAAATTGACGCGTGGCGCTGCTTCGTAAGCTCTTTGCTGGCGACTTGGACATGACTGACGATGACGCCGAAGCCTTGGCCATCCTGTCCTTCTTCTTCGTCTGCTTCTTTGCCGCCTTCACATAGATCTGAAATTCGGCTCTTTGCTGATCAGTGGGGGTGTGATACAAGACGATCTCTAGAAGATCAGCAAGCGCCTGATTTTGGGTGCTCTCTTCGTAAAGTTTGAGAATGGCCGGACCCATACTGTTCCTGCCTTTCTCACTCGCACATTTGATGGCCGAGTCGACGATGGGCTTCCACTTGGCTTGCGACGTAGGCTTTGGGCAGTTTGTAGAGTGCGTTGACGTGGGACGAGTGGGACTGGCTTGGGTGGATGAGATGGTAGTGACACGTCTCAGGCTGGGATCGATGTGCTGCTCCAACACCTCGTGACTCATGTTGACCTGTTCGACCGTGTCTGGCTCGAGCTTCTCCGGCTCAGTCAAGACGGGTTGTGGCATCTCTCCAGCTTCGGGCATGGGTTGCCGATCAAGAAGCCGTGGCGCCGGCTCTGGCGTCGACATCTCCTCCCTCGAGACTTTGATCTCCCCATTCCTCAGCGGTAGAGGTCGCCGTGGCGGTTCGTACTGCCTCACCCTAGCCTTGACCTTGGAGTTGGGAAGACTGCCAAGAGGGGCCATGTGTTCCAGTACGCCATGCCTCTCGAGCCCTTTGTAGTCCTCGAAGCTTGGGACCGGGGTTCGTAAGGGCGGTTCCTCCCATTCATCCACATCTGAGCGAAGATAGCTCTGAGGCCTATCAAGCTTGCGGGATGCTTTGGTGTTATCGACTGGTGGTGGGACGGGACTCGAAAGACCTGATCTTCTCATTTGCCTCGAGGAGGCCATGAGGAAGTCCGGAAAAGAGCGGCGGGGTGTAGGATAACTGACGGGGATCAGCACCTGGACTCAAATGGAGAGCAGCTATATTATCATCTGAACTTACATGCGGCCCCTGGCTGCACTATGCACGGCTCATGGTTGAGGTTGAAGGGGTAATATATGATTTGGTTGGTAGAGTGAAAGCGCGCCGAAGGAAGAGGGTTCGACTGCCAAGCAAGCGCCGAAACACTCTCCGGAAGGTCCACCAAAGCAAAGCACTTAATCTATATCTCAATCGGATAGATCAGAATATTGGGATCTTTGATGGCATCAAGCAGATGATGGTCGCTCTGTCTTGACAAACATCTAGAGAATCAAAAATCGGTTTACAGGATGATATGTGTCGCACGGTATCACGCGGAAGAAGGTATCGGTCAGGTGAGAAAAGGGGCAAAGTTCCCAAAGTGAAAAAGAAACGAATTTCAACACATTCGGTCTCTGATGGTCTGAATTTCTATGCTATCCTTTTCACACATGTCCACATGTCGTGCTATGCTCAGGCCACGTCTGAGCATCACGAAAACGCAATAGTATCAAGAAGCTTCCGGTCGCGCTTGCGACGTTTCTGCCTGAATGCTTGCGCGATTGGCGCCAACAGGGCTGAGCACTCCATCCCTTACTGCTGCCGTGAAGATGTGGTCGGGTAAGTTGCATCGTCCGTTCAAGTGTCACCAACCAGGCCGCCAAATCGCCCATGTTGCTGGCACAGCACCAGCATAAAGCTCCTATTCTTCGGAGCTGGAGTCCTCTTCATCTGCATCGACCTCCTTCTTCGCCGGCTTCTTCTTCTTCTTCTTGTTCTTGCCCTTGGCACCCGTAGACCTGGACAGGGGTTCCTCGAGGATCTTTAGAATTTCGGGGTCGGTGATCTTCTTATCTGTCTTGTATTTGGTCGCGTCGGGAGCTGGCGGTGCCGTCAGACGGACCAGCCCATTCTTGGTGATGGCTGGAAGAGGTCAGTGGGAAGAGGGTGATGGACTGATGTATAGCAAGCACAAACACACCGACCGTAGTAAAGACTCTTGCAACCGGAGCAAGGTCCTTGTCGGCAATCACTTCATACTGCCGCAGCACGTTGGACCGCACACACTCCACCACCCCTACCTTGGCCTCCCTCTCATCCTCGAGTTGCCTCAAGCTGAATGGGAAGGTCCCGAACTTCTTTACAATTTCCGAAAGCGTTTTCCGCGAGCTCGGCCGCTTGAGCTGATACGTAATGGTCGTTCTCCGATGCAGCGTTGGCCGTTTGTCTACCGCTTTAGTCTTTCCGCTTCCCAAGCTTACACCCATCTCAACACCCCAGACTTCTCCTATCTCAGGCACTCCATCGCCTTTGGAATTGTCATTCTCCGGGGCAAGCACAATCTTCTTCTTGCTCTCAATCTCATTCCGATCGAATAGCCAGGAGGTAGTGCTTTCTACAATATTGCAATCGTAGCTCTTGACGACAGTCTCGAGCATCTTCGTAATCTTGGACTGAGAGATGGGCTTCGTCGAAGCTGCCTTCTTCTTTTCTTCGTCCGAGCCTGAAGCAAGAAGGCCGGGTGGAAGCATGAGTCTGAGGAGGAGCTCATTCGCATAATGGCAGGCAAGCAAAAGGTCGGCGTCCTGTGTCGGGACCGCATCGTCTCTGTTCTTCTCTCCGGGGATGATGATGGTGTCGCAAACAATGGTGCCAAATCCGTCAATCTGAGCGCCCAGTTGGATCTTTATGGCTTCGCCTGCATGCAAAGTGATGGCCGCCTCTTCGGCATCGGTAGTCAAGGGGGTGTAAGGGGTGATGTATGAGTTTGGTGAAACTGTCGTTGGATGTGAGATGCCTGGTCACAGGTGTTAACGCGGTGCTGACGATCTGCTGGGGCTTTCTCCATTAGATTCACCCTTGAGTATCTTCTTTCCCTTGTAGACTTTGGAGATTTCTTTCTCGAGGAGGTCATCGCCCTTCTGGCATATTGTCACGATCTTTTCGTCCTCTACACACCATCCTGACTACAGCTCAGCTTGCGATCAATTGGGACTAGCAGTCCACACTACCAGTGACGGCCTCCAAAACTTTATGGGAAATCTGGGCAGCGGTTTTGTATTTGGTAAGTGTGTCAGGGTTGTTCATTGAGTAATCTATGGAGACATCAGCGCCGCACAGCACCCTTCAACGCTGAAAAGGCTCTCTCGAGACTCTCCTGGGTCGATTTGATCTTGGGGTAGGAGGCAAGACGACATACCAATGGCGACCTCCTCTGTCGCCATGTTGAACGTTGCGGGTCGTGCGGTTCACACTGCAGCCAATGGTAGGCTTCGGGCGCCGTCACAGCTTAGAAGGGAGTCCAGGAAATACCTTAGACGCAGCTTTCAAAGTCATAACAATTGGTGTTGGGATCCACAGGGGGTCAAGACTTAAGAGGTGGATTGGTGGGGTCGTCGCTTGCGGAGACTGCGGGGGCCGATCCGCCCCTAAAAATATCTTACCCCTTCATGCTTTTTTCTTGTCGGGTCCGGATTTTTTGCGATCGATGTCATGAAAATTTTGTCAAAATCACATTTCAGTTACCCATTGAACAACCACGCTTTTGGATTGGGTTAAAGTAGATAGACTGTATCTCTATATTATAAAGAATCAATGATCTAAGTTTCAGATCCAATTTCGTAGATTTAAATGGATGGCTGGTGGTAGAGTAAATGTGTGTTTTTGAACCCCGGAACTCGAATTTCTTGGTGGGGTAGCGGGGTAGTTACGGGGCCCGAGGGGCTGGATTGACCTGGGGCTCGAGTGAAATTCCAAGCAAAGAAAATACCCCCTTATAACTCAACCATAATAGCTTCATATTAGTTAAAATTAACATTGAAGCTTCTATAAGCTATAAAGACTATGTATAAGTACTTTCAGTAAGTGTCAAAGCGTGGTTGTTAAGTACATAGCTAAACAGTGATTTTGAGAAAAAGTTCATGAAATCGGTCGCAAAAATCCGGACCCGACAAGAAAAAAGCATGAAGGGGTACTCTCGCTTGACCGGCTGAGGGGGCCTGAAACATGCCTACCATAGGGAACGGTATTAATATTGATGTCAATAAGATTGGTTCCAACACCAGCTCTGATGGGTCAGACCCTCTGCCTCTCTGCATCGTAGTTGTGACCGTGACCGTACAAGATGGTGAAATAACGGACAGGCATGCAGATAAAGATGCAAGACTCACTCTCGCCACTCCCTGTTCGAATACTAACCAAAAACATTCGATATGCCACCAGCAACCCTTTCCAGGGGGAGGAACGTTGGACTAAGCGAAGATCATATTTAACCAACGAGCTCTACTTCAACACATTGCATTGCCCGGAATCCTTCATCTGTCTACAGGAAGTTTTGCATAATCAGCTTGAAGACATCTGCTCTGATCTCAACGCTGCCGATACCTGGAGGTACATTGGCGTTGGCAGGAATGACGGTGACAAGGCAGGCGAGTATGCTCCCATCTTTTACAGACCTGCCGTCTGGGCCTTGGAGACATGTGACACTGTCTGGCTGTCAAGGACTCCAAGCAAGCCTTCCAAAGATTGGGATGCTGGCTCTATTAGGATTCTTACCATCGGGGTCTTCATCCACCAAGCTACCAAGCGCAAAGTGGTTGCAATGAACACTCATCTTGATGATGCTGGCAGTCGATCGAGGCTTGAAAGCGCCAAGATTATTCTGCGCCAAGTCAAGGAAGCTCACCAATACAAGGCTTTGCCAGTCTTTCTTGGAGGCGATTTCAACAGTGAACCTGATCAAGAAGCCTATCTAGAGCTCACCGGGGATGGCTCGTCGATGGCAGATCTAAAAACCTTGGTTCCAGCGAGCAGGCAGTACGGCGACGCCAATACCTTCACCGGATTTACCCAAGACACACGTCGCAAGAGGATCGACTTTATCTTCCTGAGTCACGCAACCGAGCAAGGAGGCCACCGCTCCCACTGGTCCCCTACCGGCTACGCTGTCTTACCCAATCGATTCGAGGACGGCGTCTACAATTCCGACCATCAAGCTGTGGTAGGCGACATAGAATTGGTCTGAAGCCTTGCTCCCTCGACCGGTCGTGGAGCGTGCTAGAGTCTTGGGTATCGTCCACGATGATTTCACTGGTTGCTTCCCAGGTGCAGATAGATACATACATCTGGAACTTGCAAGACCTTGGGCCTTCCACCAGAAAACGTTGTTCTCTGATCAAGTTTTGTAAGCAGAGGATGAAGACCGATAAATCGAATCAACAGAGCGCTCCGTGCTTGGGGTATCATAATGTTCTTCCAAAGGAACTTCCTTGCTCCTAAGACTTCTGACAAACAAACTATGAAATTAGAATGTAGGAAACCGGTTTCATCCAGTCAAGAACCAATAGCTAGGTCGCTTAAATAATTGCTGGCTCCTTGCCCTCAGGGATCTATCGTGGGCGTCTGCACACTCGGCTCCCCATCAGGCTCTCAGGTATTCTCGCCTCCAAGCTCATTGCTGTCATCACCGCCATCAAACTTTCTTTTTACACCACTACTCACATTCCTGCT
Organism: Niebla homalea; assembly: GCA_019925105.1. Taxonomy (NCBI): domain Eukaryota; kingdom Fungi; phylum Ascomycota; class Lecanoromycetes; order Lecanorales; family Ramalinaceae; genus Niebla; species Niebla homalea. The sequence continues at coordinate 1,223,456 of JAHGAU010000010.1, forward strand.
ATCTTCGTTTGGTGGATGGGCCGCCCGTTGTGGGGCAGGCGTGGCGCTAGCTTTGGCCTCATGCCTTGCTTTCCATTTCCCCTTGATCACATCCTGATGTCTAATCAATTCCTCCTTGGAGACGGCATCTTGTATACTCTCCATTACACTTTCGACTGTCTTCACATAATTGGATTCCTTTTTATCGTCCCTGAAGCGTAGGAAGCGCCAAGCAGTGGGGTTTTCGAGGTAGCATTCGACGATTCTGTCGTTCAATGGTTCCTCGAGAGACTTTAGCTTTTCCCATTCCTGAGGTGCCAGCGTCATTTCCCCGTAGGGCAGGTCACCCTTGGAGTCCCCGCCGGAAACGGTGAGTCTGATGTGGGGGATAGCGGTATAGTCTGGGTATGGGCCATCTTGGTCGTCATCGTCAGAATCCGGATCGACCAAAGGAAATTGAAGGTGCATTCGAAAGTCGACCGAATTTTCATTCTCGGGCTTCCATTTCAGAATGTGCTCATCGGTTCCGTGGATGTAGGGGGAGCCGACGCAGGTGAAGATTAAGCCGTCATTACCGTGGGGCAGGTTGGGCAAAACATCGTTAAACATTTTCTCGATTCCATAAGCGAAGTGCATCTGCTTGAAGTCGATGACAAACGGCAAGTGCTCGAGTTCTTGTGGAAACTTTGCGTAAAGTCTCTCGTAGGGAGCGTGGATCTTGGATCTGAAGTAAGCTAGACGTTTATCCAGGGTCCGATGCATAAGAGTGGTGGCATCCAGGACAAGGCAATCAAAGACCATGTACTTCATCTTGACGGTCCCGTCTGGCTCTCGGTCATTGACAAGTTCTCCATCTAAAATGGTATTCGTATGAAATAAGTTGTAGTCATCACCCTCGACTGGAAAATGCAGATCTGGCACATGGTAGTACTCGTTCTTCCGATCGATGAGATAGACGACCTCGTGGGGACCTTCTGCGGTCATGTACATGAGACAACGAAGGCCATCAGTCTTCTCGCAGACATAGTAGTCCTCCTTCTGGAGCTCGAGTAGGTGTTTGGCGGCAAAACTGATGGGTTGTGCACCCGGGAAAGAAGTTGGCTTGCGACCGAGGATATTGGCTACTTCATAACGAAATCTGAGGCTCAACTCTGGAGGGGCTTTTGTACCAGGTATATCCGGTACCGAACTTGTCATGCTGCTAACAACAGGCCCAATCGCGATGCCAGTAATAGAGCTAAACTTTCAGAAGTATTGAGCGTCAAGGCAAGAAGATCAAAGCTCTGACGTTTGTGCAGCAAGAATTGGTCTTCAGCGAAAGAAAGAAACTAAGCAAACATTTCCTCTGACTTGAAAAGTCAACATGCCGTGGCGGGATCCAGAGATCCTGCGTTGATAAAGTAGAATTGGGTCTGATTGACATCCGCGACCGGTCTCGTAGAAGGTTGGTACTGAGTCTGGCAGTATACTCGAGACTCCAGAAGTGGAGACTGATCACCAATGACTGGTTTTAATAGATCAATGCCTACGAGTACCTTGCTACCTAATCCATAAAGGCGCTAGACATTCAGCTAAAACGCGATACGGTCAACAATCGGATAGCTCGGATAGCTCGGAGGACGGAGGCTGAGAGGCTCCGAGGCTCCGAGCCTCCACGTCAAACCCCCCTAATCCGTAGAGCAGAAATAAGGCTGAATCGATGAGGCCTGGTGGAGGCTGCTTTTACCTTGGATCCTTAATCCTTTCACCGGTCATTGGATGTACGGTTACAGCACCTTAAATATTACCTTGTATTCCAACAGTCGATGGTCCCTCGGTCCCTATCTGGAATTCGATAAATCATCATCATTTTGGTAAGTACATTATTCTACTGTCTCCAATCAATCCAATGTCCCTCACTTGGCGCGTACCTCCTGCTTGCCCCTTCATTCTATCTACTCCGTACTACCTTACACTTCATCACTGCTCGTTGTCGCACAGGACCATGGTCAAGCTCAAAGCTCAACCGTCATGATATCTACAAGATCGCTAATACTGGCTTCTGGGCTATTGAAGCAGCACTGTAGGCGCATCGCATTGATGACCATCAATTCACCACTACGACGCTCTGCGCTCCCTGTCTACCCCTCCCTTATCTCTATGTCATGACGCCTTCCCGGACCTCCCCTTCTCCGAACGACACTGCCCAAGGTACCAATGGAACGACGGTGGGGAACTCGTCCCCGAAAGGTCCATCTATCAATGGGGATAGGTCCCCGCCCGCTGTCGGAAATCTTGATACATCGGCCACCAACGGATCGAAGCTGGCGCAGTTGAAGAAAAATGCAAAATCAGGAAGTGCTAGTAGAACTTCCTCACCCGCATTGGTTCAGACCAGGAAGCGCTCCCGATCTGGCACGCGCATCAATCGCCCTTTGGTTGAAGGCAACAATGGCAGGCGGCGTGGTCACCATGACGAGAATGGACATGCTCTCGAAAGAGTTGAGCTCTACCAATACGTCTATCGAGATCTGACCCATTGGAAGGCAGCAATACGCCAGGACGCCGACCGAGTGAATATCATAGAGGATTCACGCGCTCAACGCATCCAATATCTAAGGTTGCGTGGCATTGCCGTCGATGCAAACGGGGAGAGGGGAAACAAAAGAGATATTGATGAATATCCTGTCCAGCCTTTGCGCGACCCTGCCGCAATGTACGGTCCAGGCTACGGTCAGTACGGAACAGTCACAAATCGCCCACCCGCCCAGCAAGTCGGCTTCATCTACCCCAAGCATGTGCCGCGAGTCGGCAGGCGGCAGGCAAAGGAATTGCGCCTCCCAAGGAGAGAGCTTCAGAAGCACGCCAACCAGTTGGAGGAGCTGGTCCCCATCAGGCTCGACATTGAATCCGAGAATTTCAGGCTTCGAGATACCTTCACCTGGAACTTACATGACCGCCTTGTTCCCATAGATGTCTTTGCCCAACAACTCGTCGAAGATTTTGGCCTGTCTCTCGATAAGTGCCCTGATGTTTTTCACCAGGTCCGTGTGAACATACAAGAACAGGTCCAAGATTTCTTTCCGCACCCTTTTGTGGACGATGGGCCCGAGGAGCCACTCTTGCCTTATACGGCATACAAGGATGATGAGATACGAATCACCATCAAGCTCAATATCACCATTGGCCAGCATACTCTTGTTGATCAATTCGAATGGGATATCAACAATTCCAGTGATGCCCCCGAATTTTTTGCAAAGCAAATGGTCAGTGACCTCTCCCTGTCTGGGGAGTTTGCAACAGCCATTGCACACGACATTCGTGAACAGTCTCAATTGTTTACCCGAAGCCTCTACATCATCGGCCATCAGTTTGACGGACGCCCAGTCAACGACCAAGACCTTCAAGCGGGCATGATGCCCTCACCAATGCCCTCAGCCTTTAGACCCTATCAAGCTGCAAAAGAGTTCTCACCCTACCTATACGAGCTCAATGAAGCCGATCTGGAGCGCACCGAGCTATCATTGTCCCGCGAAGAACGACGTCAGAAGCGCTCCGTCAATCGGAGAGGCGGCCCAGCCTTGCCCGATCTCAAGGATCGTAGGAAGACGATCCGAACGCTGGTCGTCTCCTCAATCATACCAGGAGCAGCAGAGACTTTGGAGGATAGCCGCATTGTCAAGCGCGTCGTCACGGCATCTGGTAAAGCGAAACGACCGGGTTATCGAGAAAGGGACGGCCTCGAGGATTCCGAGGAGTCTGAGAGCGAAGACTCGTCTCCTGGATCGCCCGTGATACCGGAGCATCTATTATCTGGAACGGCAAGAACGCGAGGCATACGAGGGGCTGCCTCAGCTGCGCAGGCCGCCCTGAAAGGTGGGGCTGGTCGCTCCGCCACCCCGGAGGCATCTATGCTGCACCATCACGAGACCCGGACCAGGAGAAGAGACTACAGGGAGGAAAGCGTAGACGAGCTGCCACCGTCGCTCTTCGTCAAGCTGAAGATCTCACCGTCCCGGTTGAGGCACTGGGTCCGGGAACAGAAGCAGCGAGCCAAGCCCAGCGCTCTCGACTCACCCCAGCCTCACCGGAGGTCTCAGAGCGGAACACCCGGCCACGCCACAACACCGAAGCCGGGAGCTATGGGCCCCCCCTCAACACCAGGCCATCATCACAGTAACCAGCACCAGAGTCCAGCTCCCCATAAGGATGTCAATCCCCTGCATCCGCACGCCGCGCAGATGGGTCGGGTGGACGCTGAGGGTCCCCCTACTGCAGAGAACCCAGCTGTAAGCTGATGCCATTTGTCCTCACCTCCCGTCCGAGAAGAGTCGCTAACCAGATGACCATGACCAGCCCCCTCCACCCGAATGGCTCAATCATTCTTTGAACCGGCTCCAGCAAGGGTACCCGAACGACCAATTCGAGGGCTGCATGCGCTACACCATGGTCTCCAAGGAGACCGATCTACCCGTACACCAGAAACCCAACGAAGCCCAACCTGAGAACGTCAAGATGATGTACTACCCGCGCATCAAGTGCTTGGATTGCCCGGGCAAGCTGTACACGCCAGGGCCGGAGACCGGGGTGACGAACTTTGAGGTCCATCTGAAGAACAAGCAACATAGGGAGAGGGTGGAGGAGAGGTTGCGAGGAGGTAAAGCCAGTTAGCTGTGATGGTGGGGGGGCGGCGTTGGGGTCGGTAAATGAATCGATCACGAATGCTGCGATTTGGATGTTGGAGCGGAAGTTCATGTTTGCAGATCAGGATTATAGGCTCTTCCTGGTCTCGGTGAGGGTCAAGTGGCACAGATGGATAGGCCGGTTTGATCAAGTGTGTTACTTTACATGAGTCATGATGATCTGTTCTAGCCAAGGCAGGCATCGATGACTTTGCTAACCACAACCCTCCATTTACCTGCCTGTGAATTGTCTATCCAGTGAGACGCCAGTGAAACGTCCATCTACATGTCTATCGTGACCTCCTGGAAGAAAACCCTGGGTATCTTTGACATGTCATCTTCCCAAAACACCAAGCGCATGCAATCCGTTTCCCGTCAATGTACTCTATGCATCAGGCAGCTCCAACGCCGCTGGCAACGCTGCCTTTCCTCACGGGGACAGCGATGCCTTTCGGTACAGGGTGTGCATGCCCAGCGCCGGCGCTGGCTCCACCACTACCTCCATTTGCGCCAGCTGCTCCTCCTCCTCCTCCGCCGCCTCCTCCTCCGCCTCCTCCTCCTCCGCCTCCTCCTCCTCCGCCTCCACTGCCGCCTCCTGCTGGCCCAGTCGTGCTGGCTTTCCTACTCGGGGCCTCCACCACCTCCGGTCCATCCAGGATAGATTCGGCACCAATAACAGGCCCCACGGGAGGCGGGCCAAACAATTTCCCCTGACTTCCTCCTGCGAGGGCATTCCCCAACATCTCCTTGATCCTGACATAACCATACCGTCTCCGGACGGGGACCGTCGTCACCTGCTCCAGCGGTCTCGGCCTCCACCTCCCCAGCGCTTTCATCACGCTCTCCCTCTCCTCCTCGCTATCGACCACTCCGCCCTCGGCATCATCATCCGCCGCGGCGCTCCCGACTTGGGCCTCCATGAGGGCTTTTTGCTGCTTAGCCTGGTTCTTCTTCTGGTACATTGCGAGCAGTTGATCGTAGGGTAGGGATCTCCCGGGCACCGCACGCTTGAGCCCCATGCTGTGGGACTTGCAGGTCAAGCTGCGGGCGCAGTAGCCGCCCTTTTCCTTGTCGAGGGGGACACCGCATTGGATCTCGACGTTGACGGGGCCCTTGGGCTTCGGAAGTTTGGGTTTGGGAGGCTCGTCCTTCTTGAGCTTCTTCTTCTTGGGCTCCTTGTCGTTGCCTTCGGTGTCGGCTTTGCGCTTCTTGGTCTTTTTGGAAGAAGCGTCGGCTTGTGAGGCTTTGGTGGCGGATTTGCTCGGAGGCTTCTTGGTGCTTGTGGTGCTTACGGCTGAAAGGGGCAGATCCGCGGTGGTGCTTGCTTTGTCGCCGTCGTCGGTACTGGCAGCAAGGGCGGTTCCGCCCATGATGGAATCCCCATCCTTTTCCTTATCCTTGTCCTTGTCGGCGGCCTGCTGCTTCTCCTTCTCTTTGGCCTTTAGGGCTGCTTCGCGGGCTTTGGCTTCCTTGCGCTCCTTTTTCTTCTTGGCATTTTCGGCTTTGGTTTCGAGGCAGAGGGAGACGTGAGATTCGTAGTGGACTTGGTCGACGGGCTTTTTACAATGCTTGCATACAGGCCTGTCTTCTCCTGATTTGGCGGATACGCCGTTGAGGATGGAGGGACTGGGTGAGGGACTCTTCGTACCGCCAGCAGTAACGATTCCTGATAAGTCAGCTGCATTCGAGCTTCGGGGAAGATGCACGAAGATGGGGGAGCAAATACCATTGCTCTCTGCATCTTTTGGCTTGGTTTTCTTGGCAAGGGATTTCTTCAATTTGACAGAGCCATTCGGTTTTTCCTTTTTCGAGGGTAACTTCTTGCCTCCTCCGGCTGTATCTGCAAAACTCACGTCGGAGCTTGAAGCTATGGAAGCTGGATGCAGGTGTCAGCCCCAAGGAAGCATGTGTAGATCATGTCTAAGGCTCACCTCTTCTGCTAGCCTCTTCAGAAGCCATGTAAAACGGATGAATGTTGGAAGCGGAGGCCATCTATCTCCCCTCTCCCCGCCGTCCAGTGGTGGGTGCCAAGGGTGCCAAGGGTGCCAAGGGTGCCAGCAAAGTGAATGAAACCTCGGAAGTACTCTTTCTTCCGAGACCCGAGACCCGAGATACGAATACGATAAATCATTTCCTCCGAGCCCCCTTCGCCCAACCTGAGATCCTACGAAATGAAACATACGAAGATCAGTGACCCGCGGTCGTGGTACTGATTGACGGAATTGATGCGGTCGATTCAAGATTTGTGTCCAATGCAGGAAGACACTATGCATCACATGCAGGCTATGTATGCCAAAGCCAGGCTGGAGTCCGGGACTGCTGAAGGAAAGCATTCAATTGCTTAAACAGCCAAAGCTCATACAGCTCAAAAATCATATCGACTTCCCTGCCGGCCCGTTGTTCTCCCACTCGTTCTCGAAGTGCCCTTGCTGGCGCCTCCACTGACGCCTCCGCTAATCCCGCCGCTCTGTCTGTTTGAGCCTCTCGTCTGCCTTGGTCCTGCTGGCTCGTCCACTTCCGCTTGCGCCTTCTTGACCGCAACACCGCGCTGCCGTTTGGTCGTCGGTGGCTTTGGCTCGCTGTGCAAATGACCATTCTCCTCTATCGCTGTGTTGTTCTTCCATGCCAGACATCGATGACCAGCTGGGTTTACGTAAGTTTTAGTCCGAGTGGACACTCTCTTGGCCGGCTCACTTTCATCCTCCTTTACATCAGCTTTCGCCAGATACTCCTGTCTCTTCTTCATGTGAATCGTAATCTTTTCGCGGTTTGAAGTCAGGTCCTTTCGAAGCTTCACCTCCCGGATCCCACGCATGTCCAGCCAACCAATCAGCATGTCAAGTGAGTCAGGATCATCGTAATAGCCCCATTGCCGGGCAGTGAAAACATGGCTTTCACCTTCCTCCACCATTTTCCGTTGAGGCACCGTCATCTGGAAAGCCCTCTCATATTGCGCGTTCTCCGCCTCCGATAGCTCGATGAAGCCTAGACGTTCCAAATCGTCTGGACCTTGCACCCATACGCGCCCGTTGGCATACCCCGCCTCAGCAGTGGAGCTATTGGGGAGTCCGGCGTAAGGCATTGCATTCCGTTCCATCCAGTAGTAGCGATTCCAGAATCGGTCTTTACCCAGGCACCTAGTGCGAGGGCAGTCTGCCTCGCGCAGGTCATCGTCGACGGTAGCGATCTGCTCTTCGAATTCTCGGACCTGCTCCTTCACCGCCTCGATCTTTGCCAACACCTTTTCATACTTCCTTTCCTCTTTGCTTGGTTTCTTTGCCTTCTCGGCCGCCGCAGAGGCTTTGCGCTCCTTAGCCTCTTCGGCCTTCTTCTTGCGTGTTATCGCCCGGTCCGTAGCACGTCGTAGCGATCGGCCCTGATGAGGAGCTTCATCTTCAGAGTCCATGACAACATCTGAAACAGAATTCTCGCCTTCAGCTTCCTCTTCCTCGTCTTCTAGCTCGAGCTTGGACATATCTGCATCCTCTATCTCTGGAGCCGGCGAAGCTGATTTGGTCTCCGGTTGAAGTGCTTTCCTCTCCTCTTGCAATTGACTGAGTTCATCAACGCTGCATCGCGTTAGCAATCGCAATACCTTTTGATCCAAGCCCTGCTTACGCTGCCTTCCAATTTCGCCTCGCTTCATTTCTTTCCTTGCGATGATCCGTCATTTGAAGGCTGCAATCTTCCATGTACTGCTTTATGACTTTGGTCTCCAAAGCCTTCATGCATATGATCTGCAGGATCCTTACCCGATGGTTGATGTCTAGGGTTCGATACTGTGCGAGCGCAGTCTCCGGACTAGGATCTTCCTCCAAGGGGGCCAAATGAGCCAGGATCTCATTGCAGGTCTTTGTAAGGCGCTCATTCCGCGCGAGCTGATTTAGAAGCCCTACTATGATTATTACCCATCGACCATCCTGAAAATCGCGCTTTCGTAACCGTATCTTCCAGTCATAGCCTCGAATGCAATGATCCATTTCATAACCCTTGTGTAGCTTCGCATCCGTTGGAGGCAGCCCACGCGTGACATCCCTGAGCTCTGCAGCCTCAGACTTGACAAGGCTACTTCGAGTAGAGCGAGCTGGCGGTTTGACTACCAATACCTCCGGCGTTGAGGTTGCTTCCTCGCTCTCTTCCAAAGAAGAATCATCCTCACCACTCTCTGCTTGATCTGGGAGACTGATCTGTACCTGTCCATTCTTGTCATTTGTGTCGTTGACAAGAACTTTCAGGACGGCGCAATGCATTTCGACCAAGAGCTCGCACTGGACGTCATCAGAACTGAATCTGAGGGCCTCGATAAAATCATCAAATGTGAACGAATCGAGCTGAAACACTTCGCAGTAAACATTGAGGGTGTTCCAAGTTTCCAGTAAGAGGCCTACGGATTCCATAGCAATATTGCTTCCAGCCCCCTCCGATTTCTGACCCGCGGTGGGAGTTTGCTCTGAGAGAAATTTTAAGGGGGGTCGATGGGTCCCATCACGGGCCGGCGTGATCTCCAGGTCCTCAATCGGATATTTTGGGGTCGGCGGAGCTGCCGGCTTTGGTTGACCTTTGGCAGCGATGGGATGGAACCCATTGGTTACCAACGGAGGGTGGGCGAATGCTTGAAAGCCAGGCGGAACCTGAATGGGTACATTTGCCGTAGGCTGATGATACTGCAAGAATTGCGAGAACTGCGAGTGAGCATGTTCGTCCTGAACCGTTGACTTTTTGCCCCTTGGCTTGAGCAATTGATACTGCGGACCACCTTGGGGACCATAGGCCTGGAAGTTCAAAAATGGTCCTTCAGCCTCTCCCTTCTTACCGTTGGTGCCAACATTCTTGCGCAGCTTGGCTTGGTACTCTTGAGTGAGGTGAGGCGGTATGTCAGTATTGAGACGGTATTCTTCTGCGAGGCGTTTCTTAACAAGCCAGGGAGCACCTGCCCAAGCCTCTCGGGTAAGGGTGTTTTTCAGATAAGACCGCACCCTCTGCTTGGTGAACACTTTCCTCTCCCGCGAAATGGTATCTTCATCCAGAAGCGCTTCTTTACCCGGGCGTTGGTCAATGTGGCAGAAATAGCGGGCAAAAGATTTTCGCTCTACACTACCATCTTGCCTCAAGAGCTCGGGAAATCTAGACTTTTCCTTGATTTGGCCTGTCAATCGCTCGTCTTCGAGCAGGAAGATGACACTTTCTCCAGGATAAAAGTCTTGTTTGAACTCCTTTGAATTCCATTCGCTCAGTCATGTGACTTGTTGGGTAGTGATACCACCTACCTCGAATATGTAATCAACTGGTGAACCTGATCAGTGTGTTGGACTTGAAAGGGACATGTGAAACCATACCCAAGTAATCGATTCTCGGTACCTGAGAAAACTGGACCTTGCGCAGGATAGGCTCACGCAAGGGCTCTGGGAAAGCATCATCTAGCTCACCCGATGCCTCTTTCTGTTGAAGGTCAATATGAGTCTCACACCCTTAAAGTTGAGCAAGAATGCCCGAGAAAAAGGTCACCTCGCTTCTTAGTGCCTCTCGAAAGGTCAGATTTGAATGGCCTGTTATCTCACAAATGAATCGTCGCTGTAGTCAAAGATTAGTCAGGTACTAGGTCTCTGGGGTAAACAGTAAGACAGCTTACTTGTCGATAGAAGTCATTGCTGTAGACGACCGTTAGCGAGACCTCATCGAATTGTGAAAGTGATGGACACCTTACCGGCGCAGATAAGCTTCATAGTTCGTAAACACCTCATCGGTCTCGTCTATGGTCCAGACCTGAAGCTACGTTAAAGACAAATATGGTACAGTCAAGACAGAGGGCAGACCTCAGCGTCATCAGGGACGGATGGCGGTGTTTCATATTGGACTTGTTTGCGCTTGAAAAGTACCTAGAACGGTTTAGAACGAATAATGACAGAGAGGATAGCGACTTTCTACCATGACAGCGGGAAGGAAAAGTGGTTGGCTTCGCGTTCAGGACAGACCAAAAAGCCGACTGCGGTCAAGACACAAGGAACAGCTGAGGGCAGATTTTCTGATATCTTGTCCAGTAAGAAGCTTAATACGTTCTAACAGCGTGGAAGCTGGAGTAGCAGACTGGGGACATGTCTTGATCAAAGGAAAGAGTGAGAGTTGTGAGTAGCCTAACAGGTAAGATGTGAGACCTGACAGAAATGCCTAAATCCAAATCGAGGGAGGAGAAGAGAGGAGGATTGTGGATTTATGACGCGTCTTAAAGGGGTTAAATAGACCCAAAGAAGTGAGATTGATGGGCTGGTTGGCGAGGAGTGGATGGTGGTGGATAGTTGTAGGAGACAACATGATAATGGTGCGCTCGGGAAAAAAACCCAAGTAGTATGGAAAGCTCAATAATAGACGCAGTGGATCAGGAAAGGCGTGGCTAAAAGGTACGCTGCATCCATGACTGCTGTTTTGAGTTTGACGTTCAGCTCACGCGCTAGGACCGACTAAAAACGCAACAATCAGCCCCCCCCCCTCAGGCCCCCACACCCCGACTGACGACCTTATTGCATCCCGAACCATCGTTGTCGCAATTGCCCTTAAGGATGACCTCCGCATATTTGTACTCGTTGTGATCCTCTCAGCGACAAGAATCCAATCAAAGCCAAGAGATTGCCCTAGAAACACTTTCATCATGGTTGTTCTGCCATTTGCATCGATTCAGGAGAGCCTTGCTCCTGGAATCTTTCCACGCTTCCAATCTTGACCAAGCATTATGATGATTTTGTTGCAATTGGTGTAGCTTTTCTCGTCTGGGAATCATGTATGGATTGGTAATGTGATTCACAGAACTAGCTTCTAAAGCTGGTCTTGAAGCTACTGCTTCGTGCTGCCTGCCTTGCCTCGCTCAGTGGGTATCTTCCTCTATCAAGAAAAGTAAACAACCAAGAAGCCAACCCAGCTCCCTACCACGCCGATTGCCGAGTATGAACTCGTAAACATCAAGGGCAAGAATTGGTACTGCCGCCCGAATACCAGCTCATGTACCAGAGAGCAGTACAAGATGAGAGGTACCGACACAGTAATGTACAGTAGAGCAAACCTGTCGAGAAGGAATACTCGGGGTCGGGCAGACACCGGTGCTAATTTGTCGAAGACTAGCAGGAACAGGATCAACCAGAAGACAGTATACACTGTCTTGACTGGGAACTCCGCTGCCGTGAATAGTAAGGGAAACAGGGATACGTGACCGGCAACGGCCAGGGGTCGAAAGGCTCCCAAATACCTCCGATCTTGCAGCGCCAGTAGTGAGAAAGGGATGATGACTAGCAAGATGGCCTTCTCATGAACATGCCATCCAAACAGGAAGGACCCGTAGCCGCAGAGGGTCACCGCTCCTACGAATGTCTCCCACTTGGGCGCGAGGAAAAGCTTGATAAGTGGTATCTATGATGGTTAAAACCAAACATATTGGCTCCAAGTTGACGATACTTACCATCTGGAACATCACAGTCAATACGAATGTTGTCTTTGGCGAAACATTTGGCAAGACGGCAAAGGAGGAGTCTCCGATAAGCCCCCTGGTCACGCTGTCCACTGCATTCTGGTCCACCGGAAGCCTCAGTTTGGGTGCGACTAGGGCAATCAGTAAGCGGAATTTAAAGAATTGAAGTGCGACACACCAATCAGGAGCACACGGTCGCAAAATGAATACATGGACCAAACGTTAGGAGCCCAATAGGCATGGCACAAGCCCCTGGAGAATGGAAACAGGCGGCTAATGACCTGCTCGACTTGACCCCAATACCAGAAAGGTCCAAAAGCACTCCCAAAGACAAGCAGGAGCACGGCAGCCAGCTTGGCACAATTGACCGGCCGGGGCTGTAGGATCGCCTTTGTACTTAGGCAATATGCGCGGAGCAGGTAGACAAAGTATGCCGGTGCCAGATACAGGTAGATATGTTTGAAGCAGAGTAAGACTGCAAAGAGGAAAGCTCCACCAAGCATGGTCGATTGATCTCGTAGAGCGACCATGGATAGTACCAGTATGCCGTATAGGAAGCCGTTATATTGAAAGTGAATATGATCGATGATGAGGAGCGCTGGAGACAGAATTATGGAGATAGCGATCGCATGCGCAGCCTTCTGGAGGTTCAAAGGCGACGTTTGAATATATCTAGGATTCCTCTGAGCCTCAGTCATCCTCTTCACGGTTGCAAAGCCTACCTGTGCAGCGCAAAGGCCAGTACCAGGTCAGCTGCGAGGACAGTCGACCTCTGGAAAACGATTGTCGGCCAGCTGTCATAGCCTACTCTATCCACTTGGACCATGGCCGGGTCGACCAAACTTGCGAGGTGAGAGAGCAGCCATTCGAGATGGGCGAAGAAGGGAGGATAATCGAGGGTCCATTCTGAGGTTTTCTACACAACGCCATTAGCTTGTTGCCGCAATTTTCCAGAGCGCTTCTCAAGCATGCATACTTCATAGTACCATTCATTCACCGGTAAGGAATGTGTGAGAGCGATCCAATTGCGGTGGACCTCGAAGTCGGTGGACTTGCTGCATTTTGACTGAGCTCGAGCTCACAAACGGCGAAGACGATGGACGTACTAGGCAGGGAAAAGCAAAACTTTGAGAGCTGACACAGCAGCCACACATTGTGCTATGGTCGGATAGAAGGTCGCCATGCAGACATAGCGTACGATATCCAGCTTCTTATGGCAGGAAATTGAAGGCTTGGAGGTTGTTGTTTTTGCCAAAGCGGTTAGTCTCAGCAATGTTCGGCAGAACGATTTCCCTGAGCTCAGACCGAGGCCAGCAAGGCCAGCAAGGCCAGCAAGGCCAGCTTGCATTAAATTATTTATCGGTCTTAGATGAAACCCCCCAATCTTGTATAGACCCCCTCGGCGAAGGACATGTCTGACATTGCAGTCCGGCATGGTTTTCCTAATGACCTGAAGATCCACCATTTGATTGATCTGTCGCCTTCTGCTGTCTCTGTCGCCCGCGAACTTCGCATTAGCGTCATTGCTATCGTCATTGGTGTAGCTGCAGCGAGCATCATCAGAACCGTCTTTCCTTCTAAACGTGCGTCCACTTCGGATCGCAACCCGTGACCTCCTTCGATTTGCGCCTAAGCTTCCGCACCAGCGTCATGAATCCCTACCTTGTGTTCCTATTCTTTGCCGCTTCAGCTCTCGGCGAAACCTTGATTGAAAGCTCCAGCTTCGGCCAAAACGACAGAATCTCGCCCAATGGGCTCGGTATACCAGGATGGCATGTGTCGGGAGTTGAGCAGGTCCCTCAGCTGTCAAGTAACAAGGTCATCCTTACGCCTCCTGACCCAGGCAATGTGAGAGGAGCTCTCTGGTCTGAGTCAACGGTCACTCGGAGTGAGTGGACTGCAGAGCTTGACTTTCGAGCTTCCGGCCCTGATCGAGGAGGAGGCAATCTCCAAATATGGTATACAAAGAATGGAAAGGACAGTATTGGAACCTCGAGTCTATACACCGTGGGTAAATTTGAAGGCATGGTGCTGGTTTTGGACCAGTATGGGGGAAAGGGGGGAAGCATCAGAGGCTTTCTAAATGATGGCGGTCTCGACTTCAGGAATCATAATGCCATCGACTCTCTTGCTTTCGGGCATTGCGACTATGCCTTCAGGAATCTGGGAAGGCCGTCCAAGATGCTGATCCGGCAGAGTGCCACACTCTTTGAGGTCATTATCGACAGCAGAATATGCTTCTCGAGCGACAAGATCCGTATACCTTCGGGCTACGGCTTTGGCCTGACTGCAGGCTCCGCAGAGACACCAGATTCCTTCGAAGTGTTCAGCTTTCAATTATTCTCATCTCAAGCCGTCACCCGAGAAGAGCCCCACCGGGATTCTCCCCAGCCAGTTCAGCACCAACCTGATGTGCAGGCATCGTCATACCAATCGTCCGACGCGCAATTTGAGGATCTTCACAATCGACTACAGACAATAGCTCATGCAATTGAAAAGCTTGACGCTGAAATTGGAACTTTGCGTGGAGACTCCTATGTCAGGCATCAGGAAATCTCTCGAGGTCTGATGACTCGTGAGACGATCAACACCATTGCCTCACACAGCGACAAGCTGGATCGAATCGAAAAGACCGTGAATGCGTTCCAAGGACAGATCTCCAATCTCCAGGGTACATTCAAAGACTCACATCTCAGTCTCACGGAAAGTCTCCCCAAACACGTGGGCTCCAGTAAGTGGCCATCCCCAGTCAAAGCAATATTCCTCCTCGTGAACGATCTCCCTCTCAAGTCTTAGCCATCACTGACCAATCCTCCTATTCTAGTAATGACTACCAACGCACCTCGAATGGGATTGTTGATCTTCATTTTCGTCCTGATCCAGGTCTTCTTATTTGTCATCTACACAGTGTATAAGCGAAGGAGTAAGCAGGGGCCAAAGAAGTATCTGTAGGGCAACTCTCTGGTTTCTGGAACTCATGAAAGAGGACAGCCGTCTCAAAGCAGTCCTATCTTTTTCAGATTTTTAACTTCGTCCTTTCTCGTCTTTGGTCTTTTGATCTTCTGTTTCTTTCTGCACGTTGAAGTAGTGCTCTGGTTGGCTCTTGCAAGTCTACTTGAGACTTGAGGAAGAGTCAGCTCTACCTTCATTTGGAGTGCATCCCGCAGACTTACGATTGACCATGGAATTTCGGTTGCTGTAAGTGCCAATGTCCGTATCTGCGTCGCTATGTGCGTCAGCCTCGGATTGCTCAGCCTCATCGCTTTCGTCGTCCTCGTCAGAGTCTTCGGACAGTATCAAGCCAATGGCTTCCTCTGCCCAGACTGCGTAGAGCTTCCACTTGTCGTCACTAGCTTCGAACATTGGCACCGCAGACGCATTACTCTCCGTCGTCAGTAAGAGGTCTCGGATGAGCATGCCAGGACCATTCATGGCCCTATTCATTGATCTTTGCTGCACCCACTCCTTGGGTCGACGCGTGAAGAGGCTCACATTCGATTGATAGGCGGGATATGGTAAGATGGTCTGTGAGAGTCAGCCTCCATGTCCAATCGGTTTACAGCACTCTGGGCGCACCTCTTCCTTGTCACTGTCCATTCCAACTTTCTCCAAAAACCTCTGAATGTCAGCAATTGGGCCGCCCAAGTCGAGGGTTCGGAGTCGCGTCCTGGATTTCTTGGGTTTCATCCTGCGATCGTCGCCAGCTTGTTTGGCCGTAGGGACAACATCATTCTTCTCAATGGTTTCATCCGCAACCACATCAAAAGCTTGATTGATGGCGAACATTGCTTTCCACAACCTCAAGCAATGCAGCTCACCACTACTGCTCCCCAGTCGATCTCCCTTCTCCAAAGTCGTTTCAGATGGGGATGGGTTTCGAGCTTGACGTTTGGACAGATCGGGTACCTTTCTAAGGTGCTTTAGATTGCCACTCCACTTCTGCAACCAGAGCATCTCATATCCGAGGCTTTCACATGTCTGGTAAAACGTAGCCGAAACCCTCATGTTTTGCGCGAAGTTGAGGCGTGTGAGATTGGCCCAACCTATCGCTCCCATGAAGCGCAAGAGATCTTTCGCGCTTGCGAAGGTGAAATAGTTCTTGGTGTACCTTTTCATAACAACGTTAGACACTGCAAATGGACCCACGTCTCCACCAAACTCTACAGATGGGTGCCACTTACAAGTATTGTCTGCCTAGCTCTGTAAGTCGCAAAGCCCGAGGATCTTTTGCATTGCCGAAAGCGGTTATGCATCTGGTCAGCGGTCTATACTGGCCTTGTCTACGTTTCTTGGCTTGATATTGATATGGCCTGACCGTCCGCCCTCCAGTAACTTCCACAGTGAAGCACAGCATCAGATGGTCTTGAACCTCTTTTGGAAGGTCGAGTATGCGAAAGACTGGGTCCGGATAATGGTAGATGATCTCCCCTCTCCCATGCAAGTGATTTATGGTCTGTGCAGGATCGTAGCCCAGCCTGACGCGTCGATCACTGACACCCCATACCTCGTGCACGCTCGGCTGACCTGGCCGGTTGGCTTCCAGATCAGTATCGTTGGTCAACACCTCGTGTTCGAAGGATGCCAGCTCCTTTGCAATCTCTTCTCCGGTCATCTCCTGCGGGGCCTTCTGTTCGCCGCCGGGAACAGCTGAAGATCCGATCTCATCAATCTCATCCTCTGGACGAGGCAATTTGATGTTGTAGCGCAGGATGGTGTTGGCCAAGTCGCTAAAGGTGTAGCTTCGAGGCTCATCACTCGAAGCATCGTCCGCTTTGAGAGGTCGTTGCGTCACAGCTGTCGAAAGCAAGACTGGTCCAAAGGATGAGTCATCTTCGGAGAGCGTGGTGGATGTTCTTGACGATGCCAAAGTGGGAGGGCATACGAGTGCCGACATCCTTTCCTTCCTGGACGTTGACATCTTTGGTGCCTCCGTTACAGCTTACCTGCAGCTCCGAGATGCAGGACTTAGATCCCTGTGAAATAGATGTGCAACACAAGCAGTCGATGGTATAAAACTCGTGGTGAAAGTGGGCTGTCAATTTGTTCAGTCACTTTTATCATCATCACAGCTTGGTGACGATTTTGTAGCAGGAAACCTCCAAGGCTAACTGGTGTTCACCCTCTTTCTCTTTCCAATAAGTGAAAGAGACCAGATTGAATCTGCCAGCACAATTGATCCCTTAATACTTGCATGATGGCGAGGTGAAATCATGTGTGTTGACACACTCAATCGTGAGGAGTGTAAGGCATATATCAAACTGATGAAAGAGGCAGTCAAGACGAGGTTTCTACCTTTCTGAATGCTATCAAAACAGATCCTCTTAAGCGCTTGCTGAAATGTCTATCGTGCCATCATTGGCCATGTGACAAGTGGTATCTCATTACTCGTCGAAACAACGCCATGCAAACTCCTCGCCCACCTGAGTCGCTGTCCAGCCCGACGCTCCCAACACGTCAACAGAGATTTCTTCCCTATGAAGGGGAAAACATGATGTTAGGTAATAGTTGGGGATTCCGAGGGTAGTAATTGGATTCTCAAAATCATGGGGTACATCTTCCTGTAAAGCGTGGATACAGGGAGCAGTCTCGGACTGTATATTGACCGCACATCCAAGCGAGAAAGCGTTCGAGACCAAGACCATATCCACCATGCGGTGAAGTGCCATATCTAGCACCGTAAGTCAGTAAATCGAACGGGTGCCATCAAAGATCTGGTGAGACTCACTTCCTTTGGTCTGTGTACCAATAATATGGCTTTGGGTCGATCCCTTCTCTCTTATACCCAGCCATCAATTCGTCATAGTCGTTCATCCTCATGCTACCGCCCACAATCTCCCCAACCCCCGGCATCAGGCAGTCTACGCTCTCAGTGACACGCGAATCCTGCGGATCCTTTTGCATGTAAAAGGCTTTAATCTCAACTGGAAAATGAGTCAGAAAGATGGGCCGGTTGATGATGTCTGTCATTTTCCTCTCGGCGGCTTCTGCGATATCATCACCAAACTCATGGGGTTTTCCATCTTCGTTGACAATGCCATGCTCATTGAGCCAGTTGATTGCGTTGGCGTACTTCATGCGCATAAAAGGTCTCTCAGGGACTTTGAACTCTGGGTTGAGCTCGGTGATCATCTTCTTGATCTTCGGGTCAGCAAGAGCCAGTCTAACGACTTCACTCATGACCAGCTCCAGATGCACAAGTAGATCATCGAAGGAGATAAAGTCTAACTCGGCTTCTATGTGTGTGTACTCAGACAAATGACGACGGGTAAGCGACTTCTCAGCACGGAAGGAGGGTGCGATACAGAAAACGTTGCCAAGAGAAGGCAGACAGGTTTCCAGGTACAGCTGAGAAGATTGTGTGAGGTATGCCTTTTCTCCATAATATGAGAATTCGAACAGAGTGGCACCGCCCTCCACCTGTGTCTGTACCATGCACGGCGGCGTAACTTCCAAACAGGATGGGGTGATTTCGGTCTCATACGCCTGTCTGAAGGCTCGCAGTAGGGCACTGCGTACTTTCATTACCTTGGACGAGTTCTCACCTCGGAGGACTAAGTGGCGGTTGTCATAGAGTGTTTGGGGATCGGCGTCTTTGGCGACTCTTGTGGTGATGGCTTCCTTGTCGCCGGCTGCTGCGCCAATGATTTCGTAATAGTCTGCATGCAATTCGCGATCATCTGGGGCATGTTGCTTGGGCGGTACCTCCCACATCTCCCCCCAGATTTCCATGGAAGTCTCGAGCGTTAATGTCTTCGCCTCGTAAGTTTTGGTCAAATCCGCCGTCAAGACACACTGCATCAGTCCGTAGCCGTCCCGGAGCGTGACAAAGATCACGTCCTTCTGATCACGCAGGCGATGCACTCTACCGGTGACTCGGACTCGGGACCCTCGACCTTCGGTGTAGTCGACATCTTTCTTACTATCACCACTCCTAAGCTTTACCAGCTTCGAGTCTGTCTCGTCCAACCGTATCTTGAACGCTCGAGGTAGTGATGAATCCTCTGTGATCTTGACCTTAATAGCTTCTTGCAAGACCTGCTGTCTCTTGACCTGGTCCTCCTTCTCGCGTATGGCCAATTCGTCTCCCTTTGCGAGCTTCCTTTTGTGTTGTTCATAAAGCTTGGTTACTTTCTTGAGCGCGGACGCGGTCGCTGGCTTCCACTCTTTTGAGACGGCCGGATCTTGGCCCTCTCCCACAGCAGCTGTCTCGGATTTGCGAGTGAAATATGAGATTCCATTCTTTGGGGGGCATTGAATGTGTGCGAACAAAAGAGTTTTGAATGGAGACGATTGAGACCCGTCTGCTGATGTATCGTCTATGCCAATATCCTCGTCAATGTAAAGCTCTTTTCTAGGTTCCACCATGTTGACGATGTACAGAAAGAGAATAGTGTAAAGTCGGCGATGTCACCGACGCAGATGTAATGATTTGTGTTGGCTCATGTTGTGCGTATACTAATAGGATACGCTGTAAGATAACGTAAATTACAGCCAACACGTCATAGGGTTTTACGTGGCTGCATTCTCTTATTGGCTGGATGAACCCACGCCGGCTCCAGGTCACTATCTAATGGTTGCATAGCATCTTGCCTCTGGTATGGCATGCGTCTTTTCGATGGAGCACGGCAGGCCCGCTGCGACGAGTCTCCGAGTATAGCATGATGACTGAGGATGCCCGCGCTTTATCAAAACGATGACGGGTATGAAATGGTCAGTCGCCAATCACTTGAGGCCGGTGACGATTTCGATCTCGACGAGGCCGACTTCCAATCCCATGGACGCACTGCATCTCTATATGCGCCCACTCCGTCCTTGAGTGCTCGGATGTCCGGCGTGCTTCTTCGCAACTTGCCATGGCCCTTCCACCGGAAAGGATATCGCAAGTTGCCAAACCAAGTCTCCAATAACGCAGCTCTCAAGAGGAGACGCTCAGTGTGCAGACCACCTCGGAGATGTTGTTTCTGGATAAATTCTCTGCTATGCGTTCTCTTAGCGCTTGTAGTGCTTACCGCCATTCTGAGCCCCTCTTATTCCAGGCCACCAAAGCATTACCAAGAGCTAAGGGAGATGATTACAGCGTCAGGTGAACCTGGAAGGAGCAATCCAGAAAACCAAAGAATCTTTGTTGCTGCAAGCCTTTACGATCTAGGGGGCCATTTGCTCGGTGGAGCGTGGGGAGAAAGAGTGCTTGAGCTTCTTGAGATGCTAGGAAACAAGAATGTCTTTTTAAGCATATACGAAAATGAGAGTGCCATGGCAGCCATGACTGCAAAAATGCAATTTGAAAAGAAAGTGCAATGTAAACACTCGATCGTTTACGACACGAGCTTCTCCATGGCTGCCGTACCCCATGTCACAATGCCCGATGGCTCCCGAAGGGTGAAGCGAACTGCTTATCTGGCTGAAGCTCGCAATCGAGCGCTCGAAGTGCTCGATGAGCAAGCAAGTGTCCGGTACGACAAGATACTGTATCTCAATGACGTCCTATTCGATCCAATCGAAGCAGTTCAGCTCCTCTTCGCCACTAACCTCGACGGCAATGGACGTTCTTCGTACCAAGCTGCTTGCGCTGTTGACTTCATCAACCCTTTCAAGTTCTATGACACGTTTGCAACGAGGGATGCGGAAGGTTACAGTATGGGTGTTCCCTTCTTTCCCTGGTTCACAAGCTCGGGTGAAGGGGTCAGTCGGCATGATGTACTTCAAGGAAAGGATGCTGTCCGAGTGAAAAGCTGCTGGGGTGGCATGGTCGCCTTTGATGCGAAACCATTCCAGGGGTCGGAACCTGTTCGCTTCAGGGCACCCAAAGATCTGTACTGGGATGCTTCGGAGTGCTGTCTTATTCATGCTGACATTGTGAGAAAAACTATGGATGAGTCCACAAGTGAGAATGTGGGCATCTACATGAATCCTTTCATCCGGGTAGCCTATGATCAGAAGACACTGAGTTGGCTGCGATTCACTCGACGTCTCGAGAGACTGTATACCATACCACATTCGATCATCAACCGGATGGTTGGGCTGCCGTGGTTCAACGCGCGACGGGCTGAAGAAGCAGGGCAGAGGGTGACTGAGCTGACGTGGACACCTGACGATGCTCTTGATGGAGGCGGCTCTTTTCAGATGCAGGAGAGGGAGGCTGAAGGCGACGGCTATTGTGGTAGGAGAGGCCTTCAATTGATCAAACAAACCCCGAGGAGTGGGGAGAAGAATTGGGATCAGATGCCTCTACCCCCTAGCTAAGCAAGTATCTACGATTTTTTTTATCTTCATATGTTTATGTTTCCATGTTTCCACATTTCCAATAACCCTCACGTGCGGTACGGCAGCTATAGCGTCGTGAAAAGCAGAGCTTTTCCCAAGATCCAAAATCATGCAAAGTATATTGCTGGGCAGTTTAAGTGTTTGTGAATTTCCAACGGGGAGAAATCGGCGTCATCACTGCTTGACGATGATCGCTTTTCTTTGTTTTGGACTCATCAGCCACCCACCACAATTGGTCACCAAAAACTTTTCACTGCATAACTAGATCACAATTTATCCAATCGAACTTCTCTCACTCAAGCTCATCCTTGGAGCATGATGGCCTCAGCATCAGCGCCTATGGATGAACTCAAAGAGCTCAAAGAATTCATCGCTCGCATGAAGGCTCAGACCTCTCGTTCCCATGCAGAGAGTGACAACAGCGTGCCCAGCCAAGAGCAAAAAGCAGACAGCTCCCATGGCACACTGACATCTAAGCCTCAGACTGACCTGACCCCTCATAATCAAGAGACGTCCCCCCACGCAGGTGGCGAGCATTCGGGGCAGGACGGTAGGCTCAATCTGACAACTCCCTCGCCAGCTCGACAGGGCGTCATGGCTCCACACAATACTCCTCTAATGACTACAACCAATCCAGACGCTATAGCTGTGGCCGAGGAAGAAGCTACTCCAAGTTCACACGAAGTAGGCGACGCCATTGCCGACTATCTCAAGGGCATGGAGGGCAAGCCTCTAGCAGAGAGCATGTGGGCACCGAAGTCTGTGACTCAACGTCGATCCTTCGCAAAGGGACCGCGCACGGATAACTACTCACCAAACCCTTCCAAGAATCTAACAACGACCTGGGAGAGTCACTTGCCGGTCAAGACAGTGGAGCCGAAACCAGAGGTCACGCGGCTGCCTCATCTGAAAGCCCGTGCCGGGGATGCGCAAAAGGAAAACCAGAATCCAACCTCTACCAAGACTGTGGACACGACCCCGGAGCGTCTGGTGCCGGTGAAAGTAGTGGAGCCCAACCCAGAGATCAACGACCAATTCACACCCATGTCATTCAAGGCGGCTGATTCAAGGTCGGAGCGATCCATGGTGGATGCGTTTACCCAAACAGACACAGTATATTCAAAGTCGGATGTCACGGACTTCGCAACTCATGCCGATGCGCATAATACCAGGGACCGAAAGTCACCATCCGTGAATCCGCCTCACAAGAAGTCCTTGCTGTCAACCTCTGATGCCGCGCAGGAAGTGGATCGCCACGTTCGCATGATTTCACCATCTACGCCTCCAGCTGCATCTGGGGCAGCCTCCGATTCCTCGAGCACACCCACACAGACTTCAAGTGCCAAAAAGGCCATGACAGCCACCAAGGCAACTGCTGAAAGGGACATAAAACCTGAGCAACCTGACCTGCCGCTTGAGTTCCTAAAAAGATGGGCTCACAATAACAAAGCGGCCCTCACAGGGGCTGCCCAAAGCAATGGTGGCGGAAGTCCGGTACCGGGACGGTCTGCACCAGCTGTCAGGAGCGGCAGCGCCAATGCAAAGCCAGCGGACGAGAAAGAGGATCGTAGGTCTATGCAGTACTTCTCCAGCTGGGGCACCCAAGAGAAGAGAGACCGACCCCGTAAGTTCCCTCCGGCGTTGCCCTTTTCGATCCAACTGAAAACCATCCAACCAACTGACCTCTTCCAAGCCGCCGAAGTCCGTACCGCCCTGCTGAAACCGCTCCCGCCCAACGCCACCCTCGCCTTCATCGCCAACCTCGTCTACGGCGGTCCCCTCGAGAAGATCCGGATCCACGTGGGCGGCAAAGGTGCCTCGGTCACCTTCCTCAACCCGGCCGACTGCAAGAGATTCTACGACGACACCGCCAACGGACTCGTCTACAGTACCAGCCCCCCGACCGGCCCCGTGAGGCGGTACAAGCACCTTGAAGTTGAACTCTCGGATGTTGCGGAGCCGCTTGTTGGGAAGCTGTATGAGTATGCACAGAAGGGTCTCACCAGATGCGTCAAGGCCGTGCCCGTGGATGACGGATTCACGATGCCCTACCTGCAGAAGCTGGCGGCGGACAAGAACAGGAGTGTCGTGGCGGTGCAGGAGGGGAGGGGAATCGCCAACGTAAGTCCTTTGCTGACCGCGGTACATGCTTTTGCGTGCTGTCTGGCTTCCTTGCGCTTATCCTGAGTGTGTAGGCTCGCTACATCATCTTCCACTTCGGCAACATCGAGCACGCCGTCCAGTTCCGGGCGAGTCTGGCGCGGGATGATGACTTTGAGCAGTGCAACCTTTCTTTTGCCAAGGATCCGTACGTGTCTTTCGACTTGATCTCTCCGCAAATGATTCGAGGATGACCTGCTGATGAAATTGTAGATGTGCTGAAGCTACTGGTCCACGCACCGGACCAGCATCTTCTTAATCGCAGATCGTCTCGGCCACTTGAATGTGAATATCGTCGTGGGCGTTACCATTCAAGAAGATTGTTACTTTTCTTACCAAATAATCCTATCGTCCAGTATTGATACGTGCAGTTTTCAGTGCTACAGCAGCAATGGTCAAGCTTGTGGGGAAGTCCCAAACGCGAACGATACGGACGGACTCTGGGATTAGCTCAATTGATAGTATTCTCACATTCATTTCTCCTCTAAACCTTTCCCCCTTCTATCTCCTACTTACTCTTGACATTGCAAACATCCAAGAGCTGCAATTGTAATACGTCTACAAGACCCTTAACCAGCCCCCCTCTGTGTGCGGCTAATTACCTTGCTCTCTACAGTACCTACCTCGACACATCAAGCCGAAATGTCACTATCCTCCCAAGACCGTGCCTCGACCTCAATGATTTCCTGTCGCATGTTGCCCTCTTCGTTCATTTGCCGGTCGTCGGGTCGATGGCGGTGGCGGTCACGCTCGGCTGTTTCCTGGCCGCTCTCCTTTTTTCCCCTGCCTCTTGCCAATTTCAAAGGGTGCCTATGGGCTCATGCTGTTCAATGGCTGTTCGCTTCCCCAACCTCATGTATCTGGTGGCCATTCGGAAACGAAGGGGGGGCCGGAAGGGGGGGGTATACCACATGATGGCCACATCTGGCAAGCATACGAGCGAAGGACCTAGACACGACGGCATGGCAGCAGAGATGCCGCTGTAACCTGTAGTAGGTACTATGTCTTTCTTTCCCTTTTTGCTTGACAGGGAAGGAAGAAGGGGAGGGTTTCGGCGCCAATATGCAGGTTCGCTTAGAATGGCGGCGGCGCTGGGAACGCCCCGGAAGCCACACTCGTGATGAAAGAGTCAGATGGATGGGAAGCTACTGCATCTCCTCGTAGTCTTTTCGCTCTCAAACTTTCTTCTCCTCTTTCTTTCCTTTTTTTACTTTCTTCTTCTTTTGCTATGGCGGAAAAGATGGAAAATCAGGTGGCGAAGAATAGTCCCAGAGAAGTAATTGGTGCACTTCACCAGGGCTGGGTGTCTCTTGCAGTCCTACTACAATACCTTAGATAATACGGCCTCGTAATGGCCTCGGCGCAGGCAGTGTCCAGCTTTTGATTACAGCGCATGATCCATGCGAGTCAAGCGTGCTACGGACGTATGGGATAGGGACGACCGAGGATTCGATGAGCGGAAAATGGCTGCATTGTCCTTCTCGTGTCGGGAAAAAGCGTCGGGTCGACTGGTGTGATGATGCCAAGCAGGACTTGGCTTGCTGCGGAAAGTCTCTGCTGCATGATGGGCTGCACGTCAGCGAGGTGGACCGCGGAGGGTCGAACATGCCAATCCTCCTTGGCCGAAGGATAGGTAGGTAGGTAGGTAGGTAGGTAGGTGTGTTGCGAAATGATATGAGACTAATTTCTCTACGTTCAACACAAGTCATGTTCGCTCTTTCTGGATAAACCTTCTCGAGGTTCATCGCCCATCACCCGATGCTGAACTTAGTCACGAAGCCGAATGGGTCCAGGCTCATTGACCTGAGCTCACTGTCACAATCTTGATCGTCCACTGAAGGTGCCCGATATAAGCTAGGACGTCAAGAAGTTTGGCCGATGAGGAACAGCTCAGTGGTGCAATGCACCTTTGTACAGCCATTCTTACTGTTCCTGGAGTCAGTACAACAGTAACTATGTACCAATGCATGTTGTGCGATCATATTCATTTCCTCAGTGATCACCAATATACCTGAGGCAAACGTAGCCATCGTGCAACTCATTTGCTAGAAGGGAGTGACGAACGGACCCCAAGATGGCGGCCCGGCGTAGACCCTTCCTGAAACAGAAACGGCGTCTTGAAGAAAGTATAAGTGGATGCAACTTGCCCTGGGTTTCTTCTGCTAGGAAGAATAGTTCACACTAGGCTGCATGCTTTCGGTGTCTGGAAGAGAGCGATGATTTTGAAGGGGAGTAGTCGAGCATGATTTCCTCGGATTTCACATCAGTGCCACAAGAAGAAGACTAGTCATTCGGAAAGGTCAGTCCTTTTCCGAGATCATAGCCTGCAATTCCTTAAGATTCTGCTGGTTAAGATCCTGAGCTTCCAGCTGTGGAGGCGTAGAGCGTGACATTGTTTGGGGTTTCTCTAGAATTTTCGTGACTGGAAAGGCTTAGTGAAACCCATACGGCACTCTCCTATCTCTCCCTCGATCAAAGATTGTTCGACGCCGTTTTGTGCGCCCAACATTGCACGAGTCTCTGGACCAGCGCGTAAAAGTCACCGTCTATAGGTCAACCGTTCGAAATCCAAGCGGAACCGATCCACCTTCTCATCGAGGTTGCAATGGTGTAAACGATGATCGTGTTAGTCCGTTTAGTGACGGATCTCTGGTCGTGATGGAGGATTCCATGCAAGAGGATGGCTGAAACAGAGACCTAATGGAGAGCGGCGCTAAAGGCGAACAGCTGCGCCCCAACGGTGAATTCTGCAAGAGCAGAGCAGGAAACTTGATGGTCTGAGCCGGTGAAGAGAGATAAGTCCCCCTCAGCTGGTGTCCAACAGAAAGAAGAAAGAACACTGTACTGTCATCACATGATTTTCTCATTCTTCAATCTTAATCTTCACACTTCTCAGGGACCGATTGCCGTATCAATTGATTGGGCGCCGGCCGCATATCGGTCCGCACTAGCGCCTAGATCGTCTACGTGTCCGACAAGCTAGGGAGGCCCGTGAGTCGTTCGCTAATGAGCATGATGCTCATCCGCATACACATTGCCAGACTCGCTCACCTTGATTGGCAGGATCACTTCTGTCGTCATATCTAGCCACATCTCTAGATCGTTCTCTAACCCCTGTCCGCATATGCACAAACCAAACAGCTAGTGACTAGCCTACCTCTAACCTGTTATGGTTCCATAGAAATGTTTCCTCACCAAGCTACCACAGCAGTGTAGCTGAGTAGGAGCCGGGGTTCCGCACCTTGATACTGTAGGGACATCAGGAGCGAGCCAATGATAGTCGGACGAGTGGCTCCGGCATGCCACTCTTCACACTAAAGCATGCACTGCAGCATGTAGAGAGTACCAGAGTCACCAACTCGACAGAAGTCTTTGGCCATAAAGCCAACATCCCCTCGCATCCTAGGCCCGACCTATTCTCCTTTTCTTCCTTCACCTATTCCTGTCTCGACTTTGTCAGGCCTACCTTCAGATTCTTGCTAGCACTCCATCCAACTATTGACCCTCTTGCATTCCATCAGTCTTCCATCCTTTTCTTCATGCTGCTGCCCCTCTAAGAAAAGTCGCCCCCTCGCAGATTTGACACCGAGTATGCATCATGCAGTCTCGAGGCGACCAGAAAGCTTCCTCACAACAGGAACAACCTCCCGTGTGGAGGTCCCACAGCAAAAGCCGAAACGCACCTCTACCAGTACAAGAGTCCAAGTTAACCACAAATCAGCCTCCCCAGCAATGAGGATCCGCACTCTTGCTCCTGACCTGCATTCGAGTGTGCGTGATCACACTCGTGCTCAGCAGAAGCAGCGCGCCACCATGGCCATCGACAACGTGCTCAACAAACCGGACGAGGGACCTCAGAAAATCGGCAGTCACTCCGCCACGAGCAGATCATCATCACCGGACGATCCTGACCACCCACGAGACCCAGCCACCAGCCAATCGTCATCACCAGACCCTCCGAACAAGCCACGGCCGTTTCGATCTCCATACCAGGAGGAACAACATCTCTGGATCTGGTTCTTCAGGATAGATATGAGGAAGACTTGGGACGAGGTCGCTGTTGCCTATAACCGGTATTGGCATCCAAATGAACCATACGTTGCTCCTGAGGATGCCCCAAGGAAGAAAGGAGGCTTGCAATGCAAATTGTACCGTGTCCTAGAAACTCATGGCTTGCCTCAAGTCAGAGAGCAAGAACAGACCTCGGATGGTCTCAGTCCCTTCAGCATGTGGCTGCAGCTTCACAGGCATTTTCCCTGGATGGATGCCTATGCAGACCTCCTCCCAGGTCAGTGGGAACCCTATTGTCTTTTGGCCCTATTTCTGCTAATAGCATGTCAGGATACTAGAAGACATCGTGAAAGCCCAGTATTGGCAGGCATCGGCCGATTGAGCGGCTATGATAGGGCTTGTTCAGATCAGTCAGGGTCATCTTGACTATCTTCAGATTTGGGCACAGTTGCAAGCACGTTCAAGATCAGGAGTGGTGGAGCATGGAAAAATGTGATGGCTATGGGAGCTCCCCTTGCCGCTGTGGACTTTCCATGGCAGTGAGCAATGATCTTGAGCCTATCCCCACCATCTGCATGCTCTCAGAAGGGCGGCCAACGAATTTCCGTAGCATGGCCGTGGATCGACACGCAATCTTTGGAGAATGGTAATGAACTCTGTTCGCCTGCAGTTCCTTTCGTATCTCGATGCTTTCTCATGCATACTCGTCAGACCAGTCGGAGTTTTGCGAACCCATTTCGTAGGCTGCCCGGCTAGACTCATCGTCGCTGCTGAGATCGTCCTCAGGATAGTCGTTCCCGTAGTAGTCCTCAGCTAGTCAAATCCGTCAGCGCCAACAAAGAGATCCCCTGAATTCTGGATTAGACTAACCGTTCTCATCTACATCATCGCTATCACAATCGATATCAGATTCAGGCAGCTCGCCAGGCTCGGCCCAAGCAGCTTCGTCTTCCTCGCCGATTATCAAGTACCCGAGTTTCTGCAGCTGTGGCTCTATTGAAGTATCAGGTGTCACTGCATTATACGGCACTTTCGAGTTGAGTTGGGCATCGCTCTTAAGGTACGTATCGTATATGTAGTGATCAATACTTTCTGCGGCGCTATCTAATGCAATCTCTGCGGGGTTAAAAGCTTCACGATCTGCGGTTGGCTTTCGTCGCTCGCGAGACGGCGGTGGTTTCGGCTGAAATTTGAGTTTAGAGGGGGAAGAGATACCCTGCGGCTTCTCTGTTGGGTTGCTTAGTTCTTGGAGGATGACTGCGTTCAACTGCAAGGCCAGCTCCTCGGAGGCTTGGTCCAGCCGATTTGAGAAGCTCCTTGCATCAGGTGCTTCTTTCGTCAACCCTCGTCCATAGAGTTCCTGAGTTGCAAGCCTTCTGGCCTGCTCAGCAGCACCGACGTTTGGGCGCTTATGAAGCCGCACCTGGTGGGCGTCAATCTTCGAGCCCTTAGTTTCCGGTGTATCACGGTCACCAGAAGTTTCAAGCGGCGAGCGACCGCCGGCATCGCAAGGAGTTGGTTTGACTTCGGCCTGGAATACGGACAACTTCCTTTGCTTATGCTTCCTGTTTTTGCGGATGCCGCTACTGGATAATGGGAGAGTATACGGAGGTTGCCGGAGGTTCTTTGCAAGATGGAAACTTGGGGGCTTCAAGCCTTTACGACCTACCTTCTGGGCTTCAACTTGGTCCGAGTCCCTTTTGGCGTCATTGGTACTAGGCAATGATACTATTGAGTTTGTCTGCCGCTCCTCATTGATCGTGATTGATACAGCCTGATCCAAAGGTTTGGCTTCTGATATTGTCTCTAGGCTCGAAGAGATTGTTTGTCTGACCGATTTGTCCTGTATTTTTGCCGGGTCATCCTCTTTGACCCGTCTCCAACAAATGTCAGATCTATGTCGTTTCCCTTGAAGGTCTGTTTGAGTCAGATTTCCACAAATTGATGGATGTTGATAGCTATGCTACGTACACAAGGCGTCGATGGGTTCTTCGTCGCGCCGCCTTTTGATTGTGATCCGATCCGGGACCAAAGACATGCTCAAACTTCAGCACAGAGCAAGCTACTCCCCTTGTATTGGTGAGATGGATTGTTGGCGGGATGCAACACTATTGATATGTACATTACTTGAATGCCTGCCCTGACTTATTAGTCTCGGTTGCCCACGGCCCGTTGACCAATGACCCGTTAGCCCTGCGCGTAGCGCCTATCACGCCTTGCCGCTCTGGACTTGAGGCCTCAATGCTCTGAGGGATCCAGGAGCAGCAACGTGAGCGCTGAAAACCACGCCGAAATCAAATCTCTTTCCAAATCGTTTACTCCTTCTTATTGATTAACAACTATATCAAACAGAAGAAATCTGGTTACGAATTTGTTAAGACTGACTTAATCTACAGATGTGGTTTTAAGACTTTGCCTTAAAGATTGTACTAAGTGCAGGAAGAGGAGTCGAGACTTTCCCACGCTGCAATTCATTTTGCTCCGGGGGAGAAGGGAACCTCGGGAGTCCCCCTTACAACAGTACCTTCGTACTCTAATACAAGATAGGTAGGAAGGTAATATCATGGACATGTCACATTTGCAAAGGAATGCACTGCATCGCTAGTAAATCTACAATCTGATATGAGTCTATTCCTCCTATGCTACCCGTAATGCAGTCCCAGGTCCATTGCCATCCTCTGAGCATGTCGGACCACGTTTTCGGGATGCTCATTGCAGCTCTCAGTAATAGAGCGAATCCCATCCCTCGATGACTGCTTCTCTTGGACAGCGATGAAATAGTCGCTGCAACCTAATCTTCACGCTCCTAGCCATGAAGATGATTGCACAAGACTGTCCTATCATCTTCCCAATCCCCATTCATAGTAGACTCGCGTTGATCTTCACCCCACAAACGGTTCGACTCTTGTATTAATAGCAATCAACGTGGTCCATAAGCCTTTTGATACCAGTTACCACTGTCGATCCGCTGCGACGGGTACGACGATCCCCCAGCATATTTGCCAACCGGAACCCCATTCTGCTCGTACATCTGAGGTGCTGGCGCATAGGGCTCAGAATAAGCGGGGTGACCTCTGATGTCCGGAGCAGGTCCTCTATGAACCCCGAAGTCGGGAGGATACGCCTGAGTTATGGATACGGCCTCGTTAATGGCGTTTGCCGGTTGACCACTCACCGAGTTGGAGTGCTGATTTGGTTGACCTGTCTTGCTGCTGCGTGCCTTACTCGTCTTACGAGAATGACGGCGTTTGAAGGGACTGCCCTTTTTGTCTGCACCCAAAGCTCCCTTGTTGGCCTCCGTGCCAGGCTGGTGGGATGGCCGAAGCCGATCGTCACTTGCGTTGTCGCCTCCAGTAGAAACAGAGACTGACTGTCGCAAGTCGTCCGCGTTCTGGTCGCGAAACTTGCCCAGTGTCTCGATTCTGGCTTCCATACCCTGCATGGCCTCTTTGACATCCTCATGGTTTTGACTGAAATTGTTGAGCGCCGCTTTAACACGAGCGAGGTCGTTGCTGACGTCCTTGATCTCGCCTCTCGTGCCCTTAAACGCTTTCTCTAAGCGGTCTTCCATGTCATCCAAGCGCCTCAACACGTGATCAAGCAATCTGTCATGTTTGTCAGTTATCAGTCGAGCTAGACTGCCGAACGCAGTCTCCAGATGGTGATGAACGGTCAGATCCAGCTGGGACAAAGTTGCAGCTAGATCGCCTTGCCTGCGATAGTCTTGCTGCGACTCTGGCGGCGAAGGTACTGAATTGGTTGTGTGATGAGGCCAGTAGGGCGGAAGGAGTGCTGAGATAGGATCACCTCGAGATGCCATTGACGAATCGTTGCTGGAGCTGTTGGCCCAGGAATTCGCCAGGCCTGGACGAGGTCGCTGATCGCCAAAAAGTCTTCGGTTGTCGACGATATCGCCTTTTCGGTGCAATGCCTGGTCCCCGTTATCGTTTTGGTATTGAACGCTTTCCTTGACGCTGGGAGATGCTGGCCCACGTCCGTTGCGCGATGATGCGACCTGCTCGTACTCGACTATCAGCCTCCGAGAAAAAGCATCATAACATTGAAACGTAATTTCTAGGCGTGTCATCGAGCATATTGGTCGGTGCTTAATCTTGTGATGATGGTCGGCGTGAAACAGAATCTGTACCAAATTCCCCCTTCTACTTGTTCACGGGATGCAATATGGAGAAGAATAGAAACAATTATTCAGGAAGGTGATCGGACTTACAGTATACTTATCTGCTTCGGCGGGCATCCTTCCTGGATAAGGACTGAACGGGGGTAACGAGTATCCCTAGCCAGGGAATCAGTGATCAATGTAGCGAAAGACCGTCACGCTTACCACAGCGGGGTCATTCTCCCAAACACCAGCGTAATTGTCAGGCGAGTATGAGATAGGCTTCAAGAGCCCAGCACTGTATTGGCTTTGTGAGCTGCTCCTCGGTGTTGCTTCATTGTCCAATTCCTTCTTCGAATCCCTCTCCGAGAATTCGCTCCTCACAAATAGTGGGTTTGCGTGATCAATTATGCCTTGGACACTCTCAATCCGAACCAGACCCTGTCCTTGCAGCATACCAACTTCACCGATCCTGCCGTAACTCCCCATCTTAGCAGGTGCTAAGCGCGCAGCGTGATCCTGTGGAGTATTCTTTGCAATCTCTAATGCCAAATCGCCCACGTCAGGAACCTCAAGACTCTGTCGTCTGTCGCCAGGAGATGCAGAAGCCTCCGGGCTGGTTGATATATTGCTGATTGCAGATGCAGATTGCCGATTCGGGTGAGCCTCCCCCTCATCGTTCGAGGGGCGATCTGGCTGCATGATAATGATGCTCGAGTCGCTGTCTATTTCTTCTGAGGCTTGAGTGGTCAATGGCGGTGTCTTACCTTTTTGCAAGCGTTTGGGACCGACACCCAATACTTCAGCTGCCTTTCCAGTTGGGATCGGGACATTGGAAGAGGAGGCATCCGAGGCTTGCTTGGAATGACCGAATCTTTTGCGAAGCTGAGTGACACTGGGCTTCCTTCCGGGGAGAGCGAAGGACGAATCAAAAGGATCTGTCACAGCACGGTTTCTTGGATTGTCCGGGGGCATCAACATGGGAATGGCCGGTAACCTGACGGATTTCCGGTTGTTCTCAAGCTCGGCGGGGAGATTGGGCATGGGCTTGTTCTCATATTTGTCACGGTTCGTTGGACGGGGCTTGCCCTGCTGTGCTGCAGCGAGTCCTGTCTGGCCCTGTGACTGGGCCCATGAATTCTGACCAGGCGTGGGTTTGCGGTCCATTGACCCAGGAAGATATTTTGCGTCAGCTAGTTCTTCAGCCATATTGACAAGTGGCCAAATATGCCCGCCCAAGAGACAGAGAGACCCGATCTCGGAGTGATGTTTGACGAGGCAACGAGCTGGCAATGAGGGTGGCTCGTCTCAAACAACAAGGGAGATGGTGGGTTAGAATCGAAACTCAGCGTATGTTTGCAGGTCGCGGGAGACTTGTTGGCGTGTCGGCAAACCTGTTGATGATCACCATCAAAGCATGATGACGGTGGAATAATGTCAACACATGACTGGGAAATACTGGGATGTTTTCAACTTCGATTTCCAAAAAACCCCCCAAAACCACAAAGTCTTAATGCAGGCTGAGGGACTTCTACCAATCCAATTTGATATGAAAACGTTTCATATAAGCCTTACAAGATGAATCATGCCGTGGCTCTGTCTTGAAAGTTAAGTGAATAACTCATAAACAGGCACATTTCGCTTGGTACACAACGACGTTCGAACATGTACGGCAAAAAATGTAAGGCGAAAGAGAAAGAAAAGACAGGAAAGACGCGTATGACGATGTGTCTGGACCCGGACTGCAACTATTGAAACTCCCTTCAATCTGGAAGCAACACATTGTCCAAATGCATCCCTACGAATGATAGCGAATTTAGCTGAGACCAAAGAGTAACTCCAAATGCAATGATGCAGAGCAAAGACCTTTCCCAGTGAATCCAAAAGCTATACAACACTGTCGCCACGAGCGTGCACCAGGTTTGGTTTTAGGAATCTTTTAATGGTGAAGAATAGACGCATGGATCGACTCGGCCATATCACCAATATGAGGATTGGCATGATGGCAAACGTTTTGATTTCGCTATATCACCACTTGCTTCATTTCGAGAGAAGCATCTGGGCTGCAGAACGTATACACAAGCTCATGTTTTTCATATTTCCAAGCTCGTTGCTGATATGAAGATGGTGACGGTGAGCTACCGGCACGAGGAGTAGAACTACTGTTGCAGTACTTCTCTGAACGCTAGATCTAATCAAGCGAGCTCCTCTTGCCCCTCCAAGCCCAAGCCCTCCAGGCCTCTGAGGAGTGAGGACGAAAAGATTGCGTCATTGTTCGACCTCAGTCATGCTGCCATGTAAGGGGCTATGAGGTACAGCAAAGTGCGCCTAAGTAGCCCGGCCAGTTTTGATGTCAAAGACGAATTTAATCTTCAAGCATCTACCACCAGTATATGTGCTTGAGTCGCAGCTTTCCTCCCAAGAACAACATGAGGCCGAAGATGCATTGACCGCAGGCGGTGCGCCCCTGACTTATGATATCAGCGAGGCCCGAATCATCATAAGCAGTCTGTCCAAATCTCGAAGGGCACGTCTAGAGCTCGAATGGAAAGGCTTATCGCTTGCCGCTGACGAGCAAGAGAAATGGCAGGATCAGGGAATGAGTGCGTTGGACTTCAATGATGGCATCGCAGCATTCGATCATGCTGCTGAATTGCCTAAAGGTATGGTCGTTGTACTCAGTCTTGTCTGGTTGCGTAAATCTCGTCAATCCCATATTGCGCTCCCCCTGTCTCCCTACATTGTTCTTCGTGCGCGCATCAGTCAAAGCCTTCGATCAGCGGGCAAGAAAGGGTTGGCTGCTGCCGGTGACCATCATGCGCCGACTGTGACATCAAGCCAGACTGGGCCTGCGGATCTAGGAAGGCTCATGCTGGAGACGGGAAAGCGCCCGAAGAAAGGAGCAAGATCTGCAAATAGATACCCAAGCAAAAGACAGCGTGTCAAAGACGCTGCCGACCACGACTTCGTCGGCCGCAGCTTTTCCTCATCGACGCAGACAGTCGCTGCCCAAAGCACATCTAGCCAAGTCCGTCCAACCCATTTGCTTCATCAAACAACATCGGAACACGATGAGATCGCACATGTTCCTCTACCACCCATGCCTGATTGGGTGCTGCAAAACAAGATCTATTCCTGTGAACGTGCAACTCCTCTCAATTCGCCCAATGAAGGTTTCGTAGCACAACTGAAGAAGATAAAGCTTTCTCGACTCTTGACTTCAGACGAGATTGGCGTTCGGGCTTACAGCACAAGTATAGCTGCACTTCTTGCGTACCCGTACCGAATTCGAAGTGCTAGAGAGATTCTCGCCTTACCTGGGTGTGATCATAAGCTTGCTCATCTATTCGAAGAATATCGGAGCAACGACGGTCACTTGGATGCCGTGGCCGAATTGGAGGCGGACCCGGTTCTCTCGATTTTGAATGACTTTTACCAAATATGGGGCGTGGGAGCTCTCACGGCTCGAGAGTTCTACTATGATAAAGGCTGGCATGACCGAGACGACGTTGTAGAGTTTGGCTGGAGTTCGCTGTCGCGTGTCCAGCAGATCGGTCTGAAGTATTATGGTAAGTGATTTCGAGGCTCGGGTCTTCGACTGCACTCGTTGTGAAATTCGATTTGGATGTTCTCGAGATAATGCTGACCCAAAGACAGAAGAATTTCAGCTCAAAATATCTCGCCGCGAGGTGGAAACGATTGCAGCCACTGTCAATGAACATGCGCAGCGAGTGACTGATCAGGACATGAAGACGATAATTGTTGGGGGATATCGTCGTGGCAAGCCTGAAAGCGGCGACGCAGATATAATCTTATCTCACCCAAAGCAGACCATGACCTACGACCTCGTCTCACAGGTGGTCAAGTCCCTCGAGCGCGATGGATTCATCACGCATACTTTGACCCTTGGAGAAACGAATACGAAACGAAACCAGGAGACTCTGCCTATCAATCCTTTGCCGCAGGGCAGATCTGGCTTTGACACCCTCGACAAAGCTCTCGTGGTGTGGCAAGATCCAGAGTGGCCAAGCAAGAAGTCAGACCTGGCTGCCAATCCGAAAGTCAAGAATCCCAATCCTCATCGGAGGGTGGACATAATCATCGCGCCTTGGCGTACCATCGGCTGCGCTGTGGCGGGTTGGACTTCAGGGACGACGTTTCAACGCGATTTGAGGCGCTACGTCAAGAAGGTGAAGGGTTGGAAATTTGATAGCAGCGGCGTGCGGGATAGGGCGACAGGCGCCTGGTTGGATCTTGAGGGATGGAGGGACGAGGCGACGCGTTGCCAGGACTGGCAGGAAGCCGAACGCAAGCTGTTCGCTGGGTTGGGGTTGGAATACCGAGAGCCGTGGGACAGGTGTACAGGATAGAAGGATAAATGCTAAAGGGGTGGGATCCCAACTGGTAGTGATCTGGAAGGCGGCAAAGTTCTGGAATGCAGCACCCTGGTTTAGCAGCCTGGATGATGCTCCTTGTGCAGTCCTTGTAATTGATACTACCTGAACGCGAAGACGGCTCTCTCAAGTGGTTGTCTCTCCCCTTCCCACGCCAGCCAGTCACTTCTTGTAGTAGGTAACAGACCCATGCCGTTGACTTTCCAAACACCGAGACCCAAAGCCAGCAGTTGCATAAGCACGTAGCATCCCTTGACTGCCAACATGGTTTCCTTATTGCCTTCGGTCTCATAACGTCGAAAGACCTCATGGGTCTGCATGAGGCCTGTGAGTGGATTCTTGAACAGCATGAAGACCATCATGATACTGAAAATCTGCAGCGAGTTGCCCGACATGTACATCATGATTGCGTTCATGGGGAGCGCTTTCGCTGGTGCAAGGGCGATCTCCCATGATTTCTTGATTTTCAAGGTGTCGGTCTCTTCGGTGGTGGGTGCTTTCCGAGGAGCTACCTTTGATGAGCCTGCGCGCTGTCCAAGTTATCAGCGATCAACAATGAAATGCCTGGGTCGCGAAGCCTCACTTTTCCTACGCTGTTCTCGGAGTAGCCTGGTGGATTCGAGACAGATCCAGGGGCTTTGGTTGCAGCCTTTGGAGGGTTGTGCAGGTCAATTACCCACTTCGGAGGGGTCGACTCATCTTTCGAGTCTATTTTGATCGGCATTTGGAAGAATCGGTAATGGATATAACCTGTTGCAGGCGAGGAGGTGGAGGAACAATCACAAGCTGGTTTACGATGACGCAGGCTTGGCGCCAAGAGCAAACAACATTGACCGTAAACCTCGCCCACTCATGACCATGTCTAGATCCAAGCCCATTCATCTTGGTGCACAGCCTGATGCGGCTGCTCCAGAGACGGCTGAGGGAGGTGTAGATTTGACAAGATTATCAAGCTTCAGCCGTCAAATACTCAGATTCGCCCCCTATTCTGGTCGGAGTACATGTCATTGCCATAATGTCAGAAGGGAGATATATCCTCTCCACGCCTGCGGCGCCGAAGCCGAACGAACTCCTCTCGCTCCCGGCGACCTGTGAATAGTTGACCATTTGGTTGTTCTGTCCCAATAATGCAGGCTTCAGCACAAACCAAGCGTCAAGCTCGGATCTCGTTCCAACTGTCCTTGTACTTTGTCACTTTACGACGATGATTTTGCTCTTTGGTCAGCATTTCGTTCATGGTCTGCCCATGCACACGTAGGCCCCAGTGGAAAAGAACCAATCCCGGCTCTTCAATCAACGCAGCAGCCCCCCAGCGACGCCCATGCAGGGCTATCTTACTACGATTGACATCGAAGCAGACGCTGAAAGACGACAAACCATGCCCTATCCTATCTCTGGGAGGATAGCGAAGCTTCGCATGCGATTGGAGTCGGCGAACGCCGATTACTAGTGAATTGTAACCTCTGTTCCGCTCTGCATCGCCTCCCGTGGCACATAAAGGTTAACTGTATGCCTTTGTTTGTCGATGCAACTTCCGACCACCCTTTAATTTCATTGACGCCTTGTCACGTTTCCCTACGAAGCTTGTGGCTCTATCACAAGAATCGTAATACAATAATTTGCTTTGGGCGCTATCTGGAACACAGCAATTTAAGGCGACAGATCACCGCGCCAAAGTATACGCAATAATCGACCTGGTGAGAGGCATGGAGATGTCCTCATTTCCCGTCGACTATACGGGTTCACTTGAATACTTCTTGTGGCGGCTTACTGATTTCTTGATGCGAACCTGTCCGACGCCCTTGTACTGTTACACCCGAGCTGCCATTGACAAGAGCGAAAAGCCGTCTTGGAGGATGAATTTGGCGAACCCTCGTAAACGCTGTGGACTCGAGCTATCCGTCGGATCTGCAGATGCGCCTAGTGAGTACAGAGTTGGCGGTTGTGCCCCAGTACAACCTCAACTAAGTGAAAGTGGTAATGTATTGAAGCTCAAAGGCGTTGTGATGGATTCCATCTCAGCCTAATCAGAGCCATTCCCTCCCTAGCCAGCTGTATGCGGCGGACATGAAGCCCAAGCAGCCTTGGGCCGCATAGCCTCGACTTGGGATGACAAGACCGTTCGATTGTCTGCGACCGACTCAACCTCGATTGAATCAACAGCCTTCTCGCAGATCCAGGGTCACGTCAACCCCTTAAAAACTATCGCAGAACAGTGACCGCAGGAGAATACAGATTTCCAAGCTTTACTGGTTTGTCAGACACCGAGATCACTAATTAGTCACTGTAGCGCAATGATCCAACGTCGTCGTCACATGAATTGGGTCTCGCGGTCGCTCGGTTATGAAGGTGATGTATATGTGATGTTCCATTACCGTGAGTCAAGGTGCGTTGGAGTGAGCGCAGAAAAGAGAGAGTGTCTGATCCCAGACACTGCGCGGGAGGGAGATCCCCTTGTATCATTTCGCGGCTTCCCTACACCGATTCTGATGCGCCAGGATAAGCAAGGGAAGAAGAAGAGATTACTCGGGGGTTCGTATGTTAACGGCTTTATGAACGGCGAATTGATAGGCGTGCTTGACGGAGATTGTCGTGCTGTATTACAATTTTTGTTCTGGATTCGATGCTCACTTTGACCTATGGACAACAGACCACGCTTTGTTTGAGTGATTGCAAAGGGGCAGAGCAATTTTTTCCCAGGGGCTACCAAACCTTACAGTCTATTCCATCAATTCTTGCAAGAATCACGTGCGACATTCACCTTTAGATAACCTCAACCTAGTATACAAGAGGGCAATTGGCAAGAGCCTTCATGGTACTTCCCTCACTCTATGTTGGTGCAATTTGCTCACAACTGGCCAAGGCTCCCTGGCTTACATGGCTGTCTATGCTTACGTGCATCTTCCAACCATCAGAAATGTTCGACTATACAGCTTGCATCCAGGCTCATCTCCTGAGCCCACTTATTGGATTTATCGATATTCGACCTCAAAGCTGAAGGGACGCCAAAGTACTCCGCATTCTCGTATACGTAGGGCACTATGAAGCTCGCCACGCAATGAGGTGCGGCGAGGGCAAACGACTGCACGTCACTTGTAACCTTTATCCGGCTCTCCGACCGTTGCCACAAAAGTATGAAAGCCTTTCTCTGTTCGTCGACGCTCTCTTGAATAACCAGCCCAATGAATTTCACATTTTCCTTCAGCTAGGGCATCTGAGGTGAAGCAGCTTTCCCGCGATTCGATCCCTCCTCCGCATCCTTTGAAGATCACGAGCCCCACAACCGACGAATATTGATAAGTCTGGGTTGTGACAGGCTCGCAAAGGGTAACGCAAAGGAGTACCAAATGATACCATTAGACACGCCGATAGAAAATATAATAGATATGATCCCTCGAACATAGGCACGTTACGCGTGAGTAAAGGGGCCGAGGCGGGCGCTTACACTAGGCTCGGCAGGTGAGTCCGGGGCGGATGTCTGAAATCGTCTTTTACGAGTGCTTCGTCGCCAAGGTTGCGTCCAAATACACAACCCGGTTCAATAGCATACCCAGAACCCTTGACCTCAACGTTGATCTACTACTCGGCCAATAAACCATGCAAGTAGAACCGCTACAATGAACACGTTCGAGACTCTGTAGCCGCAGAAGACTGTAGCCTAATTCAATAAGTCCTAAGAACAACTTCCGCACAATGGCTGCAAGTGGAGGTGATGCAAAGCTCTTTGCAAGAGTGAGTCTCTGCTGGTTCTCGGTGCCCCCAATTCATGCAACCTTCTCTACGTACTCTAACATGTTGAAATCATGATGGAGGATTTCGAAGCCGTTTGACGAAAAGCAAGATATTTTTCACTATTGCTGCCTTTCTATGAGTCTCGAAGATACAATGGCTCACCCAATCTTATAGGGCAAAGTAGCTGAGCTACGTCAAGAGCTTCTTAGTAGCAGCAAGAAGGACAAGAATCACACAGCCAAGAAGATTGCATTGAAAAAGATTGTAGCTAACATGACCATGGCTAACAATGACATGATTGCTCTATTCCCCGATGTTGTGGCTCAAATGCACATACCAAGCCTTGAGATCAAGAAAATGTTGGTCTGCCTCGGGACCTCTTGAGAGTAGCTTTTTGACCGCGTTAGGTGTTTTCTATACTTGGTCAATTATGCGAGGATGAAGCCGGACGTTGCGATGAAGGCTCTCCCAG
Source organism: Niebla homalea (assembly GCA_019925105.1). Taxonomy (NCBI): domain Eukaryota; kingdom Fungi; phylum Ascomycota; class Lecanoromycetes; order Lecanorales; family Ramalinaceae; genus Niebla; species Niebla homalea. The sequence continues at coordinate 1,263,699 of JAHGAU010000010.1, forward strand.
TACTGAAAACGGTAATCATGGTCCTTCTATTGGCTATTGGCTCTGCTTCTTACACTATACGTTCAGGATGTTGGGGACACCAATCCGTTGATACGTGCACTTGCACTTCGGACCATGGGATACGTACATGTTCGCGAATACGTTGAAAGTTGTTTGTCACTGCTGCGAAGTCTCTTACGAGATCCGGATCCCTACGTCAGGAAAACGGCAGCGTTCTGCGTTGCCAAACTCTATGACCACGACAAGGCCTTAATTGAAGCCTCGGACCTCATCGACAAGCTGAATTCGATGCTTAAAGATGAGAACCCCACAGTCGTGTCTAGCGCTCTGGCTGCTTTGCTCGATATTTGGGAAAGAAGTGAAAATATCAAGCTCACCATCGACTACAGTAGCGCTTCCAAAATCGTCCAGATCTTGCCCGATTGCTCAGAGTAAGCCCCTTGATCTCTGGATCTACACGAGGCTGAGGACGTTTTCTTTACAGATGGGGCCAAACTTATATACTTGAAGCCCTGATGTCTTACGTTCCGGGCGACACGTCGGAAGCCTTGCTACTTGCCGAGAGAATCACGCCTCGCCTTTCGCACTCGAATTCATCGGTGGTCTTGACTTGTACCCGTGTAATTCTGTACCTGATGAATTATATTGCTGACGAGGCACAAGTTTCGAGCCTATGCCGGAAGCTCTCACCGCCTCTGGTAACACTTTTGGCCAAGGGCCCAGAGATTCAGTACCTTGCTCTCCGCAACGCGCTTCTGATCCTCCAACGCAGGCCCGAAGTGCTTCGTAACGATATAAGGGTGTTCTTCTGCAAATACAACGACCCAATCTACGTCAAGGTCACGAAGCTTGAACTCATATTCATGCTTGCAACGGAAAGAAACATTCGCGAAGTGTTGACGGAGCTACGAGAATACGCAACCGAGATTGACGTTCATTTCGTTAGGAAATCTGTCCGAGCAATCGGCAAATTGGCTATCAAGATTGAACCGGCAGCTCGGGACTGCATTGATTCGCTGCTAGAGCTTGTTGCCACCAAGGTTTCGTACATTGTCCAGGAGGCTACTGTGGTTATCAAGAACATATTCAGGAAATACCCAAATCGATACGAATCGATCATATCCATACTTTGCCAGAACCTGGACTCACTGGACGAGCCGGAGGCAAAGGCTGCCATGATCTGGGTCATTGGAGAGTATGCAGATCGAATCGAAAATGCGGACGAACTTCTCGACGATTTTTTGTACTCCTTCGCAGATGAGCCAGTAGAGGTTCAATTAGCGCTACTTACTGCCACTGTCAAGCTCTTCATTCAAAGGCCTACCAAGGGCCAGGAACTCGTACCAAAAGTCTTGAAATGGGCCACAGAGGAGACTGATAATCCCGATCTGCGTGACCGAGGTTACATGTATTGGCGAATGCTCTCAACAGATCCGGAGCTCGCCAAGAAGATTGTCATGGGCAGCAAGCCTGCAATCAGCGCGGAGTCGGAGAAGCTGGATCCGGCGACTTTGGAGGAGATGTGTTTGAACGTGGGCACCTTGGCGACCGTCTACTTAAAACCTGTCCAACAAGTCTTCCGCAATGCACGTGCCAGAAAACTGGCCGACAGCCCAGCCTTACAAAAACATACTTTACCTACCGTTGTGGCAATGGAGCAACACAAACACCTACCTTCTATACTTAATGGTGCCGGGCCTTCACCAAGTGTCCAAGGAGAAAGCGAAGCTACCAACAGGCAAAATCTTTCAGCAGCAGTCGATGCAGCAGATGCATATTTCCAAAGCTTGAACACCAACATGGCGGGTATGGCGATAAACGGCGATGACGGCTTCGGAGGAAGCCCTACGACCGCCCAAGCTGGAGAAACGCAATATGTCGTGAATCAGAACAACCCGGAACAGATCTACCAGCCTCAAGTAGGCAGTGGAGCAAACGGAGATTTGCTTTTACTTTGAAGAACGCTTCTCTCACGTGCTGAAGCGACGATAAACGTTTTGTGCTTCACAACTTTCAACTTTGTATCGGTCCGACGACAAGATCGAGCAGCACCCCCGAATGCGTCAGCAAAAGACCTTGTTGTGCACCTCGTATCTTGCATGTGATACCATCCCCCAGAAATAAGGATCAACCTTTAACCAATGACTACATCCGGCACCCCGGTTCTTGGCATCTTTCACTTTAATCGTCCCCTGCCTTGTCTTCTATCTTGGTGTGGTGCATGTGCAGCGGTTCCTCTTGGGGATGGCTGGAGGACCTCTTCCCCTTGCAATAGAGATCCTCCAACGTCATTGCACACACGATGTTCCGGCTTCGCTCGCTCAAGCTCATCAGAGCAGCCGATCCCTATGTTTGGTCGTGCGACAGTCAGGAGAAATAATTATCGTCACAGATCCTTTTTTCCTATCGAAGACTGAACCCTGTGGCCAATCCCAGGTATCTTACAGGTTTAGGACATTCAGTAATCCGAGGCCAAGTGATCTTGAAGATGCAAGGCATGCATGCGCATCGAGTCCTGCCAATTCTTGGAGATTCAACTTGACTAATCGTGAAAGATCAGGAACTCGATGGCTCAGATGTCAGAAATAGAGCCATCAGAGGAAATGCATGATGAAGCTAAGACGAGAGGGCAGCATGTAAGCGGAAATCAGATAGAGTGCGCCGAGCAACGACTCCAGGAGGCAGATGAGACCTCCGATGCGCTTGAAAAGGCTCATCGTGTTCAGACGGGTCCAGTATATTCGGTCTTCACTCAGAGCCAGAAGAATTTCATATTTTTTGTGGTTGCCATGGCCGGCTTCTTCTCGCCCCTCAGTCCCGACATCTACTTTCCAGCCCTGAACCCTCTCGCGCAGGATCTGCATGTATCAAGCTTTCTGATCAATCTCCCCTTGACATCATATATGATCTTTCAAGGCCTGGCGCCAACCATCTTTGGTGACCTCGCGGACATGACAGGAAGGCGACCACTTTACGTTATCGGCTTTACCATCTATATCGGCGCGAACATTGGCCTGGCTTTGCTGGAAAATTATGCTGCGCTCCCTGTGCTTAGATGTTTGCAGAGCTCTGGTAGCAGCGGAACCATTGCGATTGGCAACGGTGTTTTCGCTGACATAGTCAGCAGTGGAGGAAGGGGCAAGTACATGGGTAAGATCGAGTATCGGACGACGAGATCAGGGCGCTCACGAGGTATTTGCAGGCTTTGCGCAATTTGGCGCAATGGCGGCTCCTGCAATCGCGCCTGCGCTGGGCTGAAATCTGTCTGAATTTCCTGGTTGGCGATGGCTGTTCTGGTTCCTTACGATTTTGGTGTGTATTCTTCAGACGCTGTCTCATCACCTTGATCGATGTCTTGGCAATGTTCTATTGCGTACTGCCATACTGACTCTGCATGCTACTCAGGCAGCCCTTCGATTAATCCCCTTTCTCATTGCTTTCCCCGAGACCGGACGCAAATATGGTGGACAATGGCTTTGTGCCACCTCAGGGTTTGATTATGTCATTTCTGAATTATATCAAGTCTCGCAAGGACCGGCGAATCGCCAACCTGGAGCGCACCGCCTCGCGAAAGGACACAGAGGCTGCTCAAGCAAAACTTGCGAGTGGAAGAACATTGAGATGGCCCAGTTCCCTGAAGACGGTCCATATCATCCTAGAGAAAGACGTAGGAATGGTGCTGCTGTTCAATTCCCTCATTTACGCGGCCTTCTACGATGTCACAGCTAGCTTCCCAAGCCTTTTGGCCAAGATCTATGGGTTTAACGACCTACAGGTGGGCCTGAGTTTCATCCGATTTGGGGTTAGCTGCTCTATCGCCTCACTTCTCTTCGGACGTCTCATGGGCCTGAATTATAGACGAGTAGCTCGACAGGCTGGCCTCCCCATTGATCTCAAAGGAGGCGATGATATGCGATACTTCCCCATCGAAAAGGCGCGTGTACAGGTCTTTGTCATCCGGCTTTACATTGGCATAGCGTGTGTTCTTTGCTGGGGTTGGGTACTGGAAGAGGAGGCTCCACTGGCTGCTCGCCTGGTCCTGTCATTCATGATTGGACTCACCCTGACAGGGTCATTCAACGTTCTCAGCACGCTGCTCGTTGATCTCTATCCATTAAACCCTGCAACAGCAACGGCGGCAAACAATTTGGTTCGGTGTCTGATGGGGGCAGCTGGTACGGCTCTCATTATTCAGATGATCGATAGTATGGGGCGAGGTTGGTGCTTTACGTTCATAGCCGCAGTGGTCTTTACCACAAGCTCAATGCTATGGGCTGAAACGAGGTGGGGACCGCAATGGAGAGAGGAGAGGAGAGTGAGGATGGGACAGCAAGAAGCAGAGAAGACAGCGGCTGTGCAGACCGAAGCCAAATGAACAGCTACTACGGTGTCGAAATTAGATTGAAATGCCCTGGCATAGTGTTTGGCGATTGTGAAGTCCTGTGATCCCGTCATATTAATATATATACTGCTCCAGGCAAGATTCGAGTTGCCGAGGTACGTTTCGGTTGTTCTCGCGGTTTGGGTCCAACAGCTAGAACTATGACATGACGCATTGATGAAGAAAGTTCGGATAGATGGTGGAATCTGCATTCATTTAAGATATGACTACCTTTTTGCATCTTTGATAGGTCAAAGGACGGTCGAGGTCGGTGACTTGCAGCTCGCACCAAAGGATTCTTCGGACAGGCGCTTGACGCGGCTCTCCGGACCTTGTGACCTTTACGGAGTAGATAGATATAATAGCTTCAAGATGCCGCCACAAGCAAAGAATGTCCTCACTCCTCTGAACAGGCTGTCCAACATTCAAGGTCACCTGGAGACAGATAAGATGACTGCCACTGTTTTTCGTCCGGACAATGTTCCACAAGCGCCAGAAGACCCCTTGTTCGGCCTGATGGCCGCTTACAAGAAGGATGACTTCGAGAAGAAAGTCGATCTTGGTATCGGCGCATACAGGGATAACAATGCGCAACCCTGGGTCTTACCGGTCGTTAAAAGTGCCGACAATGCCCTGCGAAAAGATCCAAATCTCAACCACGAGTATCTGCCCATCGCCGGACTCGCAGACTTTACCGCCGCCGCTCAAAGACTCATCCTGGGCGCAGACAGCCCAGCCATTAAAGAGAAAAGGGTCAGGATTTCTTGCGGCCCCATGTGCCAGTTCAGCATCGCTAATACAGATCTAATCAGGCAACCTCCTTCCAAACCATCTCCGGCACCGGCGCTGTCCACCTAGGCGCCCTCTTCCTATCACGTTTCTACCCTCGTCCATCCAACCAGGCTGTTTACTTCTCCTCCCCAACATGGGCAAATCACAACCAGATCTTCACCAATGTCCAACTTCCCATCAAAACGTATCCTTATTTCTCTGCGCAAACCAAAGGCTTGGACTTCCTGGGTATGAAGTCCACCATCTCAGAAGCACCCCAAGGCAGCATCATCCTTCTACATGCATGCGCACACAACCCCACCGGCGTGGACCCGACGAGAGATCAGTGGAAGGAGATCTCAGACGTCATAAGGGCGAAGAAGCACTTCCCCTTCTTTGACTGCGCCTACCAAGGATTTGCCTCTGGGGATTTGCAGAACGATGCATGGGCCGTCCAATATTTCGTCTCTCAAGGCTTCGAGATGTGTATTGCGCAATCGTTCGCTAAAAACTTTGGTCTCTATGGCGAGCGCGCTGGTGCTTTCCATTTCGTGACAAGCCCCAGTCCCGACGCTCAAAATACAGTCGGTCGGGTGGCGTCGCAGCTCGCCATTCTCCAGCGCAGCGAGATCAGTAATCCTCCCGCATATGGCGCGCGGATTGCAAGCCTGGTACTCAATGACCCAGCACTTTTCAAGGAATGGGAAGCCAACCTGCGGACCATGGCGGGCAGGATAATCGATATGCGCAAGGAGCTACGCTCCAAACTGGAGCAACTCAATGGGACAGAAGGTAGCTGGAAGCACATTACTGACCAGATCGGCATGTTCAGCTTTACAGGTCTAAATGAGCCACAGGTCTTGCAAATCCGAAGAGATGCCCATGTCTACATGACCAAGAATGGACGGATGTCCATGGCGGGTCTCAATACTTCCAACGTGGAATATGTGGCCAATGCCATGGATAAAGTCGTCAGGGAAGTGCAGTGACATGAGGAACTCAGGCGTGGCCGGAATGTAGAGAATGGAGAGCGCATAGCGTAAACTCTTCACGAACAGGACGTGTACGATCACAATAAAAAGCCGTGTGGGGTATCCTGTACAGCGGTATCTCATCTCAAAAGCACCAACCTAGAATATTAGATCCCAGGTGATCAAGAAGCCACACAATCCGCAACTAGCCCAGAATACCATTCTCGCCGTGCTCCTCCTCTCAGTAGCCCTCTTCAATTGCTTGTTGCCGCCCCCTACGTTCTCGGTGGTCGCCATGGAATCGGCGACCAATTGCGAGATATTTGCAGATTGGATGTCGAGATTTTGCACGAGTTGCGTTTGCAATTCCGAGATCTCGAGCATACTGCGCTCCGCAGTCCTGAAAAAATGGCGTCAGTGACGATGGCTTTCACCCGGGGTATCTTGTGAGAGAAAAGAGCAGAGAAGGTTGCTCACCGGACTTGATCCAACTGATCTTCATAGTGCTTCAGCATATCCTGATTTTCACTGGCGAACAATTGCAATTGTTCCGGGCTCAACTGCTGTTCAATCTCTCTTCCACCCTCATTTTCCAACTTCGTGCCCTGTCCGCCCGGGAAAGCGCTCCCTGTCTGATTCCCCGTCGCCCCCTCGCCTCCTGCAACATGTCCATTGGAAAGGCCGCTATAATCAGCGGCTTCCTTCAGCAGCCCCCCACCCCTAGTCTTATACAGCACGCTCCTCCCCCTCTCCAATTCCCTCTCCAGCCTTCGCTCCATCATCTCCCTCTGCAGCTCCCCCACATCCTCCAGCTTCCGGCCCAAAAACCAGAGCACGCTCTCCCGAAACAATCTCAGAGTCTCGAGCTCGGCCTCATCCAGTATTTGCTCAGGACTTTTCTGGGCGCCGCCGACCCCACCTCCGGCGGCCCAACGGCCCAGGAGGCCCCTGTCGTACTTGTTCCGTATTATGCGGGTGGAAGTCTCTTTGCGGACAGATTCTGCGGAGGCGAGCTGGGTCAGGGAGGCGGAGGAGTCGCGGAGGAGGGTTTTGCAAGTGGCGTCTATCGAGTCCTTGTCGGTATTGGATAGGGGCCCGGGGGAAGCGGACTGCGATGTCGAGATGTGGGGATTGCGGGTAGTGCTCCGTGAGGTATTGGCGGGGCGATGAACAGGCTGGGCGGTGGAGAGATAGGAGCGGCGGATGGAGAGGAGGTAGGCGCGGAGGGAGGCTATGTGATCGTTCTAGGTGGGCGGCGATCAGTAGATGATTGTAGCCAGGTTGAGAGGTGAGGAGAGACAAGAACGTACGATTTGATATGCTTCCCTGAGAAACTCATCGTGGATGCTTGAGCATTTCCTTGGATGGGAACGAAGGCAAACGTTCCGCTGTCTGAGGAGATCATCGAATACTCTTGTGACATTTGACATGTTCAAAGAAGCTCAGACTTCACGCCGATGGCCCATATGTACAAGTTGAGAACGCAATGGCTACGGTGACTGCTAGGTACAGTAAAGGATCTTGGGCTTGAGATGCGGAGCCCCTCATCAGCCAATCAGAACGCAGAGAGTCGGAGAAGACGGAAGACGCGGTAACGCCTAGACGCGACTCCGCTATTTGGAGATCAACCATCAACCATCAAGCATCCGCCATCCTCCCACTACAGTGCGTATGAGCCCCTACTGCAAATTCAAGTTGACCATTCTGGCTATCGGATCAACGTGGAGAGCGTCTTCTGCCCTTCGTTCAAAAGATCTACATAACTTGCTGAATGAGTCTCGTTGTCTGTTCTTGCACCCCGCTCCCCGTGCATCACTTGTACCTAGATTTCGCAACCTTGGGAGTTGCACATCTACCCGCTCACTGACTTGGGCCGAGTTGAGAGCACTGCCTCAACGGCTCAGCCAGAAGATGGCACCGAAGCAGGCGACCCTAGGGTACGTCAAGTCGGGGCAGCAGACCTTAGGGTGCATGCCTCTGTCCGAATGTGAAGAACTACCTCTACTAATCCATATGCCGTGAGAAGGAAATTCTTTGGCAATCCAAATGGCACCACCCCACGGCCGCAACAGTCGAAGCTGGCCTTCAAGAATAAGATTTCTGCAAAGGGAGAAGAAGCCGTCAATGGTGTTTCAGTCAATATAAAGAAGGAACCACTTGGTGAAGAACCGACGGGTGATGGAAAAGACGTCGAAATGACGGATGCGGCATCTCATATATCACCAAAAGCATCACCAGAGACAACAGAGGCCAACCCAAAACACGAGCAAAAGGACGCCTCCTCGCCTGCGCAGAGTCCAACTCCAGACCCCCCGAAACGCACAAAGGCAGAAATGGAGGAGCATTCCGAGGAAGACGATGACGACGAGCCAGTGAGGAAACGGTCAAGAAAGGACGGAACAAAAGTCAGTGCATTGACAAGCGAGAAAACATCCTCTATCTTGGAGAAGCCCCCCAAGAAGCCAGCGAACAAGGCGGACGAAAGTCTGAAGGCGAAACCAAGTGAAGCAGGGAAGCGCTCACGAGGCAGACCTGCCAAGACGCAGACTCAAGATGCGAACGACAAGGTCAAATCAAAGAAGACAAGCAAGCCAGACCCCACAGAGGACGCACCGGACGGTAAGGCAAAGACAGCAGCCAATCTCAAAGTCGAAAAGGAAGATGAAGGGTCAGAGGAGGAAGAGAACGAAGAGAAGTGCGAGGAGGAGGAAGGAGAAGAAGAAGAAGAGGAGGAAGAAGAAGAGCAACCCGAAGTATCAGCTAAAGCTCGAGAGAAAGTCCAGTCAACCCTCAAAAGTAGTGGCAAGGACCCATACAAGGACTGGAAGCCTGGCGAACCCGTTCCTTATGCTGCTTTATGTACAACCTTTTCGCTCATTGAAATGACCACCAAACGCCTCATCATCTCAGCACACTGCTCATTGTTTTTACGCCAAGTTCTGCGCCTCACGCCTCAGGATCTCTTGCCAACCATTCAATTGATGATCAACAAGCTCGCGGCAGATTATGCCGGGATTGAGCTCGGCATTGGGGAATCCTTGATCATGAAAGCTATTGGAGAGACGACTGGTCGTAGTCTGCAAGTCATCAAGGCTGATCAGAATGAGATAGGTGACCTTGGACTGGTGGCTGCGAAGAGTCGCTCTAATCAGCCAACCATGTTCAAGCCGAAACCCTTGACCGTGAAAGGAGTGCTTGATGGATTGATGGGAATTGCTACAGTATCTGGTGATGGCTCTCAATCGAGAAAGGTGGCTGGAATCAAGAAGCTGCTGTCTGCTGCAGATGCGTCAGCGGCGGGTAAAGGCAACCAAGGCATTGATATCACCAAAGATAAGGGCGGCGCCAGTGAGACCAAGTTTATCATTCGATTCTTGGAGGGTAAGCTACGTCTTGGTCTGGCTGAGAAGACCGTTCTTGTGGCCCTAGCTCACGCGATGGTCATGCATGAGACCGAAAAGAAGGGCAACAAGGCTCCCAGCTCCGAAAAGCTAGCGGAAGGAGAAACAACCTTGAAGACTGTGTATAGTGAATTGCCAAGCTACGAGGTCATCATTCCGGCCATGGTAGAGCATGGAATCTTCCACCTGCGAGAGAATTGCAAGCTGCAACCTGGTGTTCCCCTGAAGCCCATGCTGGCAAACCCGACCAAATCCATCACCGAAGTCCTAGATCGATTCGAGGGCAAGAATTTCACTTGCGAGTACAAGTATGATGGCGAACGCGCCCAGATACATTACGTCGCTGAAGATTCTCCAAATCAGTATCCCAGTGTTCTTCCTTCCGCCCGGGGGAAGAAGGGCCTGTCTGCTCTTTTCTCGAGGAACTCGGAAGATCTGTCGAAGAAATATCCGGATGTTCTCGAAAAGCTTCAGACTTGGGTCAAGTCAGAAACGAAGAGCTTCGTGCTCGACTGTGAGACAGTCGCCTGGGATCTGGTCGAGAAGAAGGTCCTCCCCTTCCAACAACTGATGACGCGAAAACGCAAGGACGTCAAGGTCGAGGACATCAAAGTCAAAGTCTGCGTCTTCGCCTTCGACATCCTCTTCTACAACGGCGAGTCAGTCGTGCAAAAGTCCTTCCGCGAGCGCCGCGACATCCTCTCCCACGCCTTCACTCCCATCGAGGGCGAATTCGCCTTTGCCCAGTACGGCAACACCTCCGACCTCGAGGAGATCCAGACCTTGCTTGACGAGTCCGTCAAGGCCTCCTGCGAGGGTCTCATGGTGAAGATGCTCGACACCTCCGAGTCTGGCTACGAACCCTCGAAACGGTCCCGCAACTGGCTGAAGGTGAAGAAGGACTATCTCTCCGGCACGGGCGACAGCCTCGACCTTGTCGTGCTGGGCGCCTACTACGGCAAGGGCAAGCGAACGAGCGTGTACGGTGCCTTCCTGCTGGGCTGCTACAACAGCAGCAGCGAGACCTACGAGACCGTGTGCAACATTGGCACCGGCTTCTCCGAGGCGATCCTGGAGGAACTGCATGCCAAGCTGTCGGGCGTGGCAATTGACAAGCCCAAGCCCTTTTACGCGCATTCGGCCGTGCCCAAGGATCAGCCGGACGTCTGGTTCGAGCCGAGGTTCGTGTGGGAGGTCAAGACGGCGGATCTGACCTTGTCGCCGAGATATGTGGCGGGCAAGGACTCGTTGGGTGATGGCAGCGGGAAGGGGATCAGCCTGCGATTCCCGCGCTTCATCAAGGAGAGGGATGATAAGAAGCCCGATCAGGCGACGGGGAGCCGGATGGTGGTGGAGATGTATCAGAAGCAAGAAGGCGTCGCGAAGACGAAGGGCCCCAGCGTGGATGACGACTTTGAGTATTGAATTTATTCGTCTGCTTTGTACATGATATTGCTGAGCGGGGCCCCCCCAAGCATGAGGCGGGAGAATGAGCAATGACTGGCTATGTTCGGAATCCAAAGCGGAGCTTACAGGAGCTTACACATTTTTGCTCGCTGGTGATAGCGAATGCTGTACATTGATGTCGTTTCATTGCTCTTGCTCATCAGTTCAATTCGTCCCCTCCCACCCCACCCATCCCCTGTCCATTACCCGCCACACCTTGACCTCCCCACTCTTCAAGTCTCCAAACTTGTAGCTCTCTATCTTGACCTTCTTGTTCTCCCTCCCTTGCTCCCAGGCCCTCACCTTCTTCTTCGTCCCGTCCCAGTCAACGACGATACCGACGTGATCGGGCTTGCCGATCTCAACGCTGTATTTGCTCTTCATGGGCCCTCGATGACCGCCGAATTTGGTGTTCCGGAAGGTCACAATATCCCCTGAACGGATCTCGTCATACTGTTGGACTGAAGCGTTTGCAAGGTTGGCGTATACGACAGCTCCATAAGCGCGTACGCCAACTGGTAGGAGGGCATTCGGGAGGGAAGAGACGAGTTCGTGCGCCAGCGAATGTGGTGAGCCATCACCAACAGTGCCTCCCTCCCTTGACTTGGCGCCTTGAACAATGTGCGCGCCGAATCTAGTGTGAGCAGCCTCAAGTTGGTCCTGGCGAGGGATCCGCGGAGGAGACTGATGGCGTTGTTCCAACAGGGTCGCGGTGCCCGGATCCGTCGCTTCGAAATGGGCAGACACAACGGTTTGCGAGTAGTCCATGTACAGTACGTAAACATCTTTGGTGATCGATTTCTTGCCTCCCCGCCGGATGGTGCTGTTCTCGTCAATTTCGTAGATGATGTCGCGACGATGCTGGAAAATGGGAGGAGGAACGTTGGCTAGCGCCCACCATCTACTGCTTTCACTCAGATCTACGTCATTTGCCATATAATGCTCACCGGACGGTCGGGCGACCTCGGTAGATCTTCGAATGGTGGCGCTACTCCGTTGTATATCGGATGACTGTCGAGGATTCGAGCTACCGGCTCCAGACAGTAGTGGCGATGTTGGGTATTGCGATGCGTTCTGAGATGCTGAAGGGGCGCGGCGATGCTGAGGAGAGGATGGAGAATAAGAAGGCTCAGGTTCCTCGACCCTTGGAGTTACAGGCATCTGCGTCTCCGCACGCCGAGAGGAAGAAGTTGTAGTACGAATCGGCGCCGGCGCTGAATACCTGTAAGGATCATAGTCCTCATCATCGTCGTCTAGGTCTTGCTTGGGGGGCGGTGGAGGGGGCGGCGCTGCCCTAGGCATATCAGAAGATCGCCTCTGATTATGCGGCGGTTGCTGTGGAGGTGGTGGAGGCACTGCTCGAGGTGCATTTGACGGTAACACCGGTCCAATAGAAGGCAACCCCGAATGATGCAAAGACGATTCCTCCGCTATCGACTCGTCCCCAGTACTTGGAACCCTTGTGTGGGCTTTCAGAGCATCCTTGTGGGTGGCGCCAGATGCAATATCTGTGTCGTAATCGCCGTCATATTCTGTTACCTCTTCGTCGCTCTCGTCGTAACCAGCCTGTGCCCCGGGTGCAACTGGCGCTGGACCACTCGTTGCACTCGTTGGAGACCTTGCAAGGCCAGTAGCAGCGGGCGGCGGCGGAGGTGGGGCGCGATTTTGCGGTGCAGATGGCAAAGACCGGCCAGATGCTGGAATTGATGGTGCGTTAATCCCTCTCCTAAGGGGTTCATCGTCGTTTATGGTAGGGTCCTGGAGCGTGGCCTCAGATGGGCGGGATTCGAATGTTGGAGGCCGCTGAGGAATGAAGGGCGTGATTGGCATTGGAGGCGCTGGGAGGTTTGCATGGTTCTCAATCCGGTTCTCCATCCAGGAAGCGTCATGCCCGGGGTGCCTCTGATCGTGTGACGACATTTCGTCATCTGATTCGGAGCCTTCATTTGGCGGCTCGCCCCGAGGTGGAGGAGGTGGTGGTACCGGACGCGCTGTCAGATGATTAGCGATCTTTCAACATGTTTTGGAAGCAGAGCACTTCACAAGAGGCTGGAGGAGGCGGTGGAGCCCGTTCGGACAAAACACTAGGTCCTGTCCTTACTTGCACATGGGGTGGAGGTGGAGGAGCGGGGCGATCTATCTCTGTCAACAGGAGGATAGCGTCAGGGACAATATGGCTTACCTTGTGGCGAGGATGGGTGACTCGATCGATCGGCCGATCCTCTCTGTGGCTGCACAATATCCTCATCAATGTCTTCTATGTCTCGTGCCCCTTCGAACGAAGTTGATGGCTGAACCTGCTCCGGACTCCGAACTTTTTGCATACCAGGCATGGCCATTACTGGAACAGGGGGCGCTCTCGAAGAAGGACTATCCGAGGGCTTTGGAGAAGCGGCAGAATCTTTCCGCTCTCCCGAAGGTACTTTTGGTTTGGCGGAGGATCTGGAAGGCAAACCTCCAGGAGGACCGAACATTCCAGCCATGCCCATGCCACCACTCATCTTTGCCATGCGCTCACGTATCTCCATCCTGCGTTTGACCTCGGGATCGACGTCATCATCATCCTCACCAGCTTCGCTATCTTTGTCTTCGCGTTCGATGTCGTACTGTACTGGCGCTTCCTGGGCAGTCCTGGTTTCTGCTGGTTCTAAGGGCCGCGTGGGTGGTGCGGATGGCGGGACGCTTCGTCTAGTCGGCTTCTCGTCGCTGTCATCGCGGCCTGTAGAAGTTTCCTCTCCCTCTGCAGTATCGGCTACGCCGGACTCATCGGCGTCGTTACCATCACTAAATAGCTCTCTAGGTGGTGACACAATTGGACTATCTACTAGGGTCTCATCTTTTGTGATCCCTGCAGATTGAGCGACATCATCTTCCCCTTCTGCAATCGTCTCAGGACCATGGTCTTCCTCTGAGACTGCAGTAGGGACATCCTCTTGAGCAATGGAAGCGTCCTCAGCGTCTGGAGCTTTCTTGGGCCTTCTTATCTTTTCCGCATGTCTCGCAGCTTGCTCCATTTGCTGCTTCTGCAGTAGCGCAATTCGTTCTTTCAAGCTTGTCGGCTTCGGCTGATCTTCTTCACCCTCATCCCTGGCGTTTGCAACAGGCTGAGGCTTAAGCTCGCTTTGGCCTGATTCTTCACTTTTGGTGTTGAGTGCTGGATCCTCCTCCCGTCGATAAACTTTCGGAGGTGGCTGTTCCCGGGGCGGTGGGACATACGCGTTCTTGCTTGGTGGAGGCGCAACAAATGGCTTTTTGATAAAGCCCGACCCCCCGAGACCACCAGGCTTCATAGGAGCGACAGGGGCTGCCGCCGGTCTGTTGAAAGCATTGATACGGTCACGAAAGGCATTCGAGGCGGATTTCTCGGTGACTGGGGGAGGTCCTGGCTTCGATGAAATAGCAGGTACTTGTGATTTTGTAACTTCTGATTCGGATGAAGGTTGGATGCTGGACGTTTCCGGTCCGCTCGGAGTGTGAGGTGACGGATTAACGGGATCTACACCTCCGGTTGGAGCTGGCTCAGACGAAGCCGGGACGGGCGGTGGCAGGGTGACCGGCTCAGAAGGGGCTGCATCTGGAGGCGGCGGATGGGGCTCCGCATCCTTCTTGGGTCGGCTGGCTCTGACTGGTCTTGGAGGCGGTTCTGGTTCGAAGATCTTGACAAAGTTCCTAGGAAAAAGGCCCTCTGATTTTGTGCCAGAATCATTTTCATACTCCCCGTAGTACCAATCCGCATCTTCCTCATCGGTGACCGTGATGATTTGATTGCTCTTGAATTTGAGATCGTCCTCCTCCTGTGAAAGGTAGTCATGAAGCGCTTTGACGAGAAACGGTGGAGTCGCCATAAGAAAATACAAGATATATTCAAATTTACATTCGAGTGCTGCCCTTTGACCAGTGCAAGCAGTGTTGAGGACAAGATGACATCCCAGGTCCTAGGAAAAAGGTATAGGAAAAACCAGAGGAAAGCCGCGGGTAAGTCAGGCACAACTTAACGACTCGAGTTTGCAAACTTTGGCTGCTACTTCAACATGCATGTCTCGTTGGCGGAGAGTTGTGACATGCTGCAGTAGCAACAATCGAGCTGTGAGGTCGCGGCTGTTGCCAGTGACGTCTCTGTGGGGCTGAGAGATGAAGGTGGTAAATTACGGTAATACATCCTAGTGAAATACTGTACAGTAATATAAAAATTATCTCATCTCGGATGTAATGTACCAGTATGATACGTCCATCGGTTTGAGGTATGACAGTAGATTTCGACCAAATCTAGTCAAAGGGAAGCGGAGAATCCATATTATTACACAGAGCTTATGCGTTCCGCTGTGGCCATGCAGCATAATGTTGTACCAACTGTGCGAAGGGAAGAGCGAAATCGAGAGCTCGCCTTACACCACGCAAATCTAATACAGCAGCGAAAGGATATCGAAGCTGAAATACTTGGACTCACAGAAACCTTGCTGGATTTGCCTTCACAGCAGGGTGAGGATGCTGGACAGCCTTACACCCATGATGTAGAGCTGGTCGAGAGATCCTTGCTTTTGTTTCAGCCTTCGGATTATGATGCCCTTATTGAGGAACGTAATATTGACCGGAAATGTGGTTACGTACTGTGTCCACGTCGAAAGCGCCAGCAGGACACAAATGCGAAGTTCAGGATTATTCACGGTAAGGGCAATGGAGCTGGTGACGTTGAATTTGTAGCGAAGAGTGACCTAGAGAAATGGTGCTCTGTTTCATGCGAGAAATATTCGTCCTACCTCAGAAGGCAGTTGAGTAGTGAGCCAGCATGGACAAGACAGCGAGGTGCCCAGAGAGCGGTGCACCTTTGGCAGGGCATGAATCCTTCAGGCAACAAGTTCCAGGATGGTGAGCGTTTGACCAAAGCGATGGACAGGCTTGATCTTGGAACCAATGAGCACGAAATGCTTGAGAAAATGAGGAGTCTCGCGGTAGAGCGAGGCGACCAGGACAACTCAAATATACCGCTCAACAAGACAGAAGTCAAAGAGAACGATGCTATCGGCGACCAAGTTCCCACTACTCCCAAACACCCTCTCGACCCTAATTTGATAGAGGGTTATGGACCAATAAGCCGAGCAAACAAGGCATCGCAATCGCCTCCAGCCGAGCCAGAAGATCTACTAGGAAGTATTTGATACATTTGCTTCACATGACGGCCTTTCCTGTCTCCTAGCCAACCTGTACTTAAGCGTTGCTTGCAGATACCCACAGAGGATTGAAAGAATCTTTGAGCTTTTTTCTGACGAGACACTGCAATACCTGGGTGGTGATGATGTGGGAGGGCGACTACCTTTTGATGTTAGAGCAGAATTGGCAAGGATCTTAGGTCCTACGGTATCGCGGCTGAAAACAGGAAACATAGCAGTGGATATTCGAAGGAGATGACCGGATCCGTGGCATTTTCAAGGTGATATGTACAATTCCAATGTCATTTTGGTCCAAGTGCTTTACCCATTGCATCCATCAAATCAGACTCCTTACTGAAAGGCTGAGCTCTTTGCCTCGTTGGCACCCCCATTGATTCTAGACCATAGCCTGGACTGGAGCTATATCTGACTTGTGGAGACGATTGAACTGGCATGCTTGGGTCATTGGCAGCCCGAGGGCGGGCAGGTAACAATTTTGGCTGCTCGATCCCTGCCGCATGAAGTGCATTCCTTTCTGCTCTCTGATTGCCGAGCTCAATGTGACCTTGCGGGTTGATGGTAGCTTTCCTTAGTTGAAGCCATACCTTACCTCCTCCAGCCTTATCTGGATCCAAGATGGCAACATCGTCCTGCTCGCCATCACGGGTGAAGGTGGCTTGAGAGTCGTTGGCTACCACTCCAGCGATACCAAAGATAGCATGTGAGCGCTTGCGCCCTTTGAGATGTGTTTGAGGGCCAAGGACCCGGGCCTGTACCGGAGGTTTGTTGTCTTGAGGGCCGTAAGTCGGATGGTTGAAAGTATGTGAATGTGAACGAAGGTAGGATAGCCCGGCGGAGGGATGGGTCGAAGGCGGCCCAGAAGTCTGGATGTCTCGGTGTATTTGTGATGCTCTTTGCGACTCCTCACGTGGTAGATCGAGGAAATCTTGAACGTAACCCTGCAATCGACTGCCTGATGAGCTCTTACGCAACTGCTTAATGAACTCGTGCAGTTCGATGTCAGTGATTGTGATTTCCTGCGCTTCCGACTCCGTTGAAGTATCGAGACCTTCCTCTTCCAGCATCGCTTGTCGTCGAGCGGCTATCTTCTTGCTGAGGAGAATCCTTCTCAGATAGTCCCGGAACTCTGGTATTCTCTTTCTAAGCCTCTTCTGAACATAATCATCAAAGGCCCCACGGCTCTGACCCGCGAGCCAGGGCCCTCCAAATTTCCAGCGAGTCTTTGCCTCAGCTCTGTTGGCGGTATGAGTATTATCAGTCTTGGATTCGAATACGCTGCTGAGTGCTTCCTTGTCATTCTGCGCATATCTTGACAACGAGAGCGCCGTCTCCTGCCATTTTTCCAAAGTCCGGGTGTGGTCATTTGCAGAGCCAAAATCTGTGATATGATCTATTGAATCGATGTTCTGAATGAAAAGGTTGGGCGATGCAGATGTTGTGGTAGATTTCAGGGGCAAAGGCCGCTTCAGACCCCAATCACCTCTCCCTAAAGCGCTCTCAGATGTCTCAATGGTAGCGTGTATTGGGTAGGGCAGAGTAGCAGTATCCGAATCGGCTGTAGCCCGTACTGCGCTGAGGTCCGAGGAAGATCTTGGGGCAATCTGTTGTGGCAGCGAAAACAATCGAGAGGATCTGAGAAGATTTGCCGTTGGTGAAACCCTACTCACCGACATGTCGAAGGGGAAGACCAGCGCAAGGCGAGCAAGACGCTGTTTGTCAAGGTTTGATGAGAGAAGTAATCAATAGACTATCCATTTATTCAGTTATTCTGAATTATTCTTCGCTTGACTATACCTGTTTGGGTAATCGGCTTGGCATAGAGTAAACAATAACTGTTTACACTTTTCTGAAGGACCCATGCTCGATGCAGACACCCTTCATTCAGGTCTATACCTCGTCCAAGAGTCGAGCGCAGACTTGAGAGCAAAGAGGCATTTGGCGCGCATATCTAGCCTTACCTCAATCGCTGCTAGCAGCAATGAATCGACCATCTACACCAAATAGAGGTCCGCCAGGATACTCCGCTGCTCCTCCTTCATATTCGGGGACGCCGAACCAGAATACCCCCACGAATATGCCCAATAATGGCTCGTCTATGCGCCTCTTGAGCTCTACCGATGAGGCAGAATATCGACCGTAGGCTGTTCAAAATATGCCCAAAGGGTATTCATGGAAAGAGAGAGCTGATCAGGGTGAACAATTGTCATTAGTCCTGTGTCCCCGAGACGATCATACCACCCACACTCTTCTACCTCCTCCATCTCTCGGCCGCATTCCCCGTCGGTTGTGGAGAATGCGCCTAAACTCACGCCAACGACGGGCAATGCCTCCTCGTATCTACCCTACATCCCAAATCGAACATCGCCATCAAGATCAACACTTTCTCGAACTTCTTCAGAAACATCTCGCCCGCCACCCTCCGATATCTCGTACGAGCCAGCGGACCTGAACGGCAGCCCCAGACCTGGTACTCCCTCTTCAAAATATGGCGGGGGGAGCAAGCGACCCTTACCGCCTGCACCATTATTCTCCGGCCCTCAAATGGCAAACTCTGCTGCGACAGATTTCCCAGAACCGACTTCAATCCCGATTCAAGAAGGAGAAGATGATGTCTTTGGCCGTGCTAGCGAACGTCCAACTGCAAGTCTCAAGTCATACGACTCGTTTCAGTCTCAGTCAACATTCACAGAGGATAAAGATGTCGAGGATCATTATGGGCCGGCTCCGCTGGGCCGACAAGAACGAAGGCGTGGTGCAAGGCAGGCTCACATGGCTAAGAAAGAGGTCAGGCTGATCAATGGGGAGTTGATTCTTGAATGCAAGATACCCACCATTCTTTACAGCTTTCTGCCCCGAAGAGATGATGTAGAATTTACGCATATGCGATACACAGCGGTCACCTGTGATCCAGACGATTTCGTACTCAAGGGGTATAAATTGAGGCAAAACATTGGCAACACGGCTCGTGATACGGAACTGTTCATATGTATCACCATGTACAATGAGGACGAGATTGATTTCACGCGCACCATGCATGGTGTGATGAGAAACATATCACATTTCTGCTCACGGTCTAAATCAAGGACTTGGGGAAAGGACGGCTGGCAGAAGATTGTCGTGTGTATTGTTTCTGACGGACGAAGAAAAGTGCACCCAAGGACGCTGGACGCTCTTGCAGCGATGGGTGTTTACCAGGATGGGATTGCCAAAAATCTGGTCAATCAGCGTGAAGTTACCGCTCACGTATATGAATACACCACTCAGGTTTCACTAGACGCCGATCTCAAATTCAAAGGGGCAGAGAAGGGTATCGTGCCCTGCCAAATGATTTTCTGTCTGAAGGAGAAGAACCAGAAGAAGTTGAACTCACATCGATGGTTCTTCAACGCATTTGGAAGGGCACTCACACCTAACGTGTGCATTCTGCTGGATGTGGGGACCAAACCAGGGCCGAACTCGCTGTACCACCTATGGAAGGCCTTCGACACAGATTCGAGCGTCGCAGGAGCATGCGGTGAGATCGTGGCAGGTAAGGGAAAGGGGTGGCTCGGGCTCCTCAATCCTCTAGTTGCATCGCAAAACTTCGAATACAAAATGTCAAACATCCTTGACAAACCGTTGGAATCCGTCTTTGGGTACATTACCGTCTTACCAGGGGCACTGAGTGCCTACCGATACTATGCCTTGCAAAACGATGCCACAGGTCACGGCCCTCTCAGCCAATACTTCAAAGGAGAAACGCTGCATGGCCAGAATGCGGACGTTTTCACCGCCAACATGTATCTGGCCGAAGACAGAATTCTCTGCTGGGAGTTAGTTGCCAAGAGAGATGAGCGGTGGATCTTGAAGTATGTAAAGAGCGCGACAGGAGAGACCGACGTACCAGACGCTACCCCTGAATTTATATCGCAGCGGCGCAGATGGCTGAACGGGGCCTTCTTCGCTGCTGTATACTCTTTGGTTCACTTCCGACAGATATGGCGTACCGATCATACCCTCTGGAGAAAGATTCTGCTCCATATCGAATTCGTCTATCAGTTCGTCAGCTTAGCATTCACATACTTCTCACTGGTAAGAATCTCCTTCTGCCGATGAGGTCCAGGACATGGCGACTAACCTACACAGGCCAACTTTTATTTGACTTTCTACTTCATCGCCGGCTCACTTTCAGATCCTAAATTGGATCCCTTTGGTCACCACATTGGTCTCATCGTCTTCGTCGTCTTACGCTTCGCCTGTGTACTACTGATCTGTACGCAATTCATTCTCTCAATGGGCAATCGACCCCAAGGGTAAGTAGCTGCACTGGTGAAAGTCAGAGATATGTAATTAAATCGGCTCTTAGGGCAAAGAGGATGTTCATGGGTAGCATCATCATCTACTCGATTATCATGGCCTACACCACATTCGCGGCACTGTACATTGTGGTATCCCAGCTCGAAGCTCCCAAGACTGTCTTCACACTTGGCGACAACATCTTCACCAACCTCATCGTCTCGACCGCTTCTACCGTGGGACTCTACTTCCTCATGTCATTCCTCTACCTCGACCCTTGGCACATGTTCACGAGCTCAGCCCAGTATTTCGCCCTCTTGCCCTCGTACATCTGCACTCTCCAAGTGTACGCCTTCTGCAACACCCATGACGTGACATGGGGGACCAAGGGGGACAACGTCATCCATATCGATCTTGGCGCGGCGGTCTCGGGCAAGGGCAACACAGTCGAGTTGGAAATGCCAAGTGAGCAGCTCGACATCGACTCCGGCTACGATGAGGCCCTCCGAAACCTCCGCGACCGTCTGGCAGTGCCCCAGAACACCGTCAGCGAGGCCCAGCAGCAGGAGGACTACTACCGCGCCGTCCGGACCTACATGGTGGTTTCCTGGATGGTGGCCAACGCCATCCTGGCCATGGCGGTGAGCGAAGCCTACAACAGCACTCACGTGGGCAACAATTTCTACCTCAAATTCATCCTCTGGGCAGTGGCGTCGGTGGCCATGTTCCGCGCTTTGGGGAGCAGCGCGTTTGGGATCATCAACATAGTCCATATGGTTGCGGAGGGCCGGATGAGGATCAATTTGTCGGGCATCAAGTATCCTGACTGGATCAGCGATACGGGGAGTAAGGTTTCGAGCCGGTTCAGTTTCTTTGGCAATACCAGTTGGGGAAGTCGTAGTATGGGCAAGACGTCACGAAGTGGATAACTCTCTTCTGGTATGGTCTATGTAGCCTGCGTAGAAGAAAGGAGGTTTCGGAGTCAAGGGAATGCATAGCAAGTTGGGACCATCTGAAAAGGGTTGATGGTTGTTTCAACGTGTTGATATCGCAGAGGTTCAGGAATCTGAACGAAGTAATCCTCGTAGGATAACGATGGTGTTGTAAATACAATTAGACATGTGAAGATCGAAGCATTCGATGGAATGTACAACCTATACCTGATGCCTTTCACAGCGAACTCGCGCAGGAGACTCGCGTTTGTGCCATCGCGAATTTCGCGTCACAGAAACTCTTATGGGGTATCGAATAAAGATCATTAAGGAAACAATACCCAACCTCCCGTTTCAGAAAAGCATGCGCCGGGAAAATCTAATAAGCTGTTCGGGAACCACCCTAACATAAGGAGAATGTAACAATTCGACGGCTAGGTGCGTCTAGGCTGGGGCGTCTCGGGGACGTCCCAAATGGAATCTTCTCTGCTCTCATGGCGGAACTGAAGCTGTTGATCGAGTTGCTCTTGACCACCTTCAATGATGCCACGATCCCTGAAAACAGGTGGGTCTTGCGTAGGCAGGAAACCAATTTTAGAAACTTCTTCCATCTTGATATTAGATTCGCAGCCTTCAATTATTATATTGTCGATACCTTCTGAAGGAAGAGCAGGAGCTTTGCTTCCAAAAGAAATAGGCGATGTCGAGGTGAAGACAGGCAAATCTTGCTTGGTACGTTTGACTGTTGTCGGAGTACAAAGGAGTGAAGGTACAGGTGCAGGGGGGGAAGATGGCGTCTCTTGGGGCAATCGCCCAATTCGCTCAGCTTGCTCAGGGCCTGATTGACTTGTTGGTTGCGGCATTTGAGGTGGGTAATGCGTCGAATTCAAGGGCTGGCGTGGTTGGGAGACTGATGGCTGCTGTTGAGCCAGAAGTTGTCCATTCGTGGTAGGGACTATTTCATGCGAATCTAGGTCAGAGGGTTTAGCATGGCGGATCCTTACCGACTGTGAAATATCCTTAGGCCCTCTCAAAACATCCATGGTGTTGTGAGGTGTCGGTCCGGGAGGCAAGGTCGAAGCTGCAGGCTTCTCTTTCGATTTCGGCGGGGAACACGCATTAGGCTTCGCTTTGGTCGGTGAGCGCTTTGCAGCACCGCTTGAAGAAGGGACCTTGGTAGGCCTGCCACGCGACGAAGGCTTTCCCTTTGCCTGCCTAGCTTCATACTCCTCCCTCGGAGGCACATTGAGCTTGATACTCATCTGCCTCATTTCAGAGGAAAGCTGATTGACATCCTGATTCTTCAGGTCCTCGTTGATCGATAGCGGCGTTTTATTCTCCACAAATTGTAAAGGTTGTTGAGTGACGATCTTATGAGACTGGGAGACTGTTGAAGAAGCAGAAGCTGTTCGTGTTCCTGTGGTAGGTTTCTTGGATGCTTTGGACTTAGCTGTGACTGGCCGAGGCTTTGCAAGACCATTATGTTCCTTCTGCATTAAGCTGTCCTCGCCTGTTTGTGACTCAACGATTGCTCCCATAGGGGCTGCAGATGCAAGATCTGAACCTTGCGAAGCAACGCTTGATGCAGCGCTAGAACGTCTTCTTGTTGGCTTTCTCAGCTGATTTGTAGGTGCAGACTCCCTGATGGGCGAAGAGTTGTCGGTATCTGAAGCCAACATTTTCATATTTGCAACAGTCTTGCGCCGGCTCGTTCTCGTAGGGATCTTGTGATCTGATGAAGAATCCAAGATTGGCTGCTTCGTGCGTTTCTCACGAAGCTGCATACGTGTTGGATCAACGTGAAGGGATTCGGCCGGCAATCCTACGCTTGAATGCCGATCTCTTCGAGCTCGTGTGGCTTCCGCATTCAGATCTTCGGGTTTGCATGACTTGGTGTCGCGGTCACTGGGTATCAAGAGCTTGCTGAGCTCATACGCTGCTACTGTCCAATCAACTTCTGGTGGGGGGAGGTTAGGTAGTGGCATTTCTTTCGCGGCTGGCACGGTGTTGCCGTTCAATGACCCAGATAAAGAACGACGCCCTAATGCTACCGGGACTACTTTGGCTCTGTATGATTCAGTCGCGGAGTAATATGCAGGCTTCCCTTCACTCCGTTGCTTTTTAGGCGGGGCCGTAGGAAGGGTTGGGTGAGCTACAGCCTCAATCTGCTCCAAACACTGAAGGGACCACCAATCAGGATCAATGTGGTTGTAAGAATTTGCAGAGGCATCATGATGGTTATGTTGGACTGCCTCATCGACCGCAAGCCGTTCAAGTCGACGGCTCATATCAAGTTCAAGGCCATTGGCATAGCTTGAGGGGTTTGGAGAGGCGGTCGACCCACTCAAGCCACTGATGTGACTGAAGACGCCGCTCATTAGGGCTCGATCGCTGTAGCCGCCTTCGAGTACACTAATGATACGTCCGTCGATACCAAGGCTTTCTTCCTCAGCTAATGCGACTACATCACGCGTAAAGCGAGCATAGAAGCTTGTCGGTACATTGACCTGGTGTCTCTGCATGTGAGAGCTTTCCCATTCGCTCGCGTCGAACCCAGCAGAAAGGAAGATTGCGCCTCTGGGCTTCGGATGTGTTGGGGCTTGACGTAACCTGTCACCATGACCTCGAAGAAATGCCCTTGCTTTGGCAAGTAGCACAAGGTACCTGTCTTCGTACAAAGTCCAAAACTCAGCTTCGGTCTTCCATGATTGGAGATGAACGTTCCAGATGGATTGTCCGTGGGCATTCTCAATGCAAAGACTGGCGTTCCGGACTTTCTCCTCATCACCCATTTCACATGGGTAGGAATTAATATCGTGCAGACTGAAATACCCAATGGGAGTCTTCTTAGAAAGGGGAGTGTTCTTGGGCAAGGAGGCAACACGGGCGTTGTGTGCCCAAGCGATGGCTTGAGAGCCATCCCCATGGTGCAGATCAAAGTCAATGATGGCGGCGTGGGTCAGCCCATGCGTTATTGCAGCATGTCCAATCCCCACATGGACATTGTTCAGCCAGCAAAACCCGGAAGGCATATCAGCTGAGCAATGGTGCCCAGGAGGCCTTATGCAGACAAAGCTTCGTTTGGTGTCATTCTCACTGAATACCAGGTCGACAGCCTCGCATACCCCACCGAGTGCTCCTTGTAGTGCACTCAAAGAGCCCGAGCAAAGATAAAGGTCTCCTTCATGAAGACCTGGTCTGACCTCGTCCCGGTTGCCGTCTTGAGTGGTAGACTCCTGGGGCCGCGCAAGCTCCTTTCCTCCTGCTACAAGTCTCGACTCTGCGGCATCACACATAGCGCTCAGCTCGCCCATCCATCGATCTCCATGTACAGCTGCAGCGGCGGGTGATCGAAGTGAGAGTCTTCGTGCCGTTTTGTGAATCTTGAACGGGACGGCCGGGAGCGATGCAGCCTGTCGTTCAGGGTGCGGAGCGGCAGCTGCCTGAGCGTGTCGGCCGCCGAGACGAACATAGGCTGTCGAGAGACCCAACAAGGAAGCATGAATACGCTCTGGTCGCTCTACGATTGTACTTAGACCAGCCTTGGACGTTCGCGGCCTCGAATATCGGTGGCCATAGCAGTCATCCTGCAATATCACCACAGTTTGAGATTCAGGCTTGGTCTCCGATCCCCAGTGATTTCTTGCTAGATCTCTTCCTAGAAATTCTCTCGCAACAGTCGATGCAGTAAGCTGAGGCACTTGGGGTGCCTCAGGCGGTGGAATACGATTCGGCCTGACGTTCGTTGTGGAAGGGGAGGAGGGAAGATATGAGGAAGTCCGGCGCGATCCTGGTGACCTTGGTGGTGTCCCAGCACTTGCGCCTTTCAGAGAACCTAGCGATGACTTTCTTTGGATGCTAGATGTTGGTGAAGACCGGCTAGCACCAACCGAGCTTGAACTGGGGATTCGTTTCAATGTGGGATTTGTAGATCGCGAGAAAGGACCAGGGGAGGCTGCCGCTGGATGTTCTTGTTGCGTAAGGCATTGATCAGTATGAGTTAGTACGATGGACGTTGTCGTGGTACCTGAGCTTATCGAAAGGTTGTGTAAATGGTCGGAACTTGTGCCTTCCTCATTGTTTGTTGACTCGGACATATCCACTTGTGTCCTACGTCTTGCAGAATTGTGACCGCATCCAGCGAATGCTGTGGCCTGGGAAGCCCAAGGCAGTCTATGGGATCAAGGTGAAGCTCTTCCGAAGTTACTTGAATTGCGACGCGGGGAGTTGGAAGGGAAAAATCGTTTGTGTGACACAATGGATAAATCGGCAGATCGCGAAATCACGCGTCATGCCGAATGCTAAGGTAACTGTATGACAAAAAGCGACTATTCTAGCCAGTACCGTAATGATACCGCATCCAAATGCCTTCGAACGAGGGGAGCCATGTCAAATCTTCAGCTTTTCTAGCTGCATTCATGATGGGTATATCTTAGCTGCCTACATCTCATCATTGTCGTAATCAAATATCAAATTCAATGTGTATGTTATCGGCGTCCCATTCTGATGCTCGTGTTGTACAGACTGAAGAATGTTGACATTGATAGCTTTATAAATTGAGCCGTTCTATTGCTTGAGTGCAGGTGATGGACATTGTCAATGCAAGTCCATACAAGCTCCCATTTGCAGGCTTTCTACTATAAAGACATCGTCTAGGCTTCAGTCGAGGTGTCCTTGTTTGTTGGCCTGAGTTCAAAAGATGTCTTCGTCTCCTGTCCATCAGGCTGCCCTACAATTCGAGATAATTGCTAAATGCTCTGTCAGTCCTTGCAGCTCCAATTGCGAAAAACCTTTGCGTATGTCCTATTCTGATTCACGTCCCTTGATTGCAGACTACCAAGGCCCGCGCCTCCAGTTTGATCCTGCCCCACGGACCCGTGTCATTGCCCATCTTTATGCCAGTCGCGACTCAAGCTTCCTTAAAAGGTCTGACGCCCGCGCAATTGGCTGGGACTGGGTGTAATCTTTGCCTCAACAATGCCTACCATCTGGGCTTGAAGCCTGGGCAAGAGGTACTGAAGCAAATTGGTGGTGCACACACATTGCAGGGATGGAAAGGTAATATCCTGACCGACAGCGGTGGGTAAGTGGACGTGTTGACCCCCTCGGAGCTTTTGGGACTTGGTCTGCATTCGCACAGGAGCCATGCTTATCCGACGACAAAAGCTTTCAGATGGTCTCCCTCCTCAAGCTTGCTCAGGTCACCGAGGAAGGGGTTCGCTTCCAGTCGCCTCACGATGGGAAACCAATGCTGCTGACCCCGGAGCACTCTATTTCGCTGCAGAACACCATTGGCTCAGACATTATCATGCAACTGGACGACGTCATAGCAACCACCTCGCCGGACGGCGCGAGAATGCAGGAAGCCATGGAACGCTCGGTCCGGTGGCTTGACCGTTGCATGGCTGCCCATTCGAAGCCTGAAACCCAGAATCTCTTCTGCATCATACAAGGCGGGCTGGATCCTGACTTGAGGAAAAGGTGTTGTGAGGAGATGGTTCGGAGAGACACACCCGGAATTGCCATCGGCGGACTGTCGGGTGGAGAGGATAAGGCGTCTTACTGCAAGGTGTATGGTGCCCCTATGCATGCAGAGGATCACTCAAGCACTGATCCGTCCCTTCAGTGTCTCCACATGTACGTCACTACTGCCGCCAAACAAACCCAGATATGTCATGGGGGTGGGCTATCCGGAAGATCTTTTGGTTTCGATTGCGCTGGGCGCTGACATGTTCGACTGTGTCTGGCCCACCCGGACGGCTCGTTTCGGCAACGCAATCACGCCCACGGGAACGCTGAACCTGCGGCATAGCAGCTTCGCCAATGATCATCGTCCTATTGACGCAACCTGTGCATGTCCGTGCTGTAAATCAGACTCGGAAGAAGGAGGCTTGGGCATCAAGCGTTCCTTCATCTATCACACAGCGAACAAGGAGACTGTCGGAGCCCATTTGTTGACTCTGCACAACGTCCACTTCTTACTCAGCTTGATGGCCAAAGCTAGAGCAGCCATCATTGAGGGGAAATATCCCCAATTCTTGAAGCAATGGTTGGGACACTATCATGCTGTCTCGCAGAGCAGTGGTAAGGAGGTCCCGGAATGGGTCGTAAGTGCTTTGAAAGAGGTCGGAGTAGATATGCTAGTGGACGATTGAGTTCGTAATTGATCAATGACCTAAGTAAGCTGTTTTTGGACCTTTATTGTGATTGATCCCTTCTTTCCCGAGATTGAAGCTCTATTTTTGGTGTCGACGAGTCCTCCCAGCGCCATCTGGCTCGCTGTTGCAAAGCCATGGTCCTGTTTCCCCATCTGTGTCCTCCGCATATAGCGTATATTATTGCCATCCTCTAAAACCACATCAAAAGGGGGATACAGGTGAAAGAGATTAACCGCGCCTGGAGTAATGCCTTGATCCCATCCCTGCCGCTGCCTCCATCGTGCGGACAAAAAGAAAATCATCTCCATCGTAGCGCCATGCTTCTCATCCGGGAAATCTTTGCATCTTCTCATTACCGCTTTCCCCAGGCCTCGACCCGTCCCTTCCCACTGCCAACGCCGTTGCTTGCTGCGGCCCCGTTCGAACCACGCTCGCGGAAAAGCAAGCGACAAGCCTGCTCCGCCGCGTCTTCCTTTGCGCCGTTGACGTACTGGCCATCATACCAGTAGAGAGCCGGAACAGAAGGCCCTAGTCAGGCGGGATGGCATTAGCCTGCTTTTCCTGCCATGGTCTAACAATGACAATCAAAGTTGGTTGCTGGTGTTGTGCAACAAGGTAAATGAGCTGGCCTGAGGAAATGACAGCTGCGTACCGTTTGGCACATCGACGGTACAAGACCATGCCGTGCGCTTACCTCGGCGGTCGGAAACGATGTTGTAGTTTGGCGTTGGACGAGAAGTACCGTTGCAGAATGCTGTTGCGAAAGAATTGTTAGCAACGTTTGCGCGATAAGTTCCTCCGTTCCTATCTCACATGCAACTTCTCCTCTTTGAAAAAGAAGCGCGGATTTACTTGCTCCATTCAAGGCTGCTGTCAGAGGCTTGCGGAACCTTCTGTTTTCACCTTTCTGTCTGTGGTGGCAAAGGACTTTCCCCCCCTTCCGTTCATATTTGAAACGAGCAGAGATCATGGGGGACCTGTGTGTCCAAACCACATATCATTCTTATTGCTAGAGAAGCTCAAACCCCGACAAGGTGGGTATGTCATCTTCTCCACATCCTCCCTTTGGGAGGAGCAGGGGGATGAATAGAAGAGGAAGAAAGGGTGACCGACTATCGAGTTTGTCCTGCCAGAAGGAGGAGCGCTGAGCTACACTGTAGCTCCCATTGGCCCTAGAAGAGGACATGTTGTAAGGGCCGAAGATGATACTGCCAGAGCTGGAGGCGTTGGATGTGGATATCCCTGGAGAAGGCCATGAGTAAGAAGACATTCTGACACTCAAAATGGGAGTAAGAGCGACGATGGTTTGGCAATATTTTCAAAGGTGGAAGATAAGATTTGCAAGGGAAGTGAGAAGCTCGAGTCTTACTCTCAGAACGGGGACAGCGATTCCTAGCTTCTTATACTATTTAATTCGACTGATCGTCCAGGGACGTTGGGTCTCAGGTTCTCGCTTTGATGTCTTGGAGGGCAAGGATTTGCTGGCAATGGAAATTTTTGATTGTAGGATGGTAGAGTGGCACGAATGAAGAATGAAAGATAAATTGCAGCTAGCCGTGAGGCACCATCCATATTTTAAGAGAAAAGGCTGACATCCCAGAAAAGTAATTCAAGGGTCAAAGATGAATAAATGCAGGTTCGACAATAAATTGCTGATTCGGTGAAGGGGATCCAGAGGGGACTGTCTTACAAGAGCTGCGGTGGCTGATTAGACACGCTGGGAAGGCTATCAATCAATGGTCGGAGAGATCAATCTGATCGAGGATGACAGGGCAACATGCAACGCTACCTGGGGTGTCAAAGGAAAACGGATCGGGTCGAAGCCAAAGGACTTAGCAAAGTGATGCGCTGTTCACATGGTAAAGTGTGGCCATGACGATGACGGCGGTATGACATTGTTGAGAGGCGGTCTATAGCGAAAGGAAGTCCACCTTGCTTTTTTCTATCTTTAGCGCCTCAGAGAACGGAACATATGCAATTCGCGGTGAGCGGAACATTTTGAAGAGCTTCCCACTAATGTTGCAAGCCGTGAAGAACGCTGATGCGTGGGGCTGAGCCAGGTGACCATCATATGCGTGGGGAATTTGAAGAGGTAGTTGAATATACAATGCGGTCATGGGCTGGAGAGTTGGCCCAGTCTCTGAAAGCAGCCTATCATCGACAGAAGACAACTGGTCGGCTGGCTTGGGAGGCAATTGGTTTAGCAAAAGGTGGTGAAAGGCGGCATAGCTTGTGTACCTACTGGTAGGGCATCACTGCAGCACACTAGCATACGACTGTCAAAGATGAAGCAGAGGCGGTGGAAGTCCGTCCACGTGTTCGGAAGAAAAAATGCCTGAAGGGTGTCGGGACAGCTGCAGGCTCAGGCAGCCTTTGGGCCTGAAGGCGTTGAAGGCTGGCATGAGCCCACTTGGAACGGACGAACCCCAGTGCCGTCGTGCATGCGCTAGGGTAACAGATGCCAGACCGGTCCTCCCGCAAATACCATGCTTGTGCCTAATTCAGTGCTCTTCGAAGACTGGCGAAGCATGGACAGTAGGTTCGACCGAGGATGGGCGGAATCTTGACCTGGGCCATGAAAAGCCATAGACGGCTTTCGGATGGGCGATGACATTATTCTCCAATATCTCTCAGCTAGGGAGCAAACACCTTTTCGAAAGGTCCGTTCCAAGTCGAACCAGGGATCAATCTGACTTTGATGCTGTGGATCATGCCAAGGGATGTTTTGTCTGCTTATCCTCGTTGAAAATTAAAGATTATAGAGGAACTCGATTTAGTTCGGCGAAAGTTGCGAGGTAAATCCTTGATTGCTGTCCGTCTGTCCCTCAAAGTGGCTGCTTCGTTCACCTACCGCGTTGTCTGTTGCATTGATCGGTATTGGAACAGCAGTACATGGGAGACAACCGAAGTTCATGTTGGCTAAAGACTCCATTGGTAGTAGACCGATCAATGCAACTATTAGACAGAGCTATCGAGGCGAAAGCTACTACAACTTTGCCTTGGTATCAATGCGAGGACTTAGACATTGGTTGGAAGACCGGATGAGGAGACCAAAATCGGCAATATTTGACTGCTTGATGCGGTTATTGGTCCTGAACGTAAAAGTAGAGGCATACCGAGCTAGCATAACGTTCCATTCCGCAGATATCGCGATGTCTTGGAGCATGTACCTGCACAGGATTTCTCCTCCTCATATGTTCCGATCACCCACGAGCTTTGATACAACAGCTGCGATGGATAGGGGGATGATGAAATCAGGGCCTGATTTTCCTGAACAAGGGAGGCATCTCCACGCAGTCCTGGTCGCCGATACTCACGCTGATACCTTGAAAACGATTCGAGATGGCTTCCTTGCCCTCCGATTGAGCGCATAGCGTGTGACTCCCTCTCATGAGGCTCGTCAGGCTTACTTTTGGCTATTGACCTGACCAACCAGGAGGTCTGAATCTTTTTTGTCTTCTTGCATAGTTCGGATTGCCTCTAGAAGTCCATCTTCTGAATTCGTCCACTTTGTGACCCCCACCAATCGGCAACGGCGCTACTCGTAGGTTACTATGCCTTGAGGTCCAACATCTTTAGCAGCATGACGGAGCAGAGGGCATTTTCCCACCTCACATGTTCAGGACCAACAGGAAGGCGAGATCAACTGATGCTTGTATGATAATTTCGAGTCATGCTGAGGCGCTAAATTGGTGGCAGCGGCAAACAGTCTCGCCGGCGTCCTGTCCGAGGTGCCCGCCTTTACCCCTGCAATGCAAGCACACGACACCTGCATCCGACGTGATCTGCGGAGGTACAATAGCTGCAGTTAGATGTTCCACCACGTGTTTATTAGCAGCTGACCTTTGTGCTACATGCTTAGTGGTAGTCGATTTGACAGGCTCGTCAGAGTCCGGCCTGGTAATAGACAGGAGGCCGCCCACAGCGTTTGGCTACCAATTGACGGCCGTCTTCCTTGTATGCAACAGGTGTACTGCTTCTTCTGCCTCGCCCAATGGATACTTATGTCAGCATTAGCGCAAGCGAAAGATGTGCTGCGGATCAGCGAGAACCTGGACCGAAGGATTCATGTCTTATGTCAGCCCAGTAGATGAGACATACTCCAGCAGTCATAACCTCACTGGAACCCTTTCACAACAGCCCAGTAGCCTTCAGGTTGGTCACTACATCATCCAAATCGTCATCTTGCCGGAAGTGTCGTCCATCGACCACGATGTCATCATCCTCATCCGCCTCGTTGAAATCCACAAGCCAGTTTGCCCAAAAGCGTAAACCTTCAATGCCTTCATCGCGACATAGAGCGCCTTTTTCTTCAGCCATCTCTAACTCCTCACTTGCAACACCGACGCTCCAACCAAAGCGCTGCGCCGCACCTTGAGCAGTTATGTAGGTGCCGAATGCGCTGTTGGAATTCACAGCGCTTGAGATGTGCAATTCTCGCAGCCAAGATAAAAGCTGGGCAATTGTTTTGTCGTCGGTCCTGTCAGATTGCTGGACGACCAGCAATTTATTTCTGAACTGTCTCAGACGAACTGGAAGTTGAAGCTTCTCCCAAAGCCGGGCTGCTTTTCCGAAGTCCGAAGGACTGACTAGCTCAACACCCCCCCGAGACCGATTGAAAACGGCCCATAAGTCAACTAAGCTCATGATGCCCCCTTCTTTCTTTAGGATCCCTTTGGCATCGTCCGTCAGGTATTCCGCCAGGTTGCGAGACAGCTCAGCAAGGTAAAGTGACTCGCCGCCGGACCTCTGACCTAGCATATCCTTGGTAGTCACCATATCCAAGGATTTGGCAGACTCTGCAATGATTTGGTCCACGTCTGATGAGGGCCCATTGTCGTTCCTGCGAGCGAAGGACTCTGCCAAAGCAATGATCTCTTTAGCCGAAGCCATCAGTGCGTCCATGTCCTCAAAAGCTGAGCCGATGACGGCTTCATTCTTCATACGTAAGTCAAGGCCGCGGCGTTCCAGACCAGCTATTCCAGCTGACTGGGCACGATTTGGAGGAAGAGGAGAGACTGAGTTTCCTGAGCCATGTCCCGATTGATTATCTGCGTTCTGAAGATGCGTGGAATCCGGAATGGGTGGAGCACTCTGCAGGAGCCATTTTCTCTGCACCATTGCCCATTTCAGCTTCTCATGAAATGCTTTCTCACCGCCGCCTCGAAAAGAGATCTTGATGGACTCCTGGTCTTCACCCAAAGTAGACAATGGTCCACTAAAGCTTGGTTCGGGTGAACCAAAACGGTCCATGGTATCTTCATGACTAAGGCGACTGCTCGATCCGCGTTGATTGATGGATGCACCACACAATTCACAAGATAGCAATGAAGGATGATTTAGGAATGTGCACCTCGAGCATTGGACGCCAGCGCCATTCGCGAGTACAGGGTCTGCCGCTTCGTTAATGGGGTTCTCACGTAAAATACCCTCTTGCACGCCACCGCTGTTCGGTGGTGTTCGAGATGGAGTCAGATCTGCCGCAGAGAGAGGCTGTCGACCAGACACACTGGCTATCGCGGCTTTCAGGATGAGTCCAAACGGTGGCTTGATGCCGCACGCCAGACACGTAGGCAACGTCATATTGGAAGAGGCAGTAGCCGGGTCGAAGCCTGAGGGAACTGGATTCGAGAAGGTGCAAATTGGACAAACCCAGGTCCCATTCCTCTGTCCATTCGGAACCTTCAGGCTCGAAATTGTCCGATGTGGACGTGCATCATCTGGAGGTCTGATTGGACTTTGGGCAGGGGCATGCTCTGACAGATAATTCGGACTGGTGGCTCCCAGATTGGACTGCAATAGTGATGACTTTACGGGCTTTGAGAATAAGGTAACTTTTGGAGAGGATTTAAAGAAGCCCGCCTATGACAAGTCAAAGAGGGCGCGAATGTGAGCATCATCTCGCACTCACATAAAAGTCATACCGGTCGACGTTCTTCAGCTCAATGGCAATAGCATTTTGGCGGGAATCGGCATTGTCAACGTAGCAGATACGGTGGCTCGTAAGGTAGATGTGGCCATTCTGTAGATTCGGAAACCTGACTTTGCTGTTCCTCTCGTCATTTAAACAGTCCTGTCCAATAGGCTGGTATCCAAGGAAAAGCTCACCCTTCGTACAGCCCGACCGCATCTTGAACGAACAGAAGCGTTTCATCAGGTAGCAGGGAAGGACGTAAAGCAGTTGTCAGATCTAGATGCTGATACAACATCCAGTCTTGCCAGTCTCATGGCGTTCTCAAGCAATGTGTGATACGCCAGACGAGATGCGGCATTTCTAATGGAATCTTAAGTGTACTCTACAGTACGTCACAGCAAGAACTCACCAATATTAATACAGTATCCAGATTCATGACCAGAACAGGGCTAGTTCTAGCTCTAGCTGTCAGATTGGGTTACAGAATTACGGCTAAATTAGTCCGCCTGTTTCGTTTGCTGTCACTTTTTAGGTAGTTCCAGTCAGCAAGTTAGCCTGTCTTGTCCGCCTCGTTTATTCTCATGGTCGCAAAGAATGATGGTCTTCAACACTTCGTTACTCATCAATAGATATCCCGCTCCCTAACACAACATTTTGCGACTGTCTTTCCTTCACCTGTTGATTTCACAGTCATTCATGAATCTAACATTACCTCCTCCGACTGCAATGCCGTATCCATCAACAGGTGCCTTGACGTCGATCAAACCAAGAGCGAACATCACTGACCAGAGAGAAGCCCGAGGTGCATTCACACCCGTGTCTGCACGCACATCTTTTGCCCAGCCATCAGCTCCTGGTCTTTCCACAACGTCCCATTCTACTCACTCAAAACCTACAGCCCCTTCACCGGAGAAAGCCAAAGTGGTGTGGCCTCCCACCGTCCGCACTTATGTGCAGAGAGCCTTCGCCATAGAGAACACGGCGCCGGGTGTAGACAGGAACGAGATGGAGACCAAGTTGAAACAAGTGATTGCAAGTTCTGTACAAGATGGGAGTTTACATGCGCGTGACTGGTCTAATGAGCCACTTCCTCAGCACCTTATACTGAGGGAACGCAAAGAGAATTTAGCACAATCTGCAGACCCTGTGTACAGCAACGGTGTCACCCCCCTCACCCTCCACGAAACTAACCTCAAAGCACACGATCCATCCTCTAAAAAACGGAAGTCCTCCGAACTGGACGAAACCCAGGCTCACCAGGAACGACTTCCACCATGGCGTACCACGGCCTCGCACAACGTCCTTGAGGATCGAGTGTCGTACCCGGAGAAGCGTCAACGTGGGGAGGAAAAGACGAAAGGATTAAGTAAGTCTCAAAAAAGGAAGCAACGATTCGAGAACAGCCACTCCCAGGGCCTGGCACAACACACTTTGCAAGTGAAGGAAGTCCCCTCAGCATTACCTGAAGTAGACCGAGGCCCCGTCGTCGGTAGATGCCAGGATCTCGAGAAGAAGTACTTCCGTCTTACCGCGCCTCCTAATCCGGACACAGTACGACCTCTGCACGTGCTCGAAAAAACCTTGGACCATCTGAAGAGAAGATGGAGATCGGAAAGCCACTATGGGTACATGTGTGATCAGCTCAAATCCCTTCGCCAGGATCTCACGGTGCAGCACATCAAGACGTCATTCACCGTGACAGTGTACGAAGTGCACGCGCGAATAGCGCTAGAAAAGGCGGACTTGGGTGAGTATAATCAGTGCCAAACGCAACTGCGTGCACTGTATTCGCAGCAGCTTGGAGGGCACCCAGAAGAGTTCAAGGCATATCGTATTTTGTATTTCATTCATACCTGCAATCGGACCGATATGAACGATGTATTGGCAGATCTAACCGCAACAGAAAAGCAACATCCGGCCATCAGGCACGCGCTTGACACTCGTTCAGCGTTGGCTCTGGGGAATTTTCATCGATTCTTCCGGCTCTATCTCGAGACACCCAACATGGGGGCATATCTTATGGACATGTTCGTAGGTCGGGAACGTCTCGTCGCTCTTTCGAATATCTGCATCTCGTAAGTCACTGCGCTCTATCTCCGTCCAAACTCTAGTGACCGTCCCGCAGCTATAAGACTGATGTCAAGCTTCGTTTTGTGACTGAGGAGCTCGGCTTTGAATCGGATGACGAAAGTGCCCGATTTATATGCGACCATCAAGGGCAAGCGTTCCTGGAGGAGAACGATGCTGGGGGTGTGAAACTTTTGACTGCCAAGGCTGTCCGGTTCTTTGAAGGGGCAAGAGCAGCTGCCTTCCGGCGGGTCGACATCAAAGGCCAGATATGAGCTCTCCGTTTACGAAGATGTACTTTCTGAGCAGTAAATTCTCCACCTTGGCTTTGCGCGCTGCCATGCGCGGATGAAGCAGCGATACCCAGGTGCCAGTAGAGATCTGGCGTCGCTTTTGCGACCGCGTTGGTTTCCGAGGCAGCATTATTCGTCCTGGGTGAAGCTCACGCAAGCAAACTACTGCCATATTGTCCTCTATCACCATGATTACTAACAAGCAGATTTACAAAGTCATGAAGAGCGCAAAGGACGGGGCGATCTAGGGTAGTAGCGCAGTGAGGAAGGATCAGGTGGGCTCGGGTGGCGGTCTAAAGCCGCTGTGAATATATGTTGCAAGGGTCAATGCTCTTTCTTGACCTTTTACAATCAAGACGAAAGTGCACTTTGTGTGCATAGGTTGGCTAGCAGGTTGCACTGGCAGGCTTTTGCTTAGGATCAATGAAGCCTCCATCATTCCCATCGTGGACCTCGATTATTCCGTCCTGTGGTCCGTATTGCCATGCATGTGTGGTCCAGAACGGTTGGAACTTTCTTGTGTTGTATGCAAGTGGGCATTATGCGCAAAGCTAGGAGCAATGGATACGAAAGTGGAGACGAGGCCAAATAAGATTAATTTGCGAGAAGTGGCATGGGAGAGCTCATGCTCGGATGATTGGGTTGAACACCCTTGGACGCCTTTGCACTGCCATATTCCACCTGACGGCACGAGTCTGACCAGGATACCAGGTATGCGAGAAAACAAGGGCGTAAGGAGGGCAGAGGCATAATAGGATACATTCAGAGGTACGGAATAGAGATATCAATGGAGGCATTGGTGGCACTGGCATCGAGCATGCAGCACACCCAAGCGAAGATGGGTGCGCATAAGGTTGGAAGGCCATCTCCCTGCATGTTACTCCGTCCGCCAGGCCCAAATCGAGCGCCCCAGTTAGTTCTTGCCGTAGTAGGATTGTAGGACAGTAGGAGTCTGCCCATCTTTTTCCTCCACGTCGATTAAGTTATTCAATCTCCTCAACGCTATCTTCATCCATTATCCGTCCCTCGGTCTCGTACTCAGGCACGTACTCAGGATACTTCATCGGTTGACCATCCCCTCGATTCCTGGACGCACGTCATACACGTGCTCGACGTGGTACCCTCGTACGGTATTTTATTATACTTATCGATAGCCTCCTTAGCTCAAGCCCAATCAATTGTGATTTGTGCCGTCCCCCGCCACAAAGCTTGCTGCTTGCATTCTCCGGTTCTCCCACCCCTTCAAGCCCTTCCACGAGGTCGACACGCTTCGCCTTGAAGCTACGGAGTACTCCAAATCCATACTTCCGTACTTCTCTATACATCACCCTGGGCGCAAGCTTTCCCATCGCCTTGGTGTATGACTCTTCTTTCAGAAAGCCTCCCCCTTGTTTTACATATCGCATGGTCGGATTCCCAACTCCTCGAGAGTGATAGTGAGCCTCGACAGCGATACACTGGTCAGCTCCACTCCACAGAAAGTATGAAGGTAAGGCACTTTCTTGGTCCGATCCTTGAGGCTGCGTCATCCGAGACCTGACCGACTGTCTTCAGGCCATTCGACGCTCCATCAAAGGCGAGAAGGATACGAGACCGCTCCATGCTTCCATTCCACAAAAATCTCCCACCGCCATCATTCCGCCCAAAAAGGTACGCCAGTTCGCCTGCTTATGCTTCTTGCACCATCTTCGTCTCAAGCACTCACGCTGTCAATCTTACTTGCTAGGTCATAAAGGCCAAGTACGACTACAACCCTCCTCCCGACAACCCGCACGAACTCCCCTTTGCTAAAGGAGACTTCTTTCACGTCATAAGTAGGGAAGATGACAAGGACTGGTACGAGGCCTGTAACCCGTTGATGGCCGACAAACAGCGAGGTCTGGTCCCCGTCACCTACTTCGATGTCGTGGGGAAGACAGACAGGCAAAGCGCTGGCTCCGTCCAGTCGGGCGCAAGCAATGTCATCCCGCAACCCTTGGATCAAAGCTTCCCAGAACGACCGATCATCGGCCTACCTCAACCACAATCGCAAAATGACGCAGCTTCGGTGGACAAAACTTCGGGACATAGCAGGGTACCCAGCATGGGCAAGGGTTCGGGCGCTATGGTCTATGGCGTGGTCATCTATGACTTCAAGGCCGAGAGGCCAGATGAGCTGGAAGCCGAACAGGGAGAGTCCATCATTATCATTGCGCAATCCAACCCGGAGTGGTTCGTCGCCAAGCCCATCAAACGGCTTGGGGGCCCTGGTCTCATACCCGTCTCATTTATCGAGATCCGAGATATGAACACCGGCCTTGCCGTTGCCGACACCCATTCCGCCGTTCAAAGAGCAGGAGTACCGAAGGTCGAAGAGTGGAAACGTATCGCCGCAAATTACAAGAATAGCAGCATCCCGCTGGGCAAGTTCTCCGAAGCGGGGCCAGGATCGCTTCAGAAAGATATGGGTCGGCTGAGCCTAGCCAACCAGCAGAGCAACGGCGTGAACGGTGTAAGTGACTCCACTCCTTGTTTGGCCTACGGAGATTCAGCATCAGATGGCTTAAACCTTTGTAGGGATCTTCGCATCAAGGGGATACCAGCAGAGGTCAAAACAACTACGACAGACAGTCTTCACGCCAGCTCCTTGCCCCTGCATCGGCCTCGATACCACGATATATCTTCGAGAATGACAAGTACTGGTACATCATTGAGTGCCAGATGGAGGATGGTCGCTGGTGGGAGCTGTCGCGAACTTATCAAAAGTTCTATGATTTTCAAATCGCCCTGCTCCAACAATTCCCAAAGGAAGCGCAAACGCCAATCGGGGGCAAAAGGCTCCTCCCCTTTATGCCCGGCCCTGTCACCTATGTCACCGATGCCATCTCCAATGGCCGTCGAGAAAGTCTGAACACCTACGTCAAAGAACTTCTGGCCCTGCCACCCTACATCTCCAGATGCGACCTTGTGCGAGAATTGTTCGCCCCAAGAGAAGGGGATTATGAACTTGACCCCGACCGTGTGACCGAGAACTTCCGTCATTCGGGAGGTTCCCAAATGTCCATGAACGGGGACATGTCGCGTACAGCATCGCGCCAATCGTCCCAAGGGCGGATGAACGGTGGCCCATCTAATGGCTATGGCAACATGGGGCCACCACCACAAAAAGTGTCGCAACAGCCGAACGGCATGGGTGGTACACATTACCGTCACCCGTCAGACATGGGTTATCAGCAGCAGCCGCAGCCGCAGCCGCAGCAGGTCGTCAACCCCAAAGCCTCCACCCTCACCCAAGGCTCGTCAAACTCCTCCCACATCAATGCCTCGACCACCTCCCTCACCAACACCAATGGCGTCAGCAGCAGCAACGGCGGCAGCAACCCATCGGGCGCGATAAAAATCAAAGTCAACTTCCAGGACGAGACCATCGTCATCCGCGTCATGCACGACGTTAATTTCCAGCAGCTCCGTGATAAATGCAAGGAACGGCTGAAGATCCCGCCGCACGAGGAAGTCATGGTCAGCTACCGTGACGAACCGACAGGCCAGATCTGCGAGATGTTGAGCGATCGCGATCTGGACATGGCGCTCTCGCGGTGCCTCCGGTTGGTCATCTCGGTGCAGTATGTGTGAAGAGGAGAGTGCCGTGTGTGAATGTGGGGCCTGGAAGAAAATCGAAAGCATAATGACTTATGGATTTAGCAAGGATGCGATTGGCTTGTGAGGAGGAGGAAAAGGAGAAAGACGAGGATGACGCCAAGGAGGCCCAGAGGAAGAAACCTTTTTGTTGACGAACATTGATGAGATCAGCGTGCATGACTGGAGCGTGGGCTAGGGGGGCCAAAGTCTTCATTGCTTGTGCAGAGACAGCACACAGATCTCTCACTGGCTTGTCCATTGGACATCTACTTACCGCTATCAATGCAAGAGATGACCGGAGGCGCTGGCCCAAATAATACTCGAATTCTCGGCGATGGAAGGAGATCTTGCCATACCATGTGAAAGCGAAATAATGAGTGAGAAAAACACAATGGATACTCTTTGCTTCTCTGTTTGACGAATACTACACGGTTAACTGCCCGCAACGCATGCCAGGCTGTTGGCTTGTTCGGGGGCGGGCGAGGGCGGGAGATATCTGGCGTTGATCAGGTCATAGCAGTGGGCTGCGGACAGAGCGTTTCCCATGGTTCAGGGACAGAGAGAGATTGCATGATTGCATTTTATTATAATATCAACCAATATATCGGTCAAAATACCTTATCCCACTTGGAAACGGTGACATTGCTCCACCACCTTTGCCCCTTGATATGAACCCGGCCCCCCTTTTCATAACCCTGGGGAGAAATGTATAATAACATTTCATTTTGTTGGGGATCTTTGGCCTAGAGATGTTGCCATGCGAAAAGGCTTTAAATCACAACATGATGGTTGGAAACGTTGCTGTATTCCATCGAAGTATAAGATATGTGCTCATCGTCTATCGAAATCGCTCAATTGCTCGTTGTATCATATATGGGTTGTGTTACTCAGAACATTTCGGCCAACTCGGAAGATGAAGATCTTCTCCACAAATTCGGTATATATTAAATAGATATTTCCCGATGTGGAAGATCCGTGCATTTCCATAAAACGAACACATCCTTCTCCAAAAACTATTGTTCCTCCAGATGATATCCCCACTCCATTCCTCCTCTCGTATGGAGGCCCTCGTGGGACAGAGTGTATATTTCTCTGTTCTTCCCCCCATTGCTTCAAATCCCCAACAACGCCCCCCTCGTCTCCGTGCCCAACTGCACCCTCCATAGCTTGTGCTCGCCCATGCACCAAATCTCCCCGTTCCTGCCGAAACAGAAGTTGCTGCACCCGCTCTCGATCTGGATCTTGCCGACCAGGGTCCCGCCACCGTTCCACACGTTGATCCCGTCCCCGCACGCCGCGTACACGTTGCCGAACACATCGCACTGCAAGCCGTTGGGGGCGCCCGTGTCCGCATAGCAGAAGACGCGCTTGTTGGCCAGAAAGGGCGCGCTGTGCTCCCACATCACGGTAAAGGCGTATACGGTGGCGGAGCGGCGGTAATCGGTCGTGCCGTCCCCGTGAATCAGGTCTGTATCGCTGATGTAGACGGTGTGTTCGTCCGGCGAGAAGGCCAAGCCTGACGGTCGCCCGAACCCATCCGCCACCACTCTGATATCTCCCGTTGCAGGGTCGAAGCGGTAGACCAGCTGGGGTAACTGCGGTTTCGGCCGGAAGCCGCGCTCGTAGCCGTAGATTGGGTCGGAGAACCAGATGGATCCGTCGGAGTGGACGATGACGTGGTGTGGGGAATTGAAGGGGCGGGAGTGGTAATTGTTCAGCAAGGTGACGGTCTTGTGTGGCCTTTTCGCTTCCATGTAGACCAAGCCTGAGGGTTCGCGCAGGGAGCCCTGGGCGCAGAGGATGAGTCCTTCGCGGTAATTGGTGCCCCCATTGGCCATGTAGTTACGCTCGGGGCAGCGGACCTTATCCCGCGTGAAGTCGGTGGGGGAGAACAGCTCGACCTTGGTGATGACGATGGTTTTCTGGCGGGTGGTCACGGCGTCGGGGGAGGTGTCCTCGATCTCATTGGAGGTGACGAATAGGGTGTTGGTGGGGGGGTGAAAGACGCCGGCTTCGTGAAAGTAGGGGGCGCGGGGGTCATCGATGAGGAGTTGTAGGGTGGGATCGGGGCCAAGGAGAGAGAGAAAGGAGTCATGGTATATCAAGAAGGGTTTTGGTTGAGGTGCTTGTGGTGGAACTACTTTCTGCCTGAGCGATTGAGCTGATTAGCAAGACAGCTCGATTGCCAGGTGGACGGCTATCTTACTGCCACAGAGCCTCGCTCTGCCTGTTGATCCTCTGCAGGTTTCGGCTATCCGACCAAGGCTGTTGAGAGTGGGAACGTCGCTGGGGAGGGTTGGCGGGTGAGGAAGGTCGAGAATTGGAGGCAGTCGAAGGTCGACCGCTATCCCGCTTGTTGTTGGAGGACTTTGAGGAATCGGAGAAGGAGACTTTGTGACCTGGCGACAGATGGTTACCATCACTCGTGCTCGGTCTTGTCTTTAACCAATGATGCTGCGACATTCTGCTCAATCATGGATTATTGGCAGTGAAGGACTCGCGTCCGGATGAGCAAGACGGAGTGAAGACTCGACGCGACGTGCGCCGCCGTTGTAATTCGACTCCAGGGGTCTGGACTCAGCGGGGTCATCCAGCAGGAGACGACAAAATGAGTTGGGTTGGTTGGGTACAGATGAGGCCGAGGTGCCCCGCGCGAAACATGTAAGCAAAAAGATGTCGTCGTTGACAAGGTGAAAGTACGATTTCGGTGATTTAGAGAGGAAGATGACACAATCGGGACAACAAGAAGGGACGTAG
Organism: Niebla homalea; assembly: GCA_019925105.1. Classification (NCBI taxonomy): domain Eukaryota; kingdom Fungi; phylum Ascomycota; class Lecanoromycetes; order Lecanorales; family Ramalinaceae; genus Niebla; species Niebla homalea. Next base: position 1,305,851 of record JAHGAU010000010.1, read on the forward strand.
GTACATGATGCTGAAAGTTCTTTCGATATATCTTCTTGCCCCAAGGGTTCAGTGCCTTGAGTGCTTCGAGATTGTGCTGCGGGGCATGAGAAAGCCCAAAGTGGCACGACTAGACTGACCTTTGGCGCTGCCCCTTGTGCGTCTAGAGGCCGAACTCCCATAGCGCGAGACCATGGCTTGTGAAAAGGACTGAAGGTTGTCCAGTCCTCCGGCGAGGTTGTTGAATATTTGCATGTTGGAGAAGTTATTGTACAGAGAATGCCAGTATGTCCACGTGTTGCAGACGAATCAGATCCGAGAATGAGTGAGCTCCTTATACATTGCATCTTATGCATTGCATCTATTTGCGTCTTTCGCCAGTACCAGATCCATGGGTTTTGGACTACTAGTATTTCGTCATCTGCAGCACTCTAGGGAACCTCCAGCGGACCCATCCCGCCAAGCGCCCTGTCGGCGTGTCGCAGATCGTGGCTTGGCCGCTTGGGACGCCATTAACCCTGGACAGGAAGGAAAAGGCCACGAGGCGAATACTGGAACATGGTGGTAACCTGCTGCCGCTCGTCAATCGTTACCCAATGTTGGATTCTGCTCCCGGGAGCGGCAAGTACCTCCACTTTTCCACTTTTCACATCGTTATTCTGTCCAAGCAGATTCAAAAATCAAAAACACTCGCACCAATCAGACCCACTTCATCTCCCAAGAGTCAAGACTTGCCTTCTCCATCCTCGCGTCTTTGCCGTAGGTCGTGCCGCTTGTGAGACATTCTTCACACTCAAGACACTCCAGTGTCCAGCAAGCTGCAAGCCTCAACAAGCATCTCCACGCCCCATAAGACACTATCTCAAGCGTAGCATTCCCTCCGCCTACAAAGCGCCAACAGCAGCATGCGAGCCGAATCATGCCGGGGCCATCTCGCCTTCAAGCTGTTGTTTCATCTTGCCAGACCCAGAGCTTCTACTGTTGCGCCTAGAAGATGACTTGCAGATTGAAGCTCCATCTTCTGCCCAGCATCACAGCATCAGTCCACACAGCGCCGCAGTCCTGTAGCTGCACCCAGCCTGTCCCTAGAAAAATGCTCGGTCGCAACTGACGTGCCATACTGCCATCCAATCCTTACCCATGCTCGATCCGCTGTCACATCGAATCCTCCCTCCATCTAGACCGGACTCGCTGCCAGCCTTCCTTCTCGCCCAAGCCTCCACGGTGCTCCATTCCCAAGCCTCGCTCCACCCAATCTTGACTGCCCATCTCGCTGAGCCGGCTCAACGCCCTGGAAAAGGCAAATCTCTCTTCATCGCCGGAGAAGAGGCTGCTGTTTTTCAACATGTTCATGCTCATTCCCAGATCGTCCATCATCTGACGCATGATATCGTCCACGCCCTCATGATGATTGTCGTGTTTGACCGAGCCACTCTTGGTGCCGCCTTCGAGTGCCTCATCGACTTCGTCAGCTGACATGAAGAGCTGGAAGAGTGGGACCTCCGTTGTCAGAACAAGCTTGGCCCGGCTTTCATATGCGGCATCAATGAAGGTGATGAACCTGCGAGCCAGGTCGCGCGATCGGTGCGTCATTCCCGGAACGTTCGTGATGATGAAGGCATGATACGTGCGTGTTAGTTCGAGATAATCTGCGGCGCCTGTCGCCCGCCCAATCAGCTCGTCAAACGTGAACATGGCGGCGTCCCCGCTTGCCTTGGGGACTTCAATCTCCCGTCCCCAGACTTGATGCGTAGCTCGGTGAGGTGCATCTCTATCAAAGTCGCCTAGAAAGCGGAACCACTTGTCTGCGTGCGAGGTCGCTGCCTTGTCTAAAGGATGATGATAGACTCCTGAAGGGGGTCGCGGTATCTTTCGGTAGTCGGTGGTAGAATCCAAATTGAGCACGCGGAGTCGCGTTTTCAATAAATTTATACAAGGAATGAATGATGCGCGTTGAATGCCGTTCTTATACAAATCGTCGGGGTGTCGATTCGAGGTCGTAACCAGCACGACCCCATGGGACATCAAACCTTCCAGAAGGCTAGGAATCTGATCAGTTCGAGCTGCATCGCATCAAGCGTCCTGCACCTACCCTCGGAGGATCATTGCATCTGCAACGTCTGTACATTGAAACTCATCAAAACATAAAACACTGCCCCTTTCTGCAAAGTCTGCCGCAACATACTGCACAGCATCCAAGTCGGTGCCGTGCTCCATCTTCATGGCATGCAACCGCTTATGTACATCTTGCATGAAGTTGTGAAAATGAACCCGAGTCTTGGATGTAATATTGTGAGGCAGGGTGTCGTAAAACATGTCCATCAACATGGTCTTGCCGCTCCCCACATCCCCATACATGTACAAGCCTTTCGGCAGATTGGCGGGCAGCTGTGTGCGTCTCTTCTTGGGCTTCGGAGCGAAGAGAGAGCCGAGCAGGGACTGAGGCGCGGGCATGAGCGAGTCGATGGTCGGATGGACGACTTGGGGCGCTTGATAATCTTTGAGCATGTCATGAAGATCTTGCAGAGTCTGAACGATAGTCCGTTGGTGCTCATCTTCTCGAAGTGCTCCGGCCTGTAATCTGCTGTCATACTCATTCAGAGGCCCCCACATGTCTGGATTCGTATGCTGAACGGTAGCCATGCCGTGTTGTGGAATCCTCACATTGCGTGCGATGTGGTGGCTCGTAGTTGCCTTAGGTGATAGTCCCCCCAACCAAACATGCGTACCCCGTTGGTGTATAAGACATGTCCTCACACTCGGCCGCAAGGGCCAACGTCTAGCCCTCAGGACGCCAGAGCGTGACAAGGTGCGAGGAGCGAGTTTGAAGGCCAGAGGTAGTCGGGCAACTGCCAGCATTTTCCAGATGAACAGTGCATGCTTCTATCTTGAGCAGACGTAGCGATGCGTTGACCTATGTTGTTCTTGGGAAAGCGACACCTCAATGTCCCCATTGGATTCAGGAGGTTTTCGCATTCTAAGGCCTCCCTCTGATCTGGTACCGCCTCGGTTGTAGTTGGACAGTCATGGATATAAGGGTCAAGACCCGGATATAAAAACAACTGCACCATCCCCGGATACTTTTCCGAGATTATCAAACAACCAAAGCTATAGGTATAGATGCAAACACAACACAGCTTTTGAACTCGACGGACTAATTTGGATCTTCACTTCATATTAGGTCACTATGGACTGTCTACGTCAAATCTCAACCTCCTCTTGGCTTCCATTCGCGAAATAGGATCTCTTTGACAGAGTTTACAAACATGTGGCCGCTTTTCAACACGGAGACAAGTGGTGGGAAATTCCACCGTTTTGGTTGATGTAGATGCATAATATACACAGGATGCTGCATCATTCAGATAGCCGTAATGGATCGCAGATCTATCCAGTTTAAAAACCGTATGGGGAATAATTTGGCTGAAAGCAAAATGTCGAATGTGACCAAGTATAGCAAGCATGTCGTGAGGCAGCGGTTTTCTGCTCCGGATTGCTGTCCTGAATATCTCAACAGGCCCACAAATGTTGCAATGCCCTCTCAGAGAAAGAAGGGCTCCTAGTTCCACCCAAGAGAGTTCTCCGCCATGACTGGCGCTGAGATCTGCTGTCTGCCAGAGCTACCTCCACTCCGTCCGGAGCCTCTGGACGGTGCTCTATCATAGTAGGGGCTGACGCTTCGCTCTCCACCCATGGCTCCAGACATGAGCGCAGCGCCCGCCGCAGGATCTGGGCCGACGTGCGACATCACTGGTGACGAATACATGCTTGGGCTTCGCAGATGCGATTGTCTTCGCTTCTTGTATCTCCGCGCGACGAAGAACATGGCGGCACCGTAAGCAGCCGCACCGCAGACAACTCCAACCCCTATGCCCACGCTACTGGCTTTGACAGGCGGGGAACCACCAATATCACCTCCAACGGGAGCTCCGCCTTGGTCCGAGGGCGAGGCTGAAGGAGTCCCGCCATTGGTTGCAGTCCCGCCTTCCGTTGTATTCTCCGCACGTATGGGGATAGCATTGTTGATCATGCTGCACAGTGTCTTGACACTTGCATCAGGATTGTTGTAGAACTTGTCTGATGGCGTATGCAAAGCCAAGCTGAGCGTATCGACAAGGCCGCTGGGAACCCAGGCAAGAGCGAGCGTGGTCACATAATGAAGATCTTGGGTAGTGTCCATCGCCTGCAAAGTCTGCATAGTCACGTTTGAAAGGTCTATTCCGAGCCCATAAGCAATCCCCTGAGGAAGGTAATGGAAAATTTGGTCCCGAGACTCTTGGTGCTTCCAAACAAAGTCATAGTTGAGAGGGTACAAGAAACCAATCTGGATAAGGTCGGTGTTTTCTGGTTGCTTAGCAGGCCCGGTATTCGGGTAGAGGACGAGTGGGACACCTGTGGGCAAGCCCGTGGACATGCTTGAGGTACCGCTGGGTGGGGGGACAGATGACGGGGCGTAAGTAATACTCGAAGGGACCGGCTGCACTGTATTCGAGTCGTAAGCTGTTGGCTTCTGGGTGAAGGGACCTTTTCCGTCAGAGGGGTAGACCTGCTGCGAAGTCGCGACAGGGCCAGCGGTGGGGACAGGGGATACTTGAGAAGGAGCGGGAGAGCCTGACAAAGCTGGTGCACCAGGATTGGAGGATTGTGATGCACCAGGATTGGTCGATGGGGTAATCGCGCCTGGGTTGCCTGCCGTTCCTTGACTAGAGGAGCCAGAAAGAGGGGCGAGCGGAACGACTTGGCCGTTGCGAAGAGTGCTGGACGGGGGTGGCGTACCGGCAGATGAATTGTCCCCAGAGTCCGATGGTTGATGATAGACTTCAGGAGGGTGCTGAGAAGGTGTACCAGAGGATGAAGGGATGGGTACGACCTCTCCGTTCGGCAGAGTGGATGAGCCCACCGCAGGAGGAGTACTCGAGAATCTGGGAGGCTGTCCTGAACCAGTGCCAGCCTCTAAACCACTGGTAGCAGCGGGGATTGGTAAAACACCCGGGATGGTCGGTGATACTGGTGAGGCTGTATTCACACCCGAAGCGGTTGCAGCAGGATTTTGTATTGGCTCTCCATTCGAGGTTATAGCCGCAGCAATACCGCCCAGCCCACCAGCAAGGCTATTGGAAACTTGCGATACTAGGCTCTGAGCGGTCTGCGCAGGATTAGGTATCAAAAACCCGTTTGAAGTGATCGAGGCTGGAGTTATGGCTGGAATGCCGGTATTCAAGCTGCCAACACTGGGTCCTGTGTACAGAGGATTCGATACCAGGACCCCATTTGATGTGACTGACTGCGCAATTTCTCCAACAACACCAGTCAAACTTTGACCCAGACTGCTGATGACTTGGGGCCCATTGCTAGGGTTGGGAATGACAATGCCATTAGAGGTAACCGACGGAAGTATTTGTTCGACAGCGGAGGTGACCGAGTCGTCGGCATTGCTGACGCCCAAACTGCCTGCTAAACTCGATGCGGTGTCCGAGACTTGGCCAGCAACAGATGTCGCTGCAGGATTCAAGACAAGAACACCATTCGACGTAACAGATTGTGGGATGGCTGGGCTTACAACCGTTCCAATATTGCCGATCTCCTTCGAAGCAGTGTCAAGTATTTGGCCGGCAGCAGAAGTCACAATCGGATTTGCCACGAGGACTCCGTTTGAGCTGATGGATTGAGGACCGAGATTGGCTATTGCTTGAGAGGCGGTGTCGAATATCTGACCTGCTGCAGCAGTCACTGTAGGATTTGCCACGAGGATTCCATTTGATGTAATAGACTGTGGGATGACTCCAGTTGCTGCTGTCGCAACATTGCCTATTGCTTGGGTAGCAGTGGCGACCACTTGACCTGCAGCTTGAGTAGCAGTATTCACAATTTGACCTGCTCCCTGGGTAGCAGTATCAACGGCTTGTCCTACAGCCTGAGTAGCTGTGTCAACGGCCTGGCCTGCAGCTTGAGTAGCAGTATTCACAATTTGACCTGCTCCCCGGGTAGCAGTATCAACAGCTTGTCCTACAGCCTGAGTAGCTGTGTCAACGGCCTGACCTACAGCTTGGGTAGCAGTATTAACCGCTTGGCCTGCGGCTTGGGTAGCCGTATTGACAACTTGACCTGCAGCCTGGGTAGCAGTATTGACCACTTGTCCTGGAGCTTGAGTAGCAGTATTCACAATTTGACCTGCTCCCTGGGTAGCCGTATCAACAGCCTGTCCTACAGCCTGAGTAGCTGTGTTAACGGCTTGACCTGCTCCCTGGGTAGCAGTATCAACGGCTTGTCCTACAGCCTGAGTAGCCGTGTCGACCGCTTGACCTGCAGCTTGAGTAGCAGTATTCACAATTTGTCCTGCTCCCCGGGTAGCCGTATCAACAGCCTGTCCTACAGCCTGAGTAGCTGTGTTAACGGCTTGACCTGCGGCTTGGGTAGCCGTATTGACCACTTGTCCTGCAGCTTGAGTAGCAGTATTCACAATTTGACCTGCAGCCTGGGTAGCAGTATTGACCACTTGTCCTGGAGCTTGAGTAGCAGTATTCACAATTTGACCTGCTCCCTGGGTAGCCGTATCAACAGCCTGTCCTACAGCCTGAGTAGCTGTGTTAACGGCTTGACCTGCCGCTTGGGTAGCCGTATTGACAACTTGACCTGCCGCTTGGGTAGCAGTATCGACCGCTTGGCCTGCAGCTTGTGTAGCAGTATTTACCACTTGACCGGCAGCTTGTGTGGCGGTATCGACCACTTGTCCTGCACCTTGGGTAGCAGTGTTGACCACTTGACCGGCAGCTAGTGTAGCGGTATCAACCACTTGTCCTGCACCTTGGGTAGCAGTGTTGACCACTTGACCTGCAGCTTGAGTTGCAGTATTGACCGCTTGACCGGCAGCTTGGGTAGCCGTGTCGACGACTTGACCAGCAGCCTGGGTAGCAGTATTGACCACTTGACCGGTAGCTTGTGTAGCGGTATCGACCACTTGTCCTACAGCTTGAGTTGCAGTATTAACCGCTTGACCGGCAGCTTGGGTAGCCGTGTCGACGACTTGACCTGCAGCTTGGGTAGCCGTATTTACAACTTGACCAGCAGGCTGGGTAGCAGTATTGACCACTTGCCCGGCAGCTTGTATAGCGGTATCGACCACCTGTCCTGCACCTTGGGTAGCCGTATTTACAACTTGACCAGCAGGCTGGGTAGCAGTATTGACCACTTGACCGGCAGCTAGTGTAGCGGTATCAACCACTTGTCCTGCAACTTGGGTAGCAGTGTTGACCACTTGACCTGCAGCTTGAGTTGCGGTATCGACTGCTTGACCAACAGCGGCCGTCACTGTAGGATTCACCACAAGGACTCCGTTGGACGTAATCGATGCTGCAAGGTTGCCAGCAGCCTGTGTAACGGATACAAGCACTCCAGCCGAGCTGACGGAAGCCACCAATCCTCCTTCGGCTTGCTGTATGGGATTCTGGCTTGTGGTTGGTTGGTTTTCTGGCAACTTTGTTCCTTGTTTGGCCAACGGAGTCGTCGTTGGAGCGATTGCATCGGTAACGCTATTGATAGCATTACTGATTGGGGCATTCAATGGCAAGCCTCCGTTCTTCGAGGTGATTATTGGTGAGCCGTTTTGATCTGGGTTCTGCTGAGTGACGCTTGCACTGGTCGTGGGATTGCCTGAAAGTGTATTCTGATCCAAGGCACCGCCAAGGGCATTTTTAGTAGTCGTTGGCACGATTGCTGGTGTAGTCTGATCATTGCTAGCTGGCGCTGAGCTCGGGCTCGATACGGTATTCGCATCTGCCTGCTCGTTGTCAAGTGATCGCGAGTTGAGGAGACTTGTTGCAGGAAGGTTTTGAAAAAGGTTGCCGAGTAAGCTGGTAGAGGAGGTGAGGCTGTTCTGTAGGCTCTCTTGATTCAAGAGCTGTCCCAGTAAAGAGCTGGTCGTGGATGTTGGACCACTCTCTTGTGGCTTTGTGATACTCGGTGTTGATGGCAAATTTGTTGTAATAGATGGTGTCGTTTGCTCGAAGAAGGCACCTCCGACATCAGGCCTTGTTGTCGATGATATAAACTGTGATGTGGAAGTGTCCGGAGGCGTTATGGTGGGGGACTCGGTCGTAGTAGGAAGATTCAAGTCGATGGGGCTTTCTGATGTTTTTGAATTGGTGTCATCAGGCTGAGAGAAGGGCTGACGGGCCCCGTCTGGAGATGTAGTGAAGTTGCCCCAATTATTCGCTCGCCTGACATGCCTCTTGATGAAACGGGGTTTGTCCACGTCATCTCGTGCTTGAGCAGGAGCGGCGGCAGCGAAGCATAGCGCTGGCTCAAATGTGGCCAGAATCGCAAATGATGCTGCAAATATCACGGTCGATCTTCGTACCATGATGACTGAAGTAGATGGAGTGAGCCGTTAGGAATCTTGAATCAGATTTCGTACGAAGATTTTAATGGCTGCTACGACACGTGAGCAACTGATATGAACGATTTGAAGGACTTCGGCTTACTGTCAGAATAGAATATAAACGAGTGTACTTGACAGGCCAAAGTTCAAAAAGAATGTCGCTGTGACAATGTCAGTAATGTTATAAGTGGCAGATGCCTTCGGCAGCTTTCGAGGTTGGATAGGAGACAGACACTTACTGTCCCAGAAAACTCGCGAACAAAAAGCAACGCGCAAAAAAGAGTGTGAGGGATGTGCAGTATCCCGATAGAAAGAGAGAGGGCGACTGAACAGTCGCGAGCTCGATTGGCCCCACCGTTTGGCAGGTGATGGCAATGTTGAAGGGGCCCTTTCAATAGGTAGATTGGGATCCCTGGCTCGAGTATCCGGCTTTGTTGTTTCCCCTCGGCAGCACCCTTCTTGCGCCCACTGCAACGTGTCTGATCCACCGGTCCTTTGTCCAACCACCAAACTTTGGGCGCCCTTCAAATCTACAATTTCATTTTCGAATCCAATTTTGAGGAGCTCTTTCAGAATGTTTGTTGAATGGAACAATGCTCTCCCAATGGCTTGGTCCAGACCACGTAGTATTTGAATTTCACGAGCGGCCTGATGCTTCACTGAACATTCGTCACTCTATGCTTGCTCAAGCCAGTTCCTGCTATCCGCCTCTTTGCTATCGCGAGATGCGAATCGATTTTCAATGGTCCGGTTCAGCAAATGCCAGGGGTCCTGGGCGACGAAGTAGGAGTGAATTGTGTCGCAATGATTGTATTAGATATTAAGGCGGCTCCAGTCTGGGAACAAAGGAGTGTGGGGAAAGCTCAGCGATAGAAAAGAATGTCGGCGACAGTAAGACTACGAATTGTCGCGAGAAGGCTGGTGTCCTTTTGGAGTTAGACGGCAGGTCGAAGAATAGGAATCCCCTTGCGTTGCCTACTTCTCCACGAACAGGGCAAGAAATGACCGTGTATGCTTGCCAATACGGAGCGCAAATGGCTCTCCGTATGTCTGCTTGGTCAATCAGGCGAATTGATGGCGAAAGGGTAGCGTCGTGAATGAATGTCGACAAGTCTGAAGTCTGCCTCTGGCCGGAGGAAGAGGTGAATTGCGGGAAGGGAAATTTGGCCAATATCGCTTCAGGGCGGCAACATGTTGGCCCAAAGGAGCGGCGCGGTTAAGGTGCAACTCGATCAGAGTTTGAATTTTCTAAGTATGGATTTCCCTTTTACTGTGCATTTACCATTGCTGCTGCAGCGAAGTCTTACGAATGCATACCTCTCAGCATGACAGCTGCTGGTGGCAGAGAATGCAGAGACGGGTTCACTTCCTGAAGAGGGCGCATTTGGTCCTGTGAGAAGCAAGGTGTCCCGACACCCGAGGGGCAGGTTCGTTAGGAATCAAATTGAAGGCGAAAAGGCCAGCCGTGCTGCGGCTTGGCAGCTCATTTTTCGCTTGAAATTGCGTAGAGAGAGCTACCTGGGGGTACCTCTAGTGCCAGAAATACCTTAGGTCAGGCACGAGGATAAAGCAGCAAGAAGAAAGGCTGACTACAACGTGCACCCCCATCTTTTAGGCATGGTATCGTCCTTGCGCCCAATGAGGTGGAGAGACGGATCTTCTACCGAGACTCCCGTTATGCCTACAGCCTAGCATCAGAAACAAGATGGATTGTTACTGGCTCCCAGCTGACCTCCCCTCTTGAGAAGGTGCGTCTCGAACCATGTGGAGAAAAAACACCAAGCCAGTCAGATCAGCCTCTTGTTTCGATGTTGGTAAAAGGTCCAAGAGTTCTGAGAATAGGGACGTCTTCGCGGGCTGTGATGTAAGAAGTCTGAGATTCGTTCGTCTTGTCCCGTCGTTCGTAAAGACGTCAAAGGCGCTGACTATGGAGAGACACCCGCTTGAAGAACAGGCTAAATAGCCCCATTCGACTAACGCTTGGCAAAAGGGGGCCACTCCAATTTTTGCCCAACACTTCGGAAGCCTTTTAGGTAAGTAATTAGGGGTGCAGATATGTCGTACCTGGCCTTTTGAACACAGACTCGCAGAGGCGCAGCACGCGATAAGGGGCAGCATCGCCTGATCCTCATTGAAAATGCTTCTCGACATAGCGTATGTCCCTCACTCCCTCTCCTCCACTAATCAAAGAGTTAGCTATGACGCCGTTGAGGACTTGAGAGTTGAGAGGACTCTGTCATGTGGATGCCATGTCTTGCATGTGCATTGCCGGTAACGCTCTTCGGGGCCTTCTTCGCAAAGCGTCGATTCCGATGTGCCTTACGAATTCTCCTGTTTTCATTCTTCATTTCATATGTAGGAGCAACCAATGTCAGTCTTACTTTGAGCAAATTTAAAACACTGCAAAGGGTTGCATTTCGTGTGGGTAGCGCACATGTGTGGTGGTGTTGCCGCATATCTGATACGCGTCTAAACCTGTTCCTGAATGGAAATCAGGTACCAACCAACGTGTTCATGTACCTCAACCAGGGGTTCATCTAGCTTGACTTCCATCTACTTTGGTGGCTCAACGGCCAAGCCTTTGGCTACCTCACTTATCGAAAGCATGTGCTCACATCCAGATTCGGTCCTCATTGCTGCTTCTGATGCCTCTGTCCTCGATTCTTCACTAGCGGCAATATCAGCAAGTCAATGATAAAATGTGCGCGTCTGCTGGGACCTGTCCTGAGTTATGTCGACAACAACCAGCCCTGGTCGCCCGCCAGTACTGACGATATTAGACCGAATTCCTTGGACGGAAGAGCTTGTTGCATCATGAACAGGATAAAGCAAATTACAGATTGTAAAATTGTGAGTGTTTGTGGAAGAAGTAAGATGTGGGTCGAGCATGACCGAGTATGGAGCTGCGATTGAGAAAGTACATGTCAACCATAAAGAACGCCTCCTTTTCATCCATACTATTCATGTTCGCTCTATGCTTACCAAAAATTCCCAACATTTTATGGCGGAAATGTCAAGACATAGATTGAAAGGTCGTGACGCTCTGCACAGAGTTGCTCTAGTTATGCACCATCTCAAAGGCCGCTCCGGTCGTATAGCAAGCAGCAGCAGTCAAAAGACCAGTGAGGAGCATTCTCTTGAACGTCTTTCTCCCCTTCACCCTGCGTTTCTCCCTCTTAGTCAGCCGCCTGCCTTCCTGTAGACTTGGCCGGCTGCCACCAGAGAAGACATCTTCCTCGCGGCGGACCTTACCACTCGAACGATTTGAATGAGACTCTTGACGGCTCTGTTCCTCCGGCGGAATTACAGGGTTATGGTTGACGAAGCCGGTAGGAGAAGCGAAATTTCCAGTAGAAACTTCGGGCGTGGTTGTGCCGTCTATCGGATTGGGACGTCCATTAGCCTCCTCCTTCACAGGAATGGCTTCCCGGACTTTCTTGAGTACAAGAACGTCGTTTGTACCAGAAACGATATCGTATCCATTGTTGTGAAGCGTTGTCAGATGGGCAAGGAATTTGCCAGGGTTGTGGAGTGTGCTGAGGGCTTGAAGCGGTGTAAGGGGCTTTTCGCCCACGAACGGCGCCTCAGAGGACGTTTTGGCAGAAGTCACTCTCTGTGCTGAGCTATCGTATGCTAAAATTCGATAGGATGTGGCAACTGGGTCATCTTTCAAAGACGAGATGCGATTCCTTGTCGATCTTGCCCTCTGAGGAGCTGAAAGGGTTCTTTCGGTATCGGCGTTACGGCTGAGATTGGGAGTGCTGAGATATTGTATTTCTTTCAACACCTTTCGTGCAGGGTCGCTATCTAGTTGCCCAGTTGAGGATAGCAGTTGCAAGCCAGCTGCCACTATTTCGGCACTATTCTCGCTGGCGGCAAGACGCCCCTCACTCATGATGCGACTCTTTTCAATGGTATCCGATTCTGCTGAAGCTCTCCGGTGGGTATCCTTCAACTTGGAAATCAGTGAGCTGTTAGCTTTCCATATCCTGTCTGCTAAAGGCACCCAGACTTCTGTCTCCGCGTTGCCTTCTTGAGTTGCTTGAAGCTCAGATGGAGTTTCATGTGTAACAAGATTCATCCACTCGGGGGCTGCTGTGTCTGACGCTATAGTGCGGCCTTGGTCGGACACCGTTGAAGGCAGCGCAGGCTGATGGTGTTTTGTATCAATGGTGCCGTAAGCGTCTTCGTAGATCGCCCTTAGCTCTCTAACGAATGTCTTTTCCTGAGCCAGTCTTCGAAGCCTAGCTTCAGTCTCATCTTGAGCGTGAGGTGCCTTACGTTTATACCAGCGTGCACGATCGGCAAATTGATGTACGTTACTAGCCATATCACCCTCTCCATGCAGTTCCTCATGGGCCACGGATGACGAATGCTTGTGTGATTCGCTAGTCGTCTTATTTCGTGACTCAAAAGCTTGCATAGCATGTTGCTGTGCATTTACCTCCCGGTCAAGCATTTCGCGAGCTTTTTGGGCAGCGGATCTTCTTGCAGCATCCGCTACCCTACGCTTCTCCTCCAGAAGCTGCCGTCTCAAAGCCGTATAGTCCTCCTTCAAGACGTCGATCTTAGTCTTCAGGGGCACCAACTTTGCTCTGATCCTACCTACTTGGCTACTCGTCAGCCGGGAAGCCACTTCCATCGCAAGATCATTAGTCTCACGGTCCTTGTGGAGCGCAGCTGGCTTAGAATCGAGCTTCGATGCTGTTTCCGACGTCGTTTTTGCAATAGACGGGGTTGCTCCCAAATTCGTGCTCGGTTTATCAACTTCTGATGCAAGGCGCCTGTCGAGTTCCGATTGTCGCTGTTCGTGGCTTTTCTCGAGCGACCTCAGATGAGCTTGCTTGTCTACGGAATTTACTTGAGATGGTTTCACTTTAAGCCCTGCCGATGCTCTGATATCGCTAGCGCGGAGAAGATCAACATCGTCCTTCGTATTCTCCTTTGGTAGATAAGTCTTGCCTGGTTGTTTATCTACAATCCTTCCGGAGACCTTGTTCCTGATGTGGCGATCTAATGCGCTCTCGATGCGTTGGGTCTCCGTGGGTTTTTGGGTGTCGACCGATGGGGAACTCCGCTGAGCTCGGAAGCCTTCTTGTACAAGCCAGTCCTGAGGAGGTTGCGTGACTGCAGCATCGGCTTGAGAGGACGGGATGGCTGGGCTTTGGGCTGTAGATCCAGCTTCATGATCGACTTTAAACTTCTTGACGGGTATTTCCACAGGACCTGGCTTAGTGGGTGGCGGCTTTACAGTGGCCCTTTCGCCCGGAATAAGTCTCTTCGGTACTTTACGCAACGTGATCGGATCGATATAGTATTCGTCCCGCTGAGACTCCGGAGTTTTCTCCACTCGTGGATAGAGGGGATCGCTCCTTGTTGACGAAGGCCCAGCCTGTTGACAATCCGTGTTCCTGGTGTGCTTCTGGACTTGATCACCATGTACCTTGTCTCGCGGATGACCTCGCGCCTGAGCAGTGTTTTGAGTAGCGCAGACGGATCCATCGAGCCAGCCTAGCCAGCGGTTTGATGCTCCGAACAAGGCTTGATATGGGTCTTGCTCTATCCTTTTCGCAAAATCCTCATATTGCTTTCTCTTCTGGGTTTCCCACCTGTTGTACCATTCGTCAATGGTCTTTGCTCCTTCTTCTGGCTCTGGTGCTCGCGACTGGGGACTGCTATGGCTGGCTTCATGGTTTTGCCAGGAGCTGGCGGATCTGACCTCACGAATGGTACGGGTACGGGTACGTGCAAGGCCAGAGGTAAGATGACCGAGCTCGGCAAACGAGGGATAGTGTTTGCGGCGGCGGATCTGAGCATCAGCCTCCCGAGTATAGAAGCCCTTATATACCTTGCCAGCATGAGGAGATCCCCATCTGGACTTAGCACCCCATGAGAAAGATCGGCCCCTAGGTAAAGAATCTCTGTAGATGGCGCCGGCGATAAGGTCAGGAGTTTTTGGACTTTGAGATAGACTTCGAGGTCTGGCAACTTGGGATGTGGCCAGCATGACGACAAAGTGATGATTTGATCTATGTCAAGATGCGATTCTGGAGATGTAGAGACTCAAAAGGGGACAGGATTGACCCCGTTCATCAACTCTTCTCCTCAATCCTAGGTGGATTGGCAAGCACATACGAACAAAGACAAGAGTCACAGGCACTCAGGAAATACCGCTGCTGAGCCAAGAGTCACAAATTGACCAAGAGAGTACTCTAGACTGGGCATACGGAGTACTGAGGCCCTGTTGTTCATACCGGCCAGTCCTATGATAAGGTGGGGTAAAGGATGCAGCTAGGCGATCTGTGGCTAGCATTGCGATAAGCTGATAAAGCAACTCTGACGCGCCTTGGTGGCATGAAAATTCAACGCGTTAACATTAAAAAAGCTTCTGCAAACACAAACAAGCAACAGGATTGGTATATATTGTATCTTGCTTTGCCATGGATAACGGGTCACAGTCTCGAATTCACGAGGAATACCAATACCTTGACCTGATCCGCCGCATCCTGAAGTACGGCGAGCATCGTCCTGACAGGTAAGTTCGGTTGGACGAATGCAGATAATCATTTCGTGAAGCTCATGGTACTTTGGGTCCCAGAACAGGCACAGGTACTCTCTCGCTTTTCGCTCCGCCTCAATTGCGTTTCTCCTTGTCACGAGTCCCGGCCGATTCCTCACAATCTTCAGTCCCCATCTTGCCCCTCTTAACCACCAAACGAGTGTTCCTGCGCGCAGTCATTGCAGAATTACTTTGGTTCATCGACAGTTGTACTTCATCACTTCCCCTCTCTGAGGCTGGGATCAAGATATGGGACGGCAATGGCTCTCGTGGGTACCTTGATAGCGTCGGTCTATCACATCGGGAGGAAGGAGATCTTGGCCCCGTCTACGGCTTTCAGTGGCGACACTTTGGAGCCGAATATGTTGACGCCAAAACCGATTATACGGGCCAAGGTGTGGATCAACTGGCCGAGGTCGTCGACAAATTGAAGAATAAGCCTTACGACAGGAGGATAATACTAAGCGCATGGAATCCAGCAGACCTGAGGAAGATGGCATTACCACCATGTCACATGTTCTGTCAATTTTATGTCAGTTTCCCACAAGCACCCAAGGGATCTTCTGAAACCAATGGAGATGTCCCATCTGCCCAGCCAAGTCAAGCTTCCTACCAGGAAACCAAAGGTGTCCTATCCTGCCAACTTTATCAGAGATCGTGCGACATGGGGCTGGGTGTCCCTTTCAACATCGCGTCATACGCCTTGCTGACCCACATGTTGGCTGATGTGTGCAACCTCACGCCTGGCACTCTGATTCATACTATGGGCGATGCTCATGTCTATCGTGATCACGTTGACGCTCTCAAGATCCAGCTAGAGAGAGAACCGAGAGAATTTCCCGAACTGAATATCCTAGATCATCATGGAAGCTCCATTGATGGCTGGAAGCCCGAAGACTTCGAGATCAAGAATTATAAGCCTCACGCGACTATACCAATGAACATGAGCGTCTGAACTGATGAGGTTCTATACGAATACTTCTTGCCATTGCCAACCATTCAAAACCTCAATTTACGCGAAGATATCACACTTGGGACTGTTGTTTCCGAACGCGGAAGAATGATCCAGACATACATGAGCGACACTGCAGACATTTTCTCTTGGCGAGCGAGACATAGGGGCTTGCCAGGTATCCATCAACAAGGATCGAAACCAATTTGCAAGGACACACGACGCTTGCGCCTAGCACCTAGCATTGGAGAAGGGCGCTGAAGCGCCAAGGTGATAGATGTATAAACGAGTTGTACGCAGGTGAGTCGTCATAATGCCTCTGCAGTGGCCGTTAACAATTACTAAATTTGTCGCCAAGCGTGTCGGATCAACGCCATCGCTATGCCTATCAAGCGCTGAAACGCAACGACATCATGGAAGCCGTCAGAGGACGTGATAAAGGCGTCAAGAAGCTGGTCCAATTCCTCTGAGCAGTACGACAGTATTACCCGTCACACAAGCGTCTCCCACTTTTTCGCTGAAGTCCAGCAACCGTCCAGCCTCCACGTGAAAGACGCGGAGCCGTTCTTCTTCCCCCTCCACGCGATTGTTCAGGTTCTCCACTTGCAGACCCTTGGCAGCGGCGTCCAGCATCCTCCCTACGCTCCATTCTCGACTATACCAGAATGAGCCCTTTGGCAATCGGCTGCTGGTCGTACTCGCTTCCGCCTCGACATACAAATACACTCTTTTCTCAGTAGGAACTTTGTCATCTCCCTTGGCGGCTTGTTTGAGCTTATTCGTTGCTGCAATCCTCGTCGCAGCAGATGAGGGTTTCGGTTTTGGCGTCACAGAGGCCTGTTTGTCTTTGCTCCAGAGCTTCAGTCGCCCCAGAGCTGCCTTGGCCTTATCTGCCTGACTGGGTCCTTGAGAAGGTCTTGCGCCGATTGGAACTAATTTCGCGCAATCGTGGTCTTCGCGCATACGGTGCTTAAGGCAGTACTGTCTGTTACAACCCTGGCAGGAGACGCCGACGGCATTGAGGGTATTGATGAAGGTCTTGCATGACGGCTGGGAGCACTGGGTTCCTGTCGCCACAGTGGGCTTGCCCGTAGCGTCCTGGGAACTGACAGCGGCTTTCCGGCGAGTGGCAGCCCACTCGCCAGCTTTCGGACACTTGTGCCCAGTCTCAGTTCGGTGTTCCAGGCAATACGTGCCTTTGCAGGATTCGCAACGAAAGGGTAGGAAGTCCAGCACATTGCAGTATGTATATTGGCAGTGTGAGCCAATAGCCTCGACGTCCCCTTTCATGCTTGTAAATGACGCAGCTTCTGCAGAAGACGTAGAAGGGTTGCTTGTGGACGCCATGATAGAGGAAATGTAATCTAATAAAGTATGCTCCGAATCAGAGCTGCACCTCAGGCAGCACTAAGTATCGTCAGCTGGTGGCCATTCTCACTATTTTTTGATGAATAATGGAAATACAAGGGCGAGAAAGAGCTGGAAGCCTGGTGTAATTCTTACTTGGAACTACACGCTAAAGATTAGAACTAGCCCCCATTGGTTTCATTTCACGATTCAGCCACTTGGGCCGCCTCGGGCCATGCAAAACACGCCGTGCGCCGGCCATTCTTCACTGTTGTAGGGACTTCATGCTCAAGATCTATGGTACCGAAGCCATTCCCTCACCCATTCCAAATCGGCACCGACCTATGTTCAATTAACCGCATCGCTGGTCTTCTTAGCCATCATCGCCCCAGAGAGCAATTCATCAGGAGGAACTTTACCCGCCTGGAATGGCCGTTAATCTGGAAAAGCTTCCAGCGCGCGAGCGATAACACCACTAGATACGACGATTGGGTAAATTCCAGGACCGCGTCTGGTTCACACACTGAGAAGAGTGCCAAAGATGCTGGGAATTCTTCAGCAGAGGGACCGTCCATCTGGAGCCTACCAGAATGGTCCAAGCCCTGCAAATCCTACAATGATGAAGTCCTCCATGAGACCTCGCCCCTGGGTCATCTAGTGCGCCACATCGCTGGAAGGTGCGCGCCCCAATCCCATCTTCCAACCCCCATCCTTGAGCTCCCCCAACTGAAGACCCTCTGGGGAATCCTGCAGATGGGCCGCCAAAGAATCCGTCATCAAAGCCCACTCGCGCCGCCACCTCTACATGAATGAGATCTCCATCATCAGCCCGCGCCTCTGTCCCTACCTCTTCTCCCTGGAAGATGCGCAGAGCACGCAGACCAAGGCGCTGATTGATCCGCCCTCGGATTCCATTCTGATGGATGAGACCGTCGCCGAGATGAGGGGCTTGAAGGGGTTCGGCCCGCAGAGTAGGAGCTTGCCCAGAGGCGCGGTCGTGCAGAAGAATGGGCGATACTACTGCCGAAGGCGCTCGAAGATCAACGAGTCGCAAAGGCAGATGGCGGAGGTGAGTATCAGTCACGACGGGGGTTATGCGGTGGCCGTGTGCCTGGCGCCCGCTGAGCCCGTCAGTGAGGTGAGGGGCAGGACAGTGATTGATGATGGGAAAGGCTCAGCGATGCATGAGCCGAGTTGGGGAGATGAGGGCTGGTTCCACAAGGATTGGGTGGATTATGAGGGGAGCAGTATCGATTTAAGGATGGCGGTGGAGGATGCTCTGAAGGGAGCGCAGGATGATATCATGTCCAGTGATTAGACATCCCTCAGGCAGAATTCAACCCGTTCTTGAAGATCTAAGATTGAATGAAGCATCATATTTCAACTCCGCTGGAACCTTCCGTAGATACATGTCAAAATAATATTTATGTAAATAAGAGGAAATCTATTGAAACCTCTGGGTGGGTTAGTACAGTCTCGTCCAGCTTTTGAGCAAACACAATCTAACGGTTTTCCAAGTTGGCGCAATGGTAGCGCGTGTCTCTCCTACCTCAGTATCTTCTGGCTGGTAAGACAAGGTTGAGGGTTCGAGTCCCTTGCTACTCGCTTTTTTTGCCATATGTGTAATGGATATGTCTGGTGGCTACAACACAACTGTGTAACATTTCGACTCAGATGATAAGATTAGTGGGGGAAATGAGATTTGAGTTCCCTATCACGTCCCGCAGGACATTGATCAGATAGGATTATAAACTTGTGTCTCGGTGCTTTTTTAAGGTCTACAAGGACCGTAGCATATACCTCGCAAAGGACTATCTGGCCTGGTCTGTCTGCTTTGCTGCTTTTGTTGGGGAGCAGTCTCTATACAACGATCTACAATGCCTTACTCACATCACTCACATTCTGGGCAATTTTGTCATCATGCCACCAACGGTCTCGAAGAAATGATTCAGAAGGCGGTTGCTCTAAAAATGACTGTATATTGCTTGACAGAGCACATGCCGCGTGGGCCAGAAGATCTCTACCCTGAAGAGGTGAGGATGCTGTAGCATCTTGTGACTATCTCATTGATGAAATATGTACAGCTTGCGATGGGGAAGGATCACATGTTTCACACAAGCGCGGTGCAGACGTCACAGTATCTTTTTAGATTGTTCGACGATTATTACCACGAAGCAATACGCCTGCGCGAAAAGTATGCCGATAAGATCACGATCCTGATTGGCATGGAGATAGACTGGATACGGCCCTCGTCCCAGACCTTCATTCAGATTCTGCTGGAGAAATATCCACTGGATCTCTTCGTAGGCTCCGTGCATCATGTTCGATCTATTCCCATTGATTACTCCGACCACATGTTTCAGGAGGCCGTCCAAGAATGCGGAGGCACAGAGGAAAAGCTGTTTGAAGACTACTTTGATCTGCAGTACGAGATGCTCAGAGCGTTGAAACCACCTATCGTTGGGCACTTCGATCTCATACGATTGAAAAGCCTGTCTCCAAATGATAGTGTCAACAGGTATGCTGGCGCTTGGGAAAAAGCGCTCAGGAATATCTCCTTTACTATCGAGTATGGAGGGATTTTCG
This sequence comes from Niebla homalea, assembly GCA_019925105.1. Taxonomy (NCBI): domain Eukaryota; kingdom Fungi; phylum Ascomycota; class Lecanoromycetes; order Lecanorales; family Ramalinaceae; genus Niebla; species Niebla homalea. Next base: position 1,325,648 of record JAHGAU010000010.1, read on the forward strand.
AGATCAACTCGGCAGCCCTAAGAAAAGGATTGAGCGAACCATATCCAATGGCAGATCTGTGCAATGTGAGCAATGTCTTGCGTATCATTTCTCTGCTCGGTGAACGCAAATACAACACATGTACTGATGGCATCAGTAGGAAGTTACTTCACGCAGTGGACGATTTGTTCTCTCGGACGATGCTCATGGGGTTGACCAGGTCGGGAAAAATTATGTCAAGGTCATAGACTTCTGTCAACAAGCCGGAATTACTAGCGTGACTGCTTTCAAAGGGAGGATGTCAGGCCTGACATCGCAGTCTGTCTCTGTCACAGAGCTCCAGAAGCATCCTTTCTTTTTGGACGAGTTTTGCGCTTAGTTTGAGATTGAGGCTTGGAGGGTCTCTGAGGTCTTTTACAAGTGTGTTCACAGGCATAGCAACCCAGACGGAAGTGTTTCCTGACCAACCATTGGAACTGGAGTGGTAAATAGGATGAGCTAGCCCTTTGCTGGTATGACCGTCGTCAGGTGTTCACAGGACAGATCATCAGTGAATATTGAATTTGTGGACGATCATCTGAGGTCAGATCCGGTACAAGGGTAACCATAGTATGTTGTCTATCATTGGCATCCTATCAGATACGGTCTGGAAGACGATACCGCAGGTGTGCCAAGGCCAAGATGGAACCTGCATTCAGCAGGATTCTGTTGCTCCATTAGCCTTCAAGTGGATGTATCGATCTCTGATGGTAGCTTTGATGCAAAATCTGGATCACTGATTACTGCCATTCTCGGCCAGGGTTCTTTAATGACATATCTAGACCTTGGCTCCGCCAGCACATCAGGTACCGAGATAGGATAGAAAGGGCATAGCTACGCCAGGGATAGACCCCTGGAGCGCGGATGAGAAGCGTCGCTTGCTCCTGGACAGTATGGGAACTTGCTCACTTGCTGGCCCAAATGGGCCAAGGGGAAACAGGCAGGAGGGGCAAATGACAGGTGCGAGTGCGTGATAAGCTCAATGCCGACGCATGGAAACTTTATTCGACCACGGAGCATCGAGCCATTCCCACCGACTCTCTGTTTCTCTAGCTCACGGATTCCAGCTCAATGACGGCACTGGAGTCCAGGACTGAACAATAAGAGACATACTGAAGGAGACTGGGAGACGATGTGTTGAAAATGTCAAGACACTTCAGATTGCCTTCTACCTCGTTTATCGAAGCTGGATCCTCACATTGACGGCGAGATCCGAATCAAGCCACATTGGATGGTCAATAGAGTTAACAGAGCCTCAATGTGTCAGACTTGCAGACGGAAGGATTGGGTTGCTGTGTGGCCCCCCTTCCTCCCCACAATTTGTGGGGAAGTGCAGCTGTTGGAAATTGCATGAGAGTAGTTGGAGACTGTAGGAGACATGACGAGCTGTACCGTTGACATGTAGGAGACAAGGAAAAAGTTTCTCGGCAATGCACGAAAAGAAAGAGTCGAAGGAAATCATTAGTAAAGGCATATGTTTCTAACCATTTTGGGAGCTGGCCGGCTCGGCTATCAAGCGCACCAAGTGGGACAAAGCGTTCATCCAACATTCGAGTTTCTCGGGTTGGATTTGACTTCAGCAAGCCGTTAGACTTTCAACGGTCACCCACGTACCCTCTGCAACTGCCATGACATGTACTAAGACCTGGAACTAAGTGACCAGCACGACGAATGCGACGAATGGCTGAAGAAAATGAAGAAATGCACTTCCGGACTCCAATTGACCTCGAGGCCTGCATAAAAGCCTCTCCCCGACGTTCGGCTCCGTCCTTGACAGCTCGTCCCTTCCACCTATCAGGGATCACCTATCAGGGATGGTGTATACTTTTTCACTTTGTCTAGGTAGATGGAAAGCTGCAACACTTGGCTCGCGTCTTGACTCTTGACTCGTCAGGGAAGCTTCTTTTGCTCTGCTACTATTTCCGACCCATGACACCTTCCCCACTAGCCCACCACAATTCCAAGCTTCCAAAAGCGTACATGTTTCACTCATTCTAGACCTTTCACAAGATAGTATGCTATTCGTTGCCGAGCCAGGTCACTAAATATTCATCCTTGATCCTCTCCCTCACGTCTCACAAATACAAGCTTTCCGTCAGCTGCACTTTCTTCAACACTCCTGATCTCTCATTCAACCAACCGCGAGCTCTGAGCCATCAGCCACTCAAGCTAATACCATTCAAGTCTACTGTCATCAATAATCCATCCTGCTATTCGGTCATGGGTGTAACACGTCAGATCTTGCAACCTGGTAACGGTACCGATAAGCCCCAAAAGGGCGACAAGGTGACCATTGAATACACGGGCAATCTTCTTGACGAGGACTCTGCAGATCAGTATAAGAGAGGCACGCAGTGAGTGGCAACACCCTCCATTATAATGAATGAATCCCGGTGGATCTAACGCTGCATAGGTTCGACTCGTCTAAAGGGCGTGGAGACTTTGAGACTGATATTGGCGTTGGGAGGGTCATCAAGGGTCAGATCTCGTGTTGTATTGCCCATATACGAAGCCTCTGACCGACATGCTGTAGGGTGGGATGAAGGCGTGACTGAGATGAGCTTGGGGGAGAAGAGCGTTCTGACCATCACTGGGTACGTTCGACCATTATATGACTCTGCCGAGATCCGTAGAGACTTGATAGACCTCACAGCGTTGATGATCTGGAGTTTGCTAACGCAAGCCCAACAGTGACTACGCATACGGAGATCGGTCAGTCTCTGCTGAACGTCCTTCCAATGGACTCTAACTCGCTTTCTCCATTATGGCATGCTGACAAGGCTGGCATTCATCTAGCGGATTTCCTGGTCTGATCCCTGCACATGCCACACTTGTCTTGTAAGTCTCACTGCTAGCGTCTCCTCTCGTCAACAGCCGGCTGTTTCCTACAAGGAGGCATGCTAGGTCGATGATGCAAGGCCGGACCAGCTCACATGTGCAGCTGCAGTTTGTACAATTATTTTCACCAGCTCATCCATTAAAACAGACAATGCTGACAACTCCGCGTCCACAAATAGTGAAGTCCTCCTCAAAGGAATCAACAACAAGAAGATCTGACAGCTTCAAACTCTTGGGGTTCTCGCGGTAAAGCATGTTTTCTAACAAAGATGCTGCGAGAAGCGAAACCGGCTCTATCTTTCATGCTTTGCTGAGACAGCTCCACACACAAAAGTTTTGGCAGGAATTATTTGCAGACGTAAGAAAATTCACAAGCGACAAACACCAAGTGAATGGTGTATTAGAATTAGGATCACTCTCGAAGATGACGATCAAAGTTTGCACATAGCATTCACTTAATGAAACCAGTATCCCGTTCCACCGTCTTCAATGTATGACACTTTACCGTCTTCATACTATCCTTTGCTCTCCCTTAGGAAACCACGACGAAAGGGACCACGATTGTGGATGCTGAGCATCAATCACGGTACAGCTAGAACGACAATACCAGCCCAAGGAAAGTAATCTACTCCTCCTGAGTGACTTCCTACTTGTTGAACTCCTACTACTGCGATGACTTTGGATAGCGTCTAATTTTCCCACGGCTGTTGGCTCGCAATGGGACGTACGAGATCTCGGAGATGAGTCTCGACTACACCATGCCCCACAATGGCCTTGGTAACGCGTTCTGGTCAGGCTTTCCAAGTGCGTCCGTGCGCAGGATGCCTACATAAGCCTCGCGACGCGCTGGATCACCGATGGTTCGCGACCAGGTACGAAGGCCGTAATATGAAGCAATTGAATGGACAAGCCATCGTCTATCAACAAGGATCACCTCATGCTTAGCCAAAACACACCCATGAGAGAAGCACAGGAAGCGGAAAGGGCGAACAAAGGATGGGTAAAGAAAGAGATCTCTCATACCCAAAACTGGCGCCTTGGTCATTTGCAAGACTTTCGAAGATCAGTCGGTCTCTGTCAGCCTTGCCGCAATCAGCTTCCCCTTCATCGGAATCATCGTCCTCACTGTCCTTAAACTTAGGAGACGGCGGGACGTCACGCATGTGTCCATTACGGCCAACGAAGACGATTTCTTCATCTTCCGAATCCATTGAGAGACTGCTATTCCGAGCCGCGCCCTTATCACGGGGACCGACAGCCCGGTCGAACTGTTTCTTCTCCCAAGCATCTACAAAAGCACGAACCTGTTCTTCAAGATGGCGTAGCATGCCCTTAGCAGCCTTTGCTTTCTTGAGCTTCTCCCGCAAGGCTTTGGGGACCTCACCCTGGGCCCCATCCTTTGCTTGAATGTCCTTCCGGGTTTTCAATTGCTTCTCTCGATGCTTCTCTGCGCGGGCAGCTACGTCTTGATCCCACAGCGGTGCAAGATAGTAGGGCACGTTGTGCTTCCGATAGGTAGGATGCACCTCCCAATCACTAGGGAGCGGAGGTTGAGCCCAGGGATTGTTGAGCAATCGATCTGCGCAGCAAATGTTCGATTAATCCGGGGACATCACTCCCGATGAAAAGGCAAGCAATACGAACCATTCTCCCAACGCGTACGTCTCCGGCTTCCCTCTTTGCCCTTCAGAAGCGCCTCACGACGTTCAAGACTGTCACGTCGTAGAAGCTTGTGACGTGGCTGGTAGGCAGGCGTTGCCCCCGCTTTCAAGCCATCCTTGGGCTCCGCTTTCTCGTCAAGATCAATTGCAAGAGACACCGATTTGGGCCCAACGCTGCTGGGATTGGCGACGGAAACAGCGTTGGCGTTCAGCGATTGAGCTGCTTGGCTGGACCATGCTTCAATGTCGATTGCTGGTTGGAAGTTTGGCGCGGCAGTCTCGTCTCCATTGGTAGACGCGAGGGGAAAGACGGCCATTTCTTATCGGGTACCTCTTTTGCTCCTGCGGATTTCCGAAGTGGATGCTATTACTCGTGGGAAGCAGACAGCTCTTTCGTACGAGATACGGCGTTACGGGCCTGAGTAGTGGGCGTGCCTCCGGACAAAGGCGATCAGTTGGTGAGGCGTACAAGAGTGATTAATAGAAATCAACGGGTCAACGAGTCATAGGCTAGTGCTCGCAGATAGTCGGGATCTTCACACGCGTTCGCATGGTCACGGTGCACCTGCATTAATTATTAGCTTATCGCTCTAGCGCCTTACGATAAGCTGTTCCTCGCCCGATCGTCACCGGCGAGGCGAAAGGGTCATCAAAAGTTGTACCTCTTTCTTGATTAGAAGCTGGTCTAAGCTTACAAGTTTTGCATTGGTATCATTTTCGACGACAGTAATCCATATTGACCGGCACTCGATCTCCACAATGAAGCTCTCTCACTCCGCTTTTGCGCTGGTCGCAGCAGTAACAGCTTTATCGACATCAAATACCAATCAGGCTTTTCTAGGCACTGACATTCACGATGAACGATTTCTGATTGAGCTAGCACCTGGTGAGATAAAATGGGTATCAGAGGACGAGAAATGGGCTCTCAGACGGGTTCGCCCCTCGTGAAAGCGGCGCTTACAGCATAATACTGAAGCTAAAGCAGGAGGGCAGCAGATTCATGGACATCACTCATGGAACTCCTGGCAACTCCCCACACACGCAAGCATTGTTGGTCGAGTCTTCCGTTGCTTTTCCGAAGACGACTGCGCACAATGAGAGTATTCAGCCCATGCTGAAAAAGCTGGAGAAGGACAAGATGCACAAAAACCTAGGGCACTTCTCCGGCTTTCACACAAGATACTACAAATCAGAGACTGGCGCAGAATCATCCGCCTGGCTCTTCGACAGAGTCAGCAGCATGATCAAAGCGTCCGGAGCTAAAGCAAGTGCAAGCACATTTTCCCATCCCTGGGGTCAGAACAGCATCATTGCCACCGTGCCTGGCCAAACGAACAAGACAATAATCGTAGGAGCACATCAAGACAGCATCAATCTGTTTCTACCCTCCATTCTCGCGGCGCCTGGAGCCGATGATGATGGTTCTGGGACAGTCACTATTCTTGAGGCATTTAGAGTCTTACTCCAATCCGACATTGTTGCGCAAGGCAACGCTACGAACACGATCGAATTTCACTGGTATTCGGCGGAAGAAGGGGGCCTGCTGGGCTCTCAGGCCATCTTCAAGCGATACGAAGAGCAGCACCGCGATGTCAAAGCTATGTTGCAGCAGGACATGACCGGCTACACCGCCGATACGATCGCGGCTGGAAAGCCGGTGAGCGTAGGCGTCATCACAGACTACGTCGACACGGGTCTGACGGACTTTATAAAGGAGGTGGTCAAGACGGTAAGTTCGGACGAACCGATGCTCTCGTGTCTACTGACAAGCTCAAAGTACTGCACCATTCCTTTCGTCGACACCAAATGGTGAGAATGTTCCCCCGTCCTCTGTATTGCGCAGACTCATGGTGTGTAATAGTGGATATGCCTGCTCAGACCATGCCTCCGCCAACAAAGCCGGCTATCCATCGGCTTTCGTGATCGAGTCGGAATTCAAAGACAGCAACAAAAGGATCCATACGACCTTGGACACGATTGACAAGCTCGACTTTGATCACATGCTGCAACACGCAAGGATGACTTTGGCATTTGCATATGAATTGGCCCTCGCGGCCTTTGACTAGCTGCTAGACCTCGAATTACGATACCATGACAGTCTTGGATCGCGTGAGTTTCTGTACACTAATGACGTTGTATGAGAAGTCATCAATCGGCGCTGTACAAAAGTCCTACAGCATATTTGGAAGTTCTCCTCCGGGCTGTCTTGATCTGCCCTTTTGCTCAACAAGGCATGCATTGTCCACTGCTCCTTCCATTTATGGCGACGCTTATGAAGCGCAATCGAACAAATTCTCTCTGCATCTTATAAAACCATGGAATATCTTACCCTCGACAGCACTGTTGCCTATCATCTCTCTAGAACCTTTCCTTTGCAATAACATAATTCAGTAACCAGCATTGATTGCGTGCAAACCAAATCTACTACAGCGCCACCCTAAACCGCAAGCCCGATCGGTCAAAAGCAAGACGCCGAAACGTACACGACATCATGGAGCGTGTTCAGACAAGTTGGTGTTCATTCGACGATCCGAGTTCAACTATCTTAAACAGAGTCTCCACAGTGAACCCTTTTGTCAGGCGGCAGAATTACGACAAAAGCTCTGTGATCACCTACCGCGCCCTCACCATTGTTACTTGGGTCCTTGTCATACTGCTGTGCCTCGCCTATACGATCTATGACCCTGTTGGAGCGAAGACCATCCAAGATCAGAATGCATCGCATCCGTCGCCCTTTGCCCTTCATCCCTACGTCACAGGAGTATTCTGGTAAGAACCTGAGGAGTCTACTGGATCAGAACTTGCTGAACTAAGCCAAATCTAAGGGCTCTTCTCCTAATGTCCCAAGCCTTCTATGTGTACATTCTCTTTGGACCCATCGAAGAGCTAGTCATCCCCGCCGCAAACATAGGCTCTCACTTCGTCGCCTTCAATCTCTTGACTTCGGCTTACGTCCTTTTGATGGTCCATTCCCAATTGGTCTGGGGCGAGATTGTACTGATCCTGAACTGGTTCAATGTCACTGCCTTGTACTTCCGTCACCTTCGACTGCCCTTCTTCGTTCACATCCCGATCGTCGCTGGCCCACTGGCGTGGTCTTACGTCGTATTGTTTTCCAATGGCGCGGCGATGATCAATTCCGCCGGCACTGCTGCAAAGATCCTGGCCAATGTTGCTGTTTGGTCGTGGATGCTTTACGGGCTGTTCTTCCTCGCCGCGTTTCAGGATTATGGCATGGGATTGGCCACGTCTTTCCTCACCACAGGTGAGCACATTAGTGATGAAGATACGAAGACAAACCACTGATGGAGTCAATGCAGCATTGGCCGTACAGCAAATGGCACTCAATATCGACATCCTGCAGCTCATCTTCTCCTTTACAATTCTGGGGGTCTTGCTGTTCTCCACTTGCGTTGTCGTCATCCTGAGGATTTTCGGCAAGGAGCTCAGCATCATCAGGTACGACGATGAAGCGGTGACTGTCGGCGAGCGGCGCTTCCTCCTAGACGAGGATTGATCAGAGATAACATCTCGGCGCAAGACACCTTGCAAAGTGTGCAGAACAAGATAACAGGAGGAAGGGATGAAATAGCTGTCTCGGGACCAGGAGGCGAATCTAATAAAGAGTGCTAAAGGGGACAACCAGCAACCAGGCAGTCCAGAACCTCGCATGATTCATAATGCAAGATGTGATGTCTTTTGGGGGTCTGGTTACAGCCCGCATGTTGAGACAGTGCGAAGAATAACCAAGAGGCAGTGCGAAGAATAACCAAAAGGCAGTAGTTAGAAGGGCATGGCGCAGGTTGCAGCATGGAAAGCTGTAATAAGAATGCCACGCTCTAGTTGAAACACGCTTCTTCTAATACAGCTTGGATCGCTCGATGGGTGGTGACCGGTGTTGCCTAACCTATTTTGCCTCCGTCCAAATGATCATGTCGTGACAGCGTGCCCTCAGGACTTGGATTTCTGTTCTTCCGCATTGGCCTGCCTTATGAATTCCCTACCAATGACCTTGTCAGCCGTCTGACCATAGCATATCCTCACCAAGCTTGGCTGTACTCAGGGGACAGTAACATACTGGATAAACTCCTCCTCGTCCTTACTCGACGTTTGGTTGGCCGGGCTCGGCTGCTTCTTCTCCCCAGACATGGCCCACGATGCGATGGCACCGGTCCCGACAAGTGTAGCGAGCGCGAGCTGCAGAGATATCCAGACATCGATCAGCCTTTTGAATGCACAGCACTGGTAGGGTTATGTGTGTGTGTGTGTGTGTGTGTGTGTGTGTGCGGCACAAAAAGACATCCGTCGTCACGAAAGGGGCATGGAAAAAATAGCTTTGACTTACGTAGTGAGAGCCGACCTGGCGGCCGAAGATGCTGTACATGGCGACCATGATGGGCAGATCTTTTTTTTTTTTTTTGAAGAACGTGAGGGTTTATGTATTAACAGGGAAGTTCGGGAAAGCTCTGTGTTGCTTTAGAATAGTGCGAGCAATTGATGTTGGTCTGCCGTCGAGGGGTTGCTTTTTGAGCTTTTGGTGAGAGTTGTGAGGGCGGAGTGAAGCCCGCCGCCGCCGCCGCATCTCTCAACTTTCGGGCGGGTTTTTGAAGCCAGCAGGCGCGCTTGGCGCTAATTGGTCCCCCAACGACCCGCAGCAATTATGATCTTGACCGTGAGACGTCTCTCGTACTAGATAGGTAATTTGAAAACCGTCTTCTCAGCACTTGCAGGCGAGGCTTTGCCCCTCAAGCAATCGTAGAAACAATCTGCAGACAGTCTTTCACTATACAGGTCCGGCATGTCCACCCCCAATGGCAAGCCCAACGGCAGCTCCGAGCTCCAGAAGCATTCCGAGAATGATACCCTCCCCCGCGAAAAATTACCGCAGACGCTACAGACTCTGGTAGACGATGACGACTCATTACTCGATCAGATGTATGAGGGAAGGTTGGCCCTCCACATTCCGTTGCCCCGTACTGCCCCGTACTGCCCCGTTTCTTCCCACACCGAACATCGTTACAAGTTGGCGAGAACAAAACTGGGGGCAATTATTGATCCCCAGCTTACTCTTTGAACTCACAACTCCAACAGAGCCCACGAGTCCACCGACTCCAACCTCCGCTACGCCGCCTACGCCACCCGCCTCCGCACCATCCTCCTCTCCGCCCACCGCTACGTCGCCTACACCTCCGACATTGGCGAGTCCTTCCGCCCCGTCGCCCACCCCTGGCTCATCAAATCCGCCTACGGCATCTCCTGGGCCTACCTGGTCGGCGACGTCGGCCACGAGGGGTACAAAGCCTACCTCCGCAACCAAGCGATCAAACATCCAGGTGTACCCGGGACGACCGTCTCGGCGGATGCGAGCGATGCGCGGGAGAGGATCGGGGCGGCGGAGTACACCGCGGGCCGGGTGCCAATGAGTGAGGATTACCGAGCTGTGATGGCGCAGAGGGCGGTGTTTCAGGGTGTGGCGAGTATGGGGTTACCCGCCTTCACGATTCACAGTATTGTGAGGTATTCGGGGCGGACGCTGAAGGACGCGAAGAATGTGAAGATCAGGACGTATGGACCGATAGGGGTCTGTCTCCCCGTTGTTCCTCTTCTCTCGTTAGTGCGGAGGCTGACTTGTGTGTGATTGTAAAGCTCGGGCTCGCTGCTGTGCCATTCTTGCCATTCCTGTTCGATAAGCCCGTGGAGCATGCGACTGAATGGACATTCCACAAAGCCTTTGAGACCCTCGGAGGCCCCGAGGCTGTGGCTCACGGGAAGGAAACCAGTACAGCAGGAGACATGGCGGAGAAGGCGAAGAGGAAGGTGAAAGAGAAGGAGCTGTGAGGCTGGTAAAGGATCCCAGATGAAGTCCTTTGTACATATAGTAGAGACCTTATGACTCGCTGCGATACCCCTCAATTCAATCCTTTTCCCCCCCTCACCCCATTGCCTATTGGAGCATTGCCCAAACATCTCGTGCTTTCACGATTTCTGACTTCGGCCATGACTGAGCCACGCAAGGATCAGAGGATCGTCTCTCTTCTTGGAGGGCTTGGTGTGGCATGGTAGGCTCAGTCATTGGTCTTTGAGCCCACTTTTTGTGGGCTCTCATCAATCAATTCTTCAATATGAATGCTGCCTCGTCTCGGCCCTTCCTTCTCATTCATGTTGGAGGCTTTTGAGTATTCCGTCTTGTTGGTCGATTGGTTCGTGGCCAGGTTACTCTACCTAAGCATGAGGCACAAAACCGCTCGCTCGAAGATGAATTGATGCTGGCGAGTAGTGCCACATCTTTCTCAATGCGCTGTTGTCGTCGCATTTTATAGCTTTGACGTGCCATCACACGTACATCGAGGCGAGAGACAGGATTTTTGACTGTTGTTTGGTTCGTAGTTCGGCCCCAACGACGCCTGGTGGGCAAGTCAGTCAAGATCTGGATGAATTAGGAAGAATTTAGAAGATACCGTTAATTCTGGTGCCCAGGGGCTCTCCGTTCTTCCCAATCAAGGCGCAAGCATTGTCATCGAAGCGCACAACCATTCCGTCCTTTCTTTGAACTTTCTTGGCGCAGCGAACAATGATGGCGTGGCGGATGTCCCCTCTCCTTACCTTGTTTGCGGCGGCAGCGGAGGTTCCTCCTGGGCCGGCGTCGCCTATGGAACGAGACTTCTGGACGACCACGATGATGCGATCGCCTGGCACTGATTAGTACAGCAAGGGGGGCGTGTGGGATGGCGAAACTTTTTTCTGACGTACCAACTTTACCATGTCTCTTCATTCGTAAGTTCGCAATGCACTCAACCAAGGTCGCTCCAGAGTTGTCAATGCAATTCAGCATTGTCTGGCGGGAATCAGCATGGCGTTGCATATTGCTATGCACAGACATAATGGGATTGAGGAGGCAAACCTTGAGTTGGATCATGATGCAAACTGTTCCTCCTTTGCAGCCACTGACGGCAGTTTGCCTGTCAAAGTGCCCAAACAGCAAATTCGAATGACGGGCGGAATACGGCGAAGGACGACAGCTTTTTCAGTAAAGGTGGGAGTTGAGGCAATCAAAGGTGGAAATGATTGGGAAAACGAGTGTCGAATGGTGCCTAGATCTACTCGTACCGCTCCTAAGTCCTACCTAAACATGGGCGACGGGAGATCGTCGCGTCGGAGCAAAAAGATCCTTTGGTCAGAAAGCTGAAGAAACGCGCGACATCGAAAAGGCAATTTCCAGCCTCCCGTCGGACGCCGTGCTTCACCATTTCTACTTCACTCAAAGGTCGGGTTCCGTCTCACTATGGATGTACGACCTCATTGGGTGAGGTATCCATGGTGGTGACATTGAATCTCCTTTCTCACTCATGCAGCTTGCCCAATTCGGTCTCTGTGCCGTTGTACATCTTGCGCCCTTTTCAGGGAACACTGCCACATCTTGCTTGTAGGCAAGCCTGGTAGTCAGCCCTTTCTGACGGTGTGATACTTGTTCATTTGACCTTTCACAATCTCTCATTCTCGTGTGAAAAACTTTTGTGACACCTCGAGAACAATCTCTGTACATATTCAACCGCACATACTTCACATCATCATGGGCAGACACATAGGTTTCGAACTGCCCGAGGCCGATTCTACCCCCAAGGATGATCGCCTCACAATCGGTCAACTGGCCAGCTACGATGACTTGTTGACGAATGCGCTCGTGGACAATGTATGTTTACTTATCATATCTGCCCGGACTACCTCATTGACCAATGTCTAGGTGTATTACTGGACCCACATCAAGAAGAATCGGTCCAAGTACAGCGGCGTCCGAGGCATCGGCGAAGAGGAAATATGTCAAATACTACTCTACGATATCATAGTTGGCAAGAACGTGCCCAGGGCCGAAGCTCACCTGCTCGAGCTTCCCGGTCTCAAGAAATACCACAGCGGATTGCGATCGGTCAAGGAGAAGGAGGACTTTCGACTACACATGCGCAACTACATCAACATCTGGTTACCCGACTGCCCTTTCGAAATCTCGACTACCAATAGGTACACCATCACCAACCATGAGGCCGCCACTACTGCGAGGATGAAGATCAAAGAGGGTGACACAATCAAGTACCTGTGCGGCAACCTGGTCGCAATGACACCGGAAGAGGAAGCCAGTCTTGACCTTAACAGGCTGGACTTTAGCGTCGTCCTGTCAAGCCGTAAAAAGACTCCATCTTTATTCCTCGGCCCCGCTCGCTTTGCCAACCATGACTGTAGACCCAATGCCAAGCTGGCCCAAGTAGGCATGGGCATGCAAGTCAAGGCCATCCGCCAGATCGAGCTGGGCGAAGAGATTACCGTGTTCTATGGCGACCACTATTTTGGACACGGTAATTGCGAATGCCTATGTGCGACTTGTGAAATCAAGGTTACTGGTGGATGGGCGCCTCGAGATGAGGAGCCAGGTCTGGTTCGAGATTCTCCAGCTCCGGAGGATAATCTGTCCCGCACAACCTCCCAACCAAACGTCCAGAAGAGACCTCGATCAGAGGCTCGACAGCCTTTAGTGGAAAAGGAGGCTAATCACCAACCCCTATCCAAAAAAGCGAAATTGAGCGAAGACGACGAAACGAAAGTGACTGGCCTGAGCACACCACCAGATTCCACGCAAAAATCAAGCTCTGAATCTCACAGCATCAATGGCGAATCATCTGACGAGGTGTCAAACCCCGAGCCCCAGCACCTCGAGTCGACCTCATCGAACGGCAAGCGTCTGCGGCCCTGTGGTAATAGCAGGGCCAAACCATCGGCGATCTCCCCAAGTCTATTCTACGGCCCAGCCGATTCCGAGCCACGAGCGACAGGAGCTCTGGCTGACGAGTCCGAGCTTGAAGGTGCTGGTCAGGCTGTCCAGCAAACATTCCTTGATTGGCTTGCTGGTGCTGAGACAAAGAAGAAACGAACACCGAAGACGTCGTTGTGGATTCCTTCGACTGAAGGAGCTGGTCCATCCCCAGCGATCCCGCGAAACGCGGCTGTACCTGGCGACAACGTCTATATCCGGGACCTGCTCAATCAGAGCTTATTAATGAAATCTAGAAGGCAGACTTCGGACAGCATACCTACTCAAGAAAGTCGAAGGCACCCGCGCGATAGTATGCGAAGTCCGTCTTCATCCTCAGGCGTGCGCTCGCCGGACCCGAAGGTTCGCAGTAGCAACCGCGGCAGGCCTCGGGTGCCTTACAACCAGCTCTCACCACAGACCCAGAAGAAGTATCAGCGCCAACAAGCCAACCAGACCCTTGGTAGGCCGTCCAATCTCATCCAGCGGAGTTATCCTGGGGGAGAGGTCCCTAGTGGCGCCAAAAGGATTGCAGCTAGACTACTGAAGAAGAGTGATGATCTGGAAGATGCATCTGATGACGAGTCTGTAATTGCCATTGCCCGCTCGCCAGGTGACTATGTCCGCACGCGCATCCTCCTTACTTTCCCTGGCTCTCGCTGGGTTGATTGTCGTACATGCGATTGCACTTGGGTCCAGGACCATGGTAAGGAAACCCGCAAGGAGTGTCCAAGATGCGAGCGGCACAGCAAGCTATACGGCTACCAGTGGCCGAAAACCGAAAATGCGCGACACGAGAATGAACCACGAGTGATGGATCATCGGACTGTGCACCGCTTCATCGCTCCCGGAGAGGAGCGAACAGAGAAGAGACGTGGACGAGGACTCTTTAGGGCGGAAGGAGACGACAGCTTGACAGAGAGCAGTCAAGCTGGAGACGAAACGGACCATTCCCGGTCATTGAGGGAGCTGCGGGCTACTAAAGCCCGCGAGCTGTCGGGAGCCCGTCGATCCTCGCTTGACGACGCCATACAGGCCCTTTCAACCAAGGAGGCGGGGGCCAAACCGGCGAAGGGGCGAAGAACAAGGGAGTGGGTCGACATTGCACAGGAATCGCTCCCACCAGTGGAGGCTTAGCTGAACACATAATGATCGGACGTTGCGTAAGCTATGAACATATTGCTTTAGGGGAGTCCGTGGGGAGGCATACGCTTGGTGAATTGTTCATATTCAGCGAGCGAGTTGCTAATGTACTCTATGGGTAGCATCTGTAGGAGCTTATATACTTTAACAACGTACATGCGCCGAGAAGAACGAGTCCTCCATGCCCAACATTATGACTACGGCCGATCCTGCTTAATTTGCATCTTGTGATGTAAATGTTACTCCATCCATGGTATGTACAAGGACAAAATTGTTTAAACAGAAACGAGTCGAGAAACAACGGGACCTGGTCATTCATTCCAGCAGCATCTCTGTCTCCAGAACCACCCCGGCCTTGTTGATCCGATCAACAAAGTGCTGCCCCAGCATCGCCGGCGTCAGCAAACCCCCACCCAGCCTCGTCACCAACTCCTTATCCTTCAAGATCACCATCGCCGCCTCCGCAAGCAGCAACGCAGTCAGATAATAAATCCCCCCATCAAACCGAAATCTCGCAAACGCCTGCCGCGGCTTCTTGCCCCCTCCCTCTTCATCTGCCGTCGCCACCGCCCAGAATTCCATCATGTCCTTGGCGGCGTCTTCCCTGCTGACCCCCTGCCCCGGCGCAAACACCAGTTTTTTCACGAGCCAGCGCACGGGTGGAAAGACGAGCGACAGCGCACCTACCATGATGGCCGTGTGAACCAAGAACCCGACGAGTCTGTTCCGCACGGACGCGTACTCGTGGTAGGAGAAATGGGGGCCGTAGTACGCGCCGCGGTCCAGGAGACCCCAACTGCGTTGCACGATGTTGACGTTGGGACCGGCGCTGGGGGAGGGGATGACGAGGCCGAGGTGGTGGAGGTGGCGGACGCCGATGATCCTCTGAGCTGTCCGGGCCAGGGAGGAAAGGTAAGGAGATGAAAATGATTTTGGTGGGGGCGCCTTTGTGGGAGGGGCCACGGGGCAGCTGGCCCACCTGCCGGAATTGGCGTGGGCAATTTGACTGGGGGAATAGCTGTCAAAGGCGGTGAGGATGGTGGCGAGGGTGCCGCCCGAGGGACGGGAGTTCACCTGGTAGAGGGTGGCGTTGGTGGAGGCGATGCCTGTTCCACAATTCTTGCGGATGAGAGTGGCAAGGGACCAGGTGAGGAGATCGGAGGGAGCGGATTCGATGCCGATTTCCGGGATGATGATGGCGGAGCTGGATTGGGCTGTTGAGTGGTGCTTCTTGATCATGTCGAGGACCCAGGGGGCCTCGCCGGTGACGTCCAGGTAGTGCGTTCCGGTTTTGGCGCAGGCTTCGACGACGGGGGAGCTGTAGAGGTGGTAGGGGCCAATGGTGTTGATGAGGACATGTGTCTTCCTGACAAGAGGGTCTAAGTCATGGGGTGACAGGCTGGCGACTTCGACGCCTGGCGTTATACGATCCGGGTTGAGGGTCCTGAGTTCGTCGACGAGAGAAGACAACTTTGTCTCTGATCGACCAGCGACGGCCCACTTCAAGTTCGTTGGTAGGCGAGAGCTGATATACTCTGCTGTGTATTTTCCCGTGTAGCCGGTAGCGCCCAGGACGACGAGATCATATTGTTTTGAAGTATAGGAAGACATGATCTAAAACTTTACAATGCAAGCAGGCTCTTTGTGATCTGGAAAAAATGGAGGAACCAACAACGCAAAAAGATTGGATAGCGACGAGGATGGGGACCTGTGAGGACTTCCGCTTAAATCATATGTACACAATCAAGCCGTACATTACAAGACATGAATCGACACTTCAGACGCGGACTCAAACGTACTGCGTCACACAATTCCCTTTGTAGACATTTGTCCGTTCTGTGTTTAGGTCGTACAGGGGCCGATTAGACAATTAGACAAGGGGAAAATAGTGCCAAGACACTAGTGCATCAATTTAGCGAACCTCATCCACTCTTCAAACACATCGATAGCGACTACAGCCCATCCCCCTTGAAATCATCCACAACCTTCAAAGCGCGATTGATCCGTCAAGATGACAAAGCGCACAAAGAGTATGTTGACATTGACATCTAATTGGGATTTACTGATTTCGATGTGTACAGAGGTCGGCGTGACCGGCAAGTACGGGACAAGGCAAGTTGCTCCAATAACACCAACTCGGAAGCCTGGTCATACCCATCCATGATCTGACCTATTCAGATATGGAGCTTCTCTACGAAAGCAAGTCAAGAAGATGGAGATAACCCAACACGCCAAATACACGTGTACGTTCTGCGGGAAGCCCACAGTGAAGAGGCATTCAGTCGGCATATGGACCTGCAAATCATGCAACAAGACAGTTGCTGGAGGAGCATACACCGTATCGTAGGTGAACCACTTGCTGCAAGCGATATGGCGACATCCTCTCTTGCTCATGGTCCCCAAGGTACTGACCTCCTACATTCAGAACACCCGCTGCAGCGGCTACGAGATCAACGATTCGGCGTCTCCGAGAAATTGCGGAGGTCTGATTGAAGAGGATACGAATCAATGTCCTGATACCACATGCAATCATCGATATGCTCCCTTACGGATCGATATCGCACTCTTAGTCCATAGCATTTGCTCCGAAAGAGCTTTATCAAATTTCAAAAATGCGGACTTGAGTCCGATCTTTCCCCCTTTGAGTCTCTCGAACTTCCTCGACGGCAGGCGACTTCGCTGTTGCTCCTATCCTGGACCTTCACAGTCATCGAGCTTCTTCCGTAATTTGCATGAATATCACGCTCTGCATCGATCGAACCGCTACGCACCGCTCCGATTCACAGAGCACATTGATTAATGGATGAATCGCGGTTAAGGCAATGTGATCTGTCTATAGACTTCATTTGTTGCTTACGATGTGCTCTAGCTGCAAGGAAAAATCGCACACTTCAATGGACTGTGATTTTAACGATTACCATTCTAAACGAGCACTTCCCAGGACGGGTTGACGTTGCAGACGATAGCACAAGATAAAGTCTGAAAAAACATTCCGCCACTAGACAGCGAAGATCTCGCGACTGGGGATCCTGCAATCAATCTGCTTCGGCGGTCAACCACGAGATACGTAGCAAGCGACTTCTGCCTGGCACTGGACGTTATCACGTTATCCCTAGATTCAATAACTGCAAGGCTCCTGCGTCTGGTCTACAGTCACGCAAACTGTTATTTCTCTACAATTTAAAGCATTCATGCTTGAGACTTCCACATCTCGTCACTTACATACTCACTCCTATCGCAATGGTACTTTTGTGTGCAGAAAGACCAAACTCTGGGCGGTCTCAGTGGAGCATGCATTAGCGGCTTCGCTAGCGTTGAGGAACAAAACGGCAATCCGCTGCTGATCTTTCTTTCGTCTTTACACTTCGAATCTGTGCCAAGACAGACCTCTTTACACAACTTCATGACTCCTTCTTGTACTACTTCTCTACACTTCTCTATTTTGACTGACAACCATCATGTCAGAGACTTGTATCGTCTGCCTCGGAGATCTCGGCGAAAATACCAATGATCCGCCACCGTCTGTGGTCCAAGCTGTCAAGTCACCTGGCCCAGATGACGGCTCTACAGCCGCAGTGCCCCCAACGTCAACATCGCCCTCCCGGTCTGATGACAGCGACAACGCTCTCATAGCTCACTTACTGCCTTGTGCCCACAACCTACACAACGAATGCCTCAAGCCTTGGGTAGAGCGAGCGAACAGTTGCCCGATTTGCCGGCAGAGCTTCAACAAGGTCGAACTGACCGCTACCGTTGGAGGTGAGTCATCCTTCAGACTACAAGTCCATCATGCTAACAGAAGTGCGATAGGAGAGATAGTATCTTCCTATTCGGTCAGCGACCGGACCCAAGTAGCCGAAGTTGATCCGTCGATGATCGTCGACGAAGAGTATGAAGAACCAGAAGACCGACCATGCCCTGTCTGTCGGGATGATGACCACGAGGAAGTCCTCTTGGCCTGTGATGGCTGCGACGCATACTATCATACCTATTGCGTTGGCCTGGACGAAGTTCCGGTCGGCCACTGGTTCTGCGACTCGTGCGAGACCCAAAGGGCGATCGAGAGCGTTTGCCCGACCAGTGGGGAAAGGCCTGTCGTGAGATCACACAATACCTCCGATAGACGCACGCGAGCTCAACAACGACGACTGCGCAATCGAGTCCAAGCGTCTTCTTCAAATTGGGCTCGCGTGTGGCAATCTGTGTGGGACAATTTGAATCTCGACCTGGATTTTCCCTTTGATGAAGATACCGACTCTCTGCGGATTGATAGATCTCAGAGAGCGGCTTCACAGCGCCGCGAGTTTCGACAATGGGAAAGAAGACTGCAAGTGGCCGAAAGTCAAGGTGGAAGGAATCGATTCCGAGAAACCGCACCTCTTCTAGACATTCGCGCTCAGCGCGAGCAAGCTCAGCAACCAGACGAAGAAACCAACGAGGAGATTCGAGCTTGGAATGCCTTCGAAAAAGCCAAAGAGATTGACGCCCATCCTTCCCCCAAAAGAAAGAGGAAATCCGCAACTACCTCGCCTTCTGAGGCCGAGCCACTTGTTCAGCCCGAACGTCCTTTGAAGAGGCCCCGCACGAGGCGTGTTGCTGAGAATGGCACCCCATCATCCAATGCACCCGCAGACTCGAGACAAAGCTCACTGCCAGGGTCTTCATCATCCCGCCCTCACCCTGCCAATGCGGCAAACACCCATGGCACTGGCCCTAGTTTTCTACAGTCCATGCTACGCGAAATCGAGACTTCGACTGGGTCTGACGATACCAGAACGCCAGCTCGACTCCTTGTTCAACCAAATCATGCATCTCCTCAGCCTTCGTCTCCTGGCGCCTCTCCTACGAGTTCGAATTACGCAAGTCCCCGGGCAAGGTCCATCACCCCTCCTCCGTCTACATCCCCACGTCCTGCCTCGCCAGTCGGTCTTACATCCAAAATCGAGCCGGTCTTCCCTCAGCCCGAATACTCTCCGAGTAGCTCTCCCGTCGACGCATCGCTAGCTCATCGATCCAAGGCAGAACAAAAGCGTCAGCCTCGATCATCATTACAAAGCTCTAGCCCCGCAAGAGCTGAAGATACTTCACCAACCCGCAACAACATGCCCTTTTCCACAAAGGCGGATCTTCAAAAGATGGTCTCAACCGCGCTCAAGCCACACTATCAAAGCAACGTCATTTCGAAAGATCAGTATACCGATATCAATCGCAGCATTTCTCGATTGCTCTACGATAAAGTTGGAGGAGCTGGCTATGTCATTGGTAAAGAACGAGAGGAATGCGAAAAGCTTGCCAAGGACGAAGTCATCAAAGCTGTTGGAGGGCTTACAACCTCGACCTGATTGGTATCACGGGTCTCTACGTGTGGTGATAGATGACATTCACGGTGTATCTGGTGGCACGGCAGCTTTTGTGCCTACTTTCCTCAGATATACAAGATCATCGTGAGCGTGGCGATCTGGTGGGAAAGCGGTCGGGAAGGGGTTCGGTTATGATACCCATGGGCTGTTCATGATCTGGGAATCTTCGTGGTGCCATTTTCCGTTACATAGCATCAAATATCATCTTTCGTTTCAACGTCACTCTGGAAGCTCATTTTGCATTGCAATTCTAGCAATGACCTGTTCGTAAAGCCGCACGAAGAAATGTATTATTTCCCAAAGCTGTAGACTTCTCGTACATGGTAGTTGCCCCAGTGCTGGCATCCAACGCCCAAACCATCACGCTAACTTTATCACTCATTCACCAGTTCGACCATGCCACCCAAGCATTCCGTAGTCTGCGTTACGGCATCTCATGGACCAACAAAGATGAAACCCTTGATGACTACTGTAGCCTGAGAGAATGTAAGCCAATGATGATGAACAGCATCGTCTGGAGGAAGGCTGCACTCACCTCTCGATCAAATGCACACCGCTAGCCGTATCGACCGGCCCAGTGATCTCCCCAGGTTTGAGCGCAAAGGCTGCTTCTTCGAACTCCTTTTGCATGTCGCCTCTCCCAAAGAATCCCCTAAAACGGGCGCAGCCATGTCAGCGAGTGCCTCCCTCTTGAACTTGACACAAGCAACCCCCATGGTCCTCTCCAGGCAAACAAACATGAGCAAAGATGAACGTCCAGACATGAGGGGGGGTCTGATGGAGGAGCGACCTACAAATCCCCCTTCTTCCTCGCACTGCTGCAATCGCTCTCGCTCTTCGCCAGCTCCCCCAACTCCTCCCCGCCCTCTTTGATCCTCCTCTCATACCCCCTCAGGATCTCCAGCGCCTCCCCCTTCGTCCTCGTGATGTTTTCCTCTTTCCAGCTGCTGGGCCGTCGACTGCCTTCATGCTTCACCAGCAAGTGCGCCGCGCGGATCTTGCCCCCGCTCTCTGTCTCCTTGCGGGAGGAGTGGGTGGAAGAAGAAGAAGGGGGCGGGAGGGCGGAGGAGTGATGGGCGGCCATGTAGGCTTTGAGGAGGGCGGGGTCGGTGCCGGTGGGGGGTTCCCAGCGGGATTCCTTGTCGGCGGTGTTGAAGTAGTAGGGGAGGTTTTTGGAGTTGGAGTGGCGGACCTCCCAGGAAGGGGGCAGTCCAGTGGCCATTGGAGGAGTTTTGCTTGGGATAGGTACGGATTGATTGAGCCTTGGGGAGGTGGGAGGAAACTCGTGGGACAATCAACGGGATTTGTTCGTGCGCGAGATCAGAGCTCTATGTAGCAAAAGCGCAGAATGCAGATCAGTGCTGAACGCGAAAAGAAATGTAGCAAGAATGGACACGAATTCTGTTGAGTAGTACGGTATATGCCAGTGACCAGGTTGGTTGGCAAAATACGAGCAAAAGACCTCCTCCGCCCCCTCTGTGCCCCGCAGTCTCGCCCGTATCCAGGCACAACAAAGCGGGCCGAAGTTTCCCCGTATTCTAACTGTGGACTAGTCTGGGCTTTTCTCTAGGTGCGAGCTTTATCAATCATTCACAGCCCGTCCTACCTATTCATTCTTTCAACTCCCTCGCGAAAATCTTCACACTCTCCGCCAGAAGTCCCGACGGACGACTCTCAATAACTCACAACAAGCACGACTCGCCCGAAAGTCGATCAGTTCAACCGAGTCTATCAACCTCAACATGTCCTCACCCATCCGCTCCTACGAAGACGAACCCCCCGAAGAGCAGCCCAAAACCCAGGAACAAATCTCCTTCCGCTTCTGCCGCGAGTGCTCCAACATGCTCTACCCGAAAGAAGACCGCCTGACCTCGAAGCTCATGTTCGCCTGCCGCACCTGCCAGTTCAGCGAGGAGGCCCAGTCGTCGTGCGTCTTCCGGAACAACATGTACAACACCGTGGGCGAGACGGCGGGGGTGACGCAGGATGTGGGAAGTGATCCTACGGTGGGTTGTCACCTTTCTCTTTCTCAGTGTCGTTGGAATGATGGTGAGGAGGAGGAGGAGGAGGATTGGCTGCTGCCCATGTGTTGCTTGTGTGGATGTGAGATCGAGGATGAAGAGGAGGGGGACCAATCTGACGAGCATGATGGCACGATGGTGGGTGGGGAGGGGAACTGCGAGGCGTCACGATATGCAAAAGAGACGAGGGTGGAAGATGGGGGCTTCAACATGGCTTGGATGGCGCAGATGGAGGAAGATGAGCAAGATGAGGCCACAGAGGGTGACGACAACGGTTTGGAGAGTGGTGATGGTGGAGCAGAAATGAGCTGGGATCCCTCAAGATTCTGCAGATGACCTGTCCCAAAGCGTGCTGGCAATATGGCTGACTGACGCATTTCTCTCTCTCTAGCTGCCCCGCTCGAACAAGGAATGCCCTCACTGTCACGAGACGGAATGCGTTTTCTTCCAGAGTCAGCAGCGGAGTGCAGATACAGGAATGGTGAGTCATCTGTGTCTCGAGCAGCCAGTTTTCATGTCTTTTAGGCTTAGGGATGGTGGATCTGACGGCCTACAGAAATTATTCTACGTCTGTTGCACTTGCGGGACGATCTTCAAGTAGGCACAAAGCCGTTGGAGCGACATGTGAGCAAACCAATTTATAGCGAGGTGTTGGTGGAGTACGCCGAGATTCGAACACCAAATCTGATCATTACTTTCGATGATATCCAAGGAGTTGAGACTGTCTAGATGTTTTCATACCATGCTTTCCTTGCCATTCGACATTGCTTGCGCCATTGCTATGCCGTCTTACAATGCATCGCTATGCTTGCAAATCTATGTGCCCCCCAGAGCAGAACTTTTGAGTCAGCAGCCCAGAATGTAAGGAATCCGACCAAATCACCGCAGCCGCCTCTCACTCCCCTCGCAAGCCCATCATCCTCCTCCTCACACTCGCATTCACCACGCCCCCAATCCCAAACGCAGGAATGACCCTTGCCATCCTAGCAGCACTACTGCCCAACCAATCCCTCCCCACCCTCCTCACTCTCGACGCTATACCCACCACATTGCCTGCGACATTCGGCCGATTATAAAGATCCAACCCCCACAAATGCAACGGCGTGCTCAGCAGCTGGATCCCCGCCGGGGCCAGAAACTGCGCCACATTTGCGCGACTCACCTGCCTCTCCAGCTCCCCCGTCATCGGCAGCAGTGGCGCGATGATCGGGGGCAGATTGAAACTCGCAAAGATGGTCATCGAGTCCCTCAGCGCGAACAGCGCATAGCTCGCCAGGGGCACCGCCCGCGCCCCAGCCCCAGCCCCGGCCCCAGCCCCTGCGGCTCCTCCAAACATCTTGGCGTACTGGCTGTCCTTGAGCAGGCAGAGCGACATGTTCACCGTGGACGTGGCGGCGAACTTGGTGGGGCCCGAGGTGGTGGCGGCGGCGGGGCGGTCGGCGATGGTGGATTTGCAGGTGTCGACGGTGTTGGCGGTGAGGTAGGTGCCGAAGTAGAGGGCCGAGACGAGGAGGGCGGGTTTGGAGGTCAGGAAGCGGTGGGGGGCGAAGAGGAGGGTGGTGAAGGAGGAGCGGAGGGAAGCGCGGAGGCTGCAGCGGGAAGAGGCGCGTTCGATGATGGCTCTGTGTTTTGTTGGATCGAGATGTCAGTGCCTGGGGGGGGGGGAGGGGGAGGGGGAGGAGAAGGGGGATTGTCCATGGTAAAGGAGAATCAGAGATTTTTGAGTTGATGAAGGGCTGCTGTCGCGGCTTACCGATCAATGATGGCGATGAAGGGTGAGACCAGTCCGGAGGCGCATGCTGCTGCCGTGAAGTCGGATGTCACTCTCCATGGGAGATCCTGTGTGTTCCACGATTCCACATGTGGAGGCAGTTTGGATGCTGGCAGTGAGCGGGCTCGCGTAGGGGCCACTAGGTTCGGAGGTGAGGTGAGATGAGCCTTGTCTGCCAAAGCATTTCCTGGACCGTCACGGTCGATGTTGCGCGTCATTGCATAAGAAGCGCCTTGCCCAGCGGGAAGCCTTCCATGCTTGAGGATTTGTAGGATAGGAGAAATGTCAGATGCCTCCTTAGTTGTGCGGAGGTACGCGCTTTGGCAAGAAAAAAAAGTTGGTGGAGGCTTGGCAGGGGCTCTATTTATATATCAGAAAGAGGATCCCTTTCTGCACGTCAATGAACCCTTTCCACATCTCATGAACAAATTGAAAAAAGGCATCAAGGGATTACACCGCATTGACTCTATCTAGAATATATCATTGGACTGCGTATCAACTTTTCCCGCTTTTCCGTGATCAGCTGCCGAGAAGCTGTTGGGCGTTAGATTCACAGCCCCTGCGAGCACCAACTGTAGAGACGGTGTGAATCAGTAGAGATTCCGAATGAGTTCCGAATAGAAGAGAAGACTCACCGCCCGACTTAGATCCTCGATGAGATCGTCCGCATCTTCTATTCCCACACATAGACGTATGATATCTTCTGGCATGGCCCTCTCCTTTCTCGTCTTCGCATCTATGCTTGCATGGCTCATTCGGCAAGGCATACTAATCAGACTGTTGACACATCCAAAACTTACACTAATAGCCCAGAGCTTCGCTGACTCTACGATCCTCTCACTGACATCTATATCCCCTGTTTCAAAAGATAGCACAGCGCCAGCGCCACGTGCCATCGAATTATGCAGATCATACTGCGGATGTGATCGTAATCCAGGATAGCGGACTCGAAAGCCATGGGCTTCAAGAAACTCTGCTATTCGATATGCGTTCGATTGCTGCTGCTCCATTCGCACTTTGAGAGTTTTGATTCCTCTCATCAGAAGCCATGAGTCGAAGGGAGCGAGACCACAGCCGCTAGCATTGATTGGGAAGTAAAGTCTGTCTCCGAGTGCCGCATTATTCACCGCCAGGACTCCGGCCATGAGATCGTGATGCCCAGATAAATACTTGGTGCCACTTTCATAAACAATGTCGGCCCCGAGTTCAAGAGGATTTTGTAGGTAAGGGGAGAGCATGGTGTTGTCTACGGCGACAAGCGCTTTGGGATTCGCTGCGTGAGTCGCCTGTGCGATTGCGGGTATGTCGACGATCTTGATCAATGGATTGGTGGGTGTCTCAAGGAGGACCATGGCAGTACGGGAAGAGAGCGCTTTCTGCACCACTGAGGGATCCGTTGTGTCCACATGATGAACGATAATCTCGTTGTTGGTTGACAGGTATTTGAGGAGTCGATTTGTACCTCCGTATAAATCGTCCCCGGTGACCACCTCGTCCCCAGGCCGCAGAAGACGTGTGATGACGTCTAGAGCTGCCATGCCTGATGTTACAACTAGTGCTCGCTCGGCGCGCATGATCTTGGCCAGGTGCCGCTCGAGATGTGTCCTAGTCGGGTTTCCTGATCGCGTGTAATCGTACTCGCTCCCACCAGAACCGGACGTCTGCTTGAAAGTTGCTGACTGGTATATTGGCTGACTACTGGCATTGTACTGGTCTGTGCCTTCGGTGTAAACCAATTCTGTCGCCAAAGCATATTTCTTGCCATTGCGTGGGCTTGAAGGTGCTGGCGAAGGTGGAAGGTTGTGCCCATCAAGGTCGATGTTCGAAAAGGCTTTTCCGAGTGCTTTTGCTGAGTTTCGAGACCCACGGTCTCCACTGTCCGTTGGAGGACGTTGATCCATGTTCGTTAGTCTTCCTTACTTTGCACCGATTGTTGCTCATCTGCGATGCTGTTCTCCGACTCACCGCACGATCGATGTGCAATATATTTGAGTGATTTTGCAAAACTATCGCTGGAACTGTGAAGGGGTCGATTGACTAGTTATGTTAGCAAACCTTCCACGATCGTCTTTCCTAGCAAGGGTTTGTTGGATCTTCACACTCCAAAGTGACTACGCTGATTCAGGATATGACGCCATTTCGATACCCTCAAGCTAGGCCATATTTAGGCTTTTTTGAATAATGATACATTATGATAGCCCGCAACAACTGATATGCGTAAGGCATTCGAGGATTCAAGAGAGACAATCAACTAAAGTCCAGAAATTATCTGATTTCCATCGAAGATATATACATGTCTCCAAGCCTGTCGCTGGGCCACGCCGCTATGCTTTCCCAAATATACTTTCTATAGCCCTGATAGACCGGTATTACAATGTCGAAGGGCACAATGTACACCAAAAACCCAACGTAACACGTACCTTGGACGTCTTCCACGAATGGCGTATTTAGCTCCCTCTTCCATTCCCATGTGATGAGGTCTCGGAACAATATCGAGGTTTGCCCGGTGAAAAGGAAGAACAACGGTGTCCGATTTCCTTTGGCATGATCTGCGGCTAGAAATCATCGATGCTCTCCATTACCAAGAGTTAGGCCTGCCCCCATCACCAGAATAATCATGAATACAGATCTTCATCATCGGTCGTGACATCATCATTCGTGGCACTTGTGGTCCGGAGTGAATGGGCAGGCTGTTTAGACATTTGGATGCCGCCGGCTGATTCAAAGAAATCGGTAGTCCTAAGACCTCGAACTTCGCTTGGCACAACGCCCTCCACTTGAGCACCTGATGCTTTTCTTCTCCGAATGTATTCCCGTACTGGAATCATTGCGGCGTCTCGGCAAGCTTCCTTGATATCGCTACCCGACAAGCCCGCAGAGACCCTGACCAAGTGCTCCAAGTCAAAGGCCTCCTTGTCGATCTTGGTGTCCTTGAGGATCAGACCCAGAATACGAAGTCTCTGTGGTGCGGAAGGTAATGAAACTGAGAATTTCTTTGGCATACGACGCAGGATGGCTTCGTCTATATCTTGCATGCGATTGGTAGCACCAAGAAGAAGTATGCTCTGAGCCCTACCATCAGCATTGGCCGAAGCCAAGCCATCCCAGTGGGTCATGAATTCTGCTTTGACCATGCCACTTGCCTCATGTTCACCAGTTCTCCTTGAGCCCAGGACAGCGTCTATCTCATCAATGAAGACAATGGTCGGCTGAAGCTTCCGCGCCAGCGAGAAGACGGCATTCACAAGTTTGTTAGAATCACCATACCACTTCTCGGTCAAAGTCGAGATATGGAGATTGATGAAAGTTGCACCACTCTCGTGAGCCAATGCCTTTGCCAACATGGTCTTTCCGCATCCCGGTGGCCCATATAATAACACACCGGAGGGCGCTGAGAGGAGGGGAGATGAATGCGAGTAGATTTCGGGCATAGTCAGAGGATATATCACAGATTCTCGGAGCTCCTCTATTGTGTCTCCCAAACCCCCAATATCTGTAGAACTGTATATTAGCGCTTGCCCGGTCGACATAAAAGGCGACACACCCTCGAAAGACACGGGGATATCGTCTGGTGCAACGACATCTAGAGCTATCACCTGCTCGTACTGAGTAAGGACGATGTCCTCCTTCCTCGGTCTTCGACGGTTCCTCGGATCATCTTGAGTATCAGTATCCTCTGGACCGTCTAGCCTCCTCAAGACCGCAGCAGCCGCGACTTTTCGGCTCGCCTGCTCCTTCTCCTCGGAGGTCTGTATTTGAGATAGAGCATAACGGATGATATAGTATGCAGAGGAACTCTATTTCAAGGTTAAGCAAATGAACGAAGTCAGGGAGCTGTAGACAAGTGACAGCCAGACTCACCGCGGCTGCGCAAAGTATCAGGTCCTGCAGCAAGGAAAATCTTCCACGATCCGACATAGGGGACCAAAATTGCTGGGTATAACGGATGTAGATTCAACGTAACGTGGCTAAGAGATTGTACATACTTGATATTCGCATGCATGTCTTGGCGTCTGATCGTTATCTTATCAGTAGCAGAGTTAGTCGCCAAGGTCGCAATGAGGCCGAACGCGACTAAGTCGCGCCATTTGTTTACTCTAGAATATCTTTGATCCACCTCTACAATTTTATCGTTGCATTCACCGAGTGGCAAATCATCTATGTACATTCTCCTAAAGCAAAGATTGAATTTTCGCAATGCCCAAGGGCAAGCCTTTTTCGTTGTCGGGGATGGTTGACACAGACGTGGAGGAAGATAGCCTGAATCCTGAAGCTTTGCCAACCCCAGATTCTAATCAAGAGAACACGGCGCCTGCAAAGAAGAAGGGTCGTCCAAAAGCTACTGCGAAAAGATTCACAAAAGCGAAAAGACTAAGTGGCGGGTCGACCACTGGTAAATATGCAGCAGCTCCCAGATCTAAAGCCGGCCCAAGGCGAGGACCTCTGAAGGAAAGGGAAGAAGACCAACAGAACAGCGAGGATGAGCAAGGCGACAAGGCCGCCGCACAGTCTGATGCAGACGCTGCAACGGACGAGCTTAATGCTCCCAGACGTGTGACCAAGCGAAAGGCCCAGGAAACCAAGTCTGAAAGGCCAGCAAAGGCGCAAGCGAAAGAGAGGGCCGTGGCTCTAGCGAACGATGGGGAATTCCAGTACACACCAACAGGTAATCGCGAAGCAAAGGCAAAGGGCAGAGCCAGCAAGCGAACGCTAGGCAAGGCAGGTCAGCGTTCTTCGGTCGAGCCATCACATCCCCGAACCATCCCCGATACACAACAAGATCAGGAAGATGATGCGTCACTTATGCAAGAGCCATTAGCCGATGAAAATGAACATGCCCCACAATCAGCATATCGGAGGAGCAACCATGCGACAATGCCCCGGAGACAACGGCAGCCGCCTCCCTCCAGAAGGCGTGCTCCAAGTGCTTCAGATACAGAACGAGCGACAGGAGATCCTACCCTTAGACGGAGACTGGGTGAAATGACAAGGAAGTACGAGAATGTTGATCACAGATATCAAAGTTTGAGGGACACCCGTATGACGGAAGCAGAATCCAACTATGAGAAACTGAGGAAGCAGTCAGAGATCAATACAAAGGGTGTGAACTTTTGTTCCTGGAATCATCAGTGTCGCTGATATATTGTAGCTGCGCAGGATCTCATCGCTTCTCTGAAGAAGGAAATCACAACGCAAAAGGCTATCGCTCAAGAATCGAGAGTGTTCCAGGAACAGATCAGTTCTCGAGACGCTGATCTTGCCAAAACACAATCACTCGCCGATGAACTATCTAAATCGCTTGCCGAGGCACAGAATGAGAATCGGGCTTTACAAGCCAAACTTGCTAACCACAGGAGCAACCCTGTTGCCACAGATGTACCGGGCAACCGAACTCCAGGCAACGGAATGACTTCAAGAGGCCTTACCCAAAACAGGCCTGCTGCCATTGGTGGTGCTGACACCATCCATGCAGCCCAAATCGCGCAACTGAAAGAGGATCTATACAGCGATCTGACTGGCCTTATACTCCGTGGGGTGGATGTTGGAACTGAAGCGGACACGTATGATTGTATCCAGACTGGCCGCAATGGTAGTAAGTTCTCCTTGTTTTGACTTGCAAAACTAGTCTCCCTAATATTGCGACAGCTTTGCACTTCAAGCTCGCAGTGGCTAAGGACTCCGATGATACCTATGAGAATACAGAGTTCCAGTACACACCGCGACTCGACAGCAACCGGGATCGAGATTTGATTGCTATCCTGCCGGACTATCTTGCGGACGAGATTACTTTTTCAAGGACCAATGGTGCAATGTTCTACGGGAGGGTAGTCGAGACATTGACCAAGAGAAAGGTGGAAGCTCATTGATGATGGATGATTCCTTCGCGGGGCCGGCGTTGTATGGAGGCTGCGAGAGGTCGGACTGCTTGCTGAAAGCATTTGCAGCATTTGTATGCCTATAACGATAGCATTGTATAGGTCATGTGATCACAGTCTCCGGTCAATTCATTTTGATGTTGTAACAGGAGAGACCACCTCTTCTTTCTTGACATGATCATCGTTGCCCCTCCTATTCTCAAAAAGGGGCAAATGCGCCTCGGCTTAGCTTCCTTTTTAAAAGTGTATAAACTTCATGAACTTGCGTACCCTTTGCGCTGTAGCTCAATTCTGATGTCTCGTCCGCCATGGTGCATCTCCCTCGTGCATTGTATGTGAGGGGCGTGTTTCGAGCCAGCATTCTCTGACGGCGCTGAAAATTGTACAATGGCACGCCTTGGTAGGTTTGGGTTCCTTGGCGTTGCCATATTGTTCCATTCTATTTACATCTATTCTATCTTCGACATTTACTTTGTCAGTCCTATAGCCCATGGTATGAGTTCTTATGCCGTCCAAAGGAAACCAAACGTGGATGCCCCGGCGAAAAGGCTTGTACTCTATGTGGGCGATGGTCTCCGTGCCGACAAAGCCTTCCAATCCTTTCCCGATCCCTCCCCTTCGAACCGAAACGCCCCTGGCGCTCTGAATCCCCGTCCCCTTGCACCATTCTTGAGATCGAAAGTGCTCAAGAGTGGGACCTTTGGTGTCTCGCACACCCGTGTGCCAACCGAATCGAGACCGGGGCATGTAGCGCTCATAGCTGGTTTATATGAGGATGTTTCTGCCGTCACGACGGGATGGAAGCTGAACCCAGTCAACTTCGACAGTGTGTTCAATCGAAGCAGGCATACCTGGAGCTGGGGTAGTCCAGATATCCTACCCATGTTCAAAGAGGGTGCGGTTCCGGGCAGAGTAGATGCTGATTGCTACGGCGAGGAGTTCGAAGATTTCACCAAAGATGCCACGCAATTAGACACTTGGGTATTTGAGAAAGTCAAGACGCTCTTTGACTCGGCCGCTAGCAATTACACCCTTGATCGGATACTTCGACAGGACAAGAATGTTTTCTTTCTTCACCTGCTGGGGCTCGATACTACAGGCCATGCTTATCGTCCATACTCGAAAGAATATCTTCATAACATCAAGATTGTCGATCAAGGGGTCAGCGAGATTACCAAGCTAATAGACGACTTCTATGGAGATGGCAAGACAGCGTATGTCTTCACAGCCGATCATGGGATAAGCGATTGGGGTAGTCATGGGGATGGGCATCCAGACAACACACGTACACCATTGATCGCTTGGGGTTCCGGAGTCGCGAAGCCAGTCATCCGTTCTACAGGAACAGCGTCTGGCCATGAAGATGGATTTTCGTCCGATTGGAGCCTGGACAGTGTCCAACGAAATGATGTCGCGCAAGCTGACATTGCGGCGCTAATGGCCTATCTTGCCGGGCTTGACTACCCTGTTAATTCTGTTGGCCAATTGCCGCTGTCTTATCTGTCTGCAGATGCGAAGGGAAAAGCAGAGGCTGCTCTGGCCAACACCCAAGGTGTCTTGGAGATGTATCGTGTGAAGGAGGAGCAGAAAAGGTCCGTCGAGATACGATACAAGCCCTTTCCGCCTCTGGGTGATATGGAGCATTCTATTTCGCACCGCATTCATGGCATACAGGAAATCATAGCGGCAAAAGAGTACGAGCGAGCCATTTCTTTGAGTCACGAACTGTTGGACCTTGGGCTTCAAGGACTCCGCTACCTGCAGACATACGACTGGCTCTTTCTACGAACACTTGTGACCATCGGCTACCTGGGTTGGATAGCGTTTGCCATCACAACTGTCATAGACATGCATGTTCTACACGGCAAGACTGTCGCTACTAGGACAGCAGTACTGTCCGGCTCGTTTGGCGCTGTTGGCGCAGTGCTCTTTTCAACGCTCTTGATCCGAAGGGCCCCAGCCACCTACTATCTCTATGTTGTGTTCCCATTGATCTTCTGGGAAGAAGTCGCTTCCCAGCGCCATACTGTTCGATTAGGCTTTCGAGCCCTGTTGAAGAATGTGAAAGTTGAGCACACCTACCTTGTTGAGGGCGTTGAAGCTTTAACCTTCATTGGAATCCTTGAAGCCTTGGTAATTGTGCAAAACCCTCTAATACTATTGACCTGCTAACAAACGGCTAGGTGCTCTCATACTTTTACCGCAGCGTCTACACGGTATGTTTTCTCTTGGCCCAATTCTGGCCTTTCCTGTATGGGCGCGATTTTGTAGCGAAAGACAAGGTCTTGGTCGCAACGTGGGCTGTTGCCTGTCAAGCTATGAGCCTTTTCACTCTTCTCGATGCAATCAAAGTAGAGGACTCTTCCATGATGTAAGTTAGGTGCTACCTTCAGAGTATGCTCGAGGCTCTGACAAATCATGATAGTCTTCTCGGAGGATTCCTCATGGCTCTTATTGGTATTTTGTACCTCTTGTTTGAGAAGACTATTTTGGCATCGAGCGGACAATCAGCACAGAACAGTCGATCCCTGGATCATGTCTCGAAGAGTATTGTTGGTGCCCAAGTGGGATTAATCCTCCTGGCAATGCTCGTGACCAGATCAAGCATCGCCTCTCTTCAAGCAAAACATGGCCTTCCATTTGGAAATCAGGTCATGGGCTGGATTGTTCTTGGTATGCTTAGATGGATCTTCTTGTGTCATAATTCTATTACTGACAGGTGCCCTAGTCGCTTCGCTTGTGATTCCATTTCTACATGGTCTGAATCCCAACAATCATTACCTTCACCGCTTGGTCACGATTTTCTTGACATTCTCTCCGATATTCATTATACTCACGATCTCCTACGAAGGTCTGTTCTACTTCGTCTTCTGTGCGACCCTGGTTACATGGGTGAGGTTGGAACACCGCATCTATATATGCTTTAGGAAACCTTCTACCCCCTCAGCTTCAAGTAACGGCAGCATCGCGACCAAAAGCATCTCGGACGCAGCATCAGATATTGCCAGGCAACTTCAATCCTCGACAGAAACGCCGGATCATAACCCGAACAGCCTCAAACAATCCCCATACCGACCACTTGATCTTCCAGACGCTCGCATTTCCCTCTTTTTTCTGTTTCTACTTCAATCCGCCTTCTTCTCGACGGGCAACGTGGCTTCGATATCCTCGTTCTCTCTTGACAGCGTCTATCGTTTGATACCAGTCTTCAACCCATTCTCACAAGGCATTCTCTTGATGCTCAAGTTGATGATACCTTTCGCTGTCATTAGCGCCAACCTTGGTATTTTGAACAGACGACTAGGGGTTGCGCCAAGTAGCCTGTTCATGGTGGTTATGGCTATCAGCGACGTTCTGACAATGAACTTTTTCTGGCTTGTGAGGGACGAAGGCAGCTGGCTTGATATTGGGACCAGCATTAGTCACTTCGTGATTGCAAGTCTTCTTTGCGTCTTTGTTGCGGGGCTAGAATTTGTTTCAGAGGTCTTTGTCAGCGGTGTCGATATTGGGGCCGAGGGCTTCGAAACACAAACCACCGGGTCTCTTGAGAGCAAAGCGGCGGCAAATGATCAAGAAACAGCTAATGGACATAGCATTAATGGGCACGCCTCAAAAGGAACAGTTTCCATACACGGATGAGACGAATCAGCTCGTCCTCAGCATATTAAACAGACAGGCAGGCGCATTTCGTTAGAATTTTAACGTCTCGCTTGGGTGGTCGGAAGGTCTGCAAATGTTGACCTGCTTGAGAATGATCCCTAATCTAAGGCAGCGATGGATCTCGGCTCATATCAAGGGGAGCTTTCAACACTATTCATCGGTCGCTGACAGTTCATCGCTCATGCTTGACCGAGCAAGGCACGCAAATGAGCAATTCACCACAAGATGGCTTTGTGCAATCACCTAGGAGCTTCGGGCCAGGCAGCAAATCGAAACGGCATCGAGGCCGGGACCTGGTCAGGCCACTTCTTTGCGATCAATTCCATCAATGAGTCGTAGAGAACAGTATACGCCAGTGGACGAAAGTGGAGCCCTGGATCTTAGTCAACCATCGATTGCGTTCAAACTGGGCCTAGGAATTACCATCAGATAGCATGTTTTCGAGAGCTTCGCTCCGGGGTACTTCCTTCGATCCAACCAACTTGTCTCCCTCATTCCACCCTACCTTTGACATGATGAGCGACCACAGATCTAGCACAGCAACGCCTGATTCTTGTCCGACTTCTTTACAGGCTATAGCGTAAGCACGCGTGTTCTCCGCGGTGCGTTGCCCCTCGACATACCCTCTGGTCTTATCGGCCTCCTCGAGCTGATACTCATTGATAGGCGGTGGTGTGATTAAGATCAGACGAGGACTGTGCGCAACTACTTGGTTTTGCCTCAAGATGTCTTTGAGGTTCTGGGAATAGGCGTCTATTGGGACACCCTGATTGCTGGGGCTTCCGGCAAGACAAGCGTCGTTGGCTCCAAAAAAGACTGTCTAATGCAAGGTCATGAGCAACAAGGTGCGGGTAGAGGTGTGACGACCGTCTACCATGAAGTGAATATTGGCTTGAGCAGGCTCCGGCATAAATTTGCCAAGGACGATCTTCGCTTGCGAAGTATTATATCCCTTCGATCAAGGTCATTACAAATTGAATGTGACTGACTCTACATTACCGAAAAACTAACCGAAAACCCTCGGTTGATGATGTCCAAGCGACGTATGAATGCTGTCAAATGTCAAATGAATAAAATCAGTATGCAACGAACATGAGCTCTTTGAGGTTTAGTTTGCAGGAAGAACAAACCTTCCTGCAATGCTGGCATAAATGGGGCCCCTCGGTTGCATGACTGCTGTGTCAGACTATCACCAAAAAGTAGAAATTGAGGATAAGGTCCTTTTGGAAGAGGTAGAGCTGCAGGATCAGCCGAATGACCAGAGACTTCCATGAAGTAGGGTCTAGATTAGGCAAGCCTGCGTAATTGAACGTTGAATAAAGCTATTTTGTGTTCAAACGCTCTCGAGGACGTTGAACACGACAATTTTCTTATCGTCCAAAGAGTAAGCATCCGTTCCGGGTTAGACTAAAGTGGTCATAGGGAACGCGTCTCTGCACCATTGACATCAAGTACATGCAGTGCTTCTGGACACTTGAGCAGTGCACCATTCATCGTCAATAAGAATGCCACGACCAAGGCAACCCAAGTTGGTCCGCACAGTGCCTCTCACCGCGCCTTCTGGGAAGTCGATGTCGGCATCTCTGGCACAGAAACCTACATCGAGACCTTCCCCACAGTCTTCTAAGAGCGGCACCAATGCCAGTGATGACACCGATGGCCTCGTGAGAAAAGACAGACATCGGAATAAGGCAATATATAACAAGGCTGATCAATATCTTATGAGCGGCGCGCTGGATTTGGATGCGGATCGGGAGACCCGATTGCAATCGACATCACAACAGACTCAAGTGAAACCATCCAATCTTAGTCAAGACATTGACCGCAAGCGATCGCAAGGTCCTCAGAAGAATGCGACAGAGACCGTGGTTGCTGTAAGGGTCGCCGCGACAACTCATGCGCCAAGCTTCATCCCCTCATCTCAGCCTGGAGAAGGCCATGAAGCTCCCAATCAAAGATCTCTGCAGGCACCCAAAGCCAGCAACAGATCGAACAACTCCTCGAGAGTACATGGGACACCGCTTACTCAATCATCCTTTCTCGGAGGACTACAATTCAAAAAGAGGGTCCGACAGCCGAGTCTGCTCACATTAGCGCAACCTCAACCAGATCCGAAGATCGATCTAGAAAATGACGAAAGTCTTGACGATTTCAGGCCTGATGATGAATCGACGCCAATGGTCAAGTCGATGGCTCAGTCAGACGAGCGCATTGCCTCGCAACAGCAGAGATCCAGTTCCCGGAAGCGGAAAAGACCCTCCCCAGACATCCAAGTACCTGCGTCGCAGTCGCAGCCCCAATTCATTTCCTCGGCATCCTCACCCGTGGACTCCGATAGCTCCCTCGATCTACCTGTTGCTCAGGGTGAGGACGCCGAAGAGCCAGCCCTCCCTCGATTGAGGCAAGCTAAGCCAGCATCACCGGCAATATATGATGAGACGCTTGCCCCGCCTCAAAGCAGCAGTAGCCCTGAAAAGCCAAAACTGCACGCGAAGGGGCTAAGGAAGAAGACAGACCCTTCAAGAAAGAAAAGAACTCGGATTCAGCGTGACGCTTCGCCCTCACCCCCTCCATCTCCCCGGTCGAGTACACAGACCCCTCAGATCTCGCCAGTCCGCAAGAACCAGATATCCGCTCAACCCCTTACGACTGCTCGCCTTCAAAATATTCTGCCTCGGAGGCGAATGCATGTAAAGCCAGTTGATGCATTTGACATTCCCAGCAGTAGTGATGTAGAATTGGATACTACTCATCTAGCTGAAGACGAAGACGAGTTGTCCTTCCACACGACAAGCAAGAGGAGACGCAAGGATTCCAAGCTTGGTACCTCCAGTCGCCCAAAGGCTGGAAATGCGAAGACGAATGCGAAGATGTTGCAAGGGGGCAAGCGACTGTCCACGACGTATGCGCGGCAAAGCCTGGTGGGGCCAGGTAATGAAGAGGACGAAGGTGGGGTTGAAGAGGATTCTGCGTTCCATTCGGGAGAAAGGCCTGAAATCTTGCCAAAATTTGACGCAAAGGCACAGGCTGAAATGGAACGTATGGCTAAGAAATTCAAAGAAGTCGATGATTATGCGTTGGACTTTGAGGATATGACTGGGAGCAACTCGAGTCAGATGAAGGACGCCAGATGACAGAGTTTTGAATTCTTTGTTTATGAGTTGGATCATGCGAGGATTGGCTGTGTGTTCTTTCAATCAATTGCTAAAGTGAACATGTTTTCAAGCCAGCATCAGCCTATCTGCTCGAGGATTGGCAATTGCGGAATGCGAACGATGCTGCCAACACTATGTTTTCTCAAGATACCTCAGTGCTATGGCAAACAAATGAAGAATGCCAAGGTTCGATTTGCAGAACAAGGCACCTTTCACACGACGGTCAAGATCTTACGAACCTGGGGTCGCCGGTCTGCTCTTTTCTATCTTCAGCAGACTGATGTTCTCTCTCAAAGCGACATACTCAGAGTCTGCAAATTCTAGGATGCTTTGGATCTCTGTACTTTGACAGCCCTTGATGCGCATGATCTCCGCGGAGGAGTAGTTGACCAGTGCTCGACCTATCTCTCTCGGGCTTGATTCGATTTCTAATGGCACGCCGCCACCGTTGACATTACTTGGTTTGCGTTCGTGTGTGTGACCACGCCGTTGGGTGACAACCAACCGGACGGCTTCCTGCTGTGCGAACTGCCCCTCAACGTCGACAATCCCAACCGGCAGCAGACCAGCCTTCGAGGCAAGTGCACGGTGAGCACCATGATCGATGTAGATCGTCCCATGTGGGGCAATGCCATGCAACAGCCAAAAAGAACGATCACGTATAGGCAGCGGGTCAGGGAGAAAACGAGTATGTAAAGGGGGCGCTCTAAGGATACCAGAAAGCTGCAACGACGATGTGGATTTGGACAGATCGCTGTCCTCGGCCGCGGGCGTTGTGGGCATCGATGACGAAGGCGTCTCAGTGACCTTTCTTTGAGCTTGTACATAGCTGACAATGGCAAGCATGTTATTCGGGTTGGAGGATCGGGATATGACTGTCGTGACGCCTGCAGATCCAGCCAGCCGAGCGGCAACGATTTTTGTGGACATTCCACCTGTGCCGAGAGTGGATCCAGCGGAGGAAACATCGGCTTCGAGGGCTGAGATATCTTCCACGACCTCGATCGGCCGAGCGTCTGCATGCGTTCGTGGGTTCTTGTCGTATAGGCAATCTACATCGGTCATCAGGAAGAGATAGTCTGCTTGAACCATGGCCGCTGTGATGGCTGAGAGCGTGTCATTGTCGCCGAACTTCTCGATCGCCCGGATTTCCTGTGCCACGTTGAGCCACTGCTAATGGAAATGCTTAGAAGGATGACCTACAGAGACAGCAATTGTATCATTCTCGTTGACAATTGGTATGACACCCATACTGAATAATTCGGTAAATGTGTTCTGGGCGTTGAGGTATTGCGTGCGATCTGCGATGTCGTTTCTGGTGAGAAGGATCTGAGCTATAGGTTGGTGGAGATGCCCGAATAATGTATTCCATAATCCGATCAATTGGCATTGTCCAACGCTCGCCAGAGCCTGTTGCACATTCAGCCGAGTCTATCAGATGCCCATTGCTTCTGCTCCAATCACCTGTCTAGCAGTCAGGGACTTGGGCCTTTTGGCGACTTCCATTCGACGTAGGCCCATGCCAATGGCACCAGAGGAAACAATGGCGACTCTGTGGCCATCTTTGACGAGTCGCACCGCGGTCTCGACTAGGAGCGAAAGGATAGATAGTAGAGGCTCATGTGTGTTCTCATGGACAATAGAGCTTGTGCCTTTGAAGCCATATCGTTAGCATTGCCCAACATGGTGCCATGTCCTTCTGTACCTAATTTGATGACAATTGTAAGGTGTTTGTGGCTCTTCATGCCTACCTTTGACGGCAGAAGCGCCCCAGCTTTCTGCTCCCTATGACCCTATGCAGACTATCATTGTCATCAACCAATGTACTAGAATGGGTAGTGATTGAGGACATGGCGTATTCAGCTCAGTCCATATTGTGGATCCATCCGTGAGAAAAAGGTTCGCGTCAGTTGCGGCCCAAAAGTCGAGGGAAACTCCCGCCGATGATGCCGCCGCCATTGACATTCCGATCCTAGGTATAATAGGTAATCTAGTATTCTCTTTCCTCCAGCTTCAACCTCTTTCCTTCCCTTCACAATTCCATCCCCTGCTAATGCCTGTGGTTGACCTCCCCCCGGCTCCCTCAGGGACTGATCAGCAAGGCGACGGAGCAGGAGCAGCACCAAACCCCAACAATCCCAACAACACCTTCCGGCCCCTCGACCGCCGCAACACCTTCTGGGCCCGCCAGACCAACGCGGCCAATTGGTCGCTCGGTCGCCTCACCAAGCAGGATGCCGAGACCTGGTTCGCGCTCGAGGAGGCGCGGAATTGGGGCACGATGCTGAAGAATTGCGAGAAGAGGCGCGACAGTCTGATGAAATATAGTATGCTCTTCCACCCCTCCCCCCCCCTCTCCCCCCCTTCCCTCTCTCTCCCCTAATGCACAGATTCGTTCCAGCGAAGGGGCTTTCGGGGGAGGGAGAAGGGGAAGAAACAACGCCAAAAAAAAAGATGACCGCAAGTGTTAGAGAGAGAGAGAGAGGGAACGAGTCAAAAGCTAAAGGCTCCTGGTGTGCAGGTCCGACGATACGCTTCATGCGGGACAAGATCGGGCAGATGGGGGGCCAGATCTCGCTCAAGAGCTTCCCCTGCAACTACTGCGTCGAGATGAAGAGCGGGGGGTTCAACTCCGAGTACGGGATGGAGCTGTGTGCCAACAAGTTGGTCAGCGAGAACCATCAGGAGGAGACCATGGCGCATGGTGAGTCTCCTTTTGTGTGTGTGTGTGTCAAGTTCCAATGCTACCCCACCCCCAATGAATGCTTCTTGTTGTTCGCTTGGCTCATTGGTTTTTTTGGGGTTGCAGAGATGATGCACGTGTACGACCACCTGCGATTCCAGGTGGACTGGAATGATTTACGGCATGCTGCATGTAGCGAGATTCGGGCGTCGGCCTTGAGCGGCGAGTGCAGATTCATACAGCAATTCTGGAAGAACGGGCAATGGAAGGTGAATAAGGGATACCAGGACTGCGTAAGAAGGAGGGCACAGCTATCGATGGCTATGAGGCCGGCCGTCAAAGATGATGTTCATGCCGCGCAGGTCGTCAATGACGTGTGGGACTGTTGCTTGTCCGATACGAGGCCTTTTGATGAGGTCTACAGATGAGCGGAGTTCAGATCTGATCTTGAACATCATGAGAAAGAGTCGTCAGATCTTATTCATATAGCGTGGCGTGAGGTACATTCAGCTCTGGGCATTATATTATTACAATCATCCTGCCTCAATGCGCTCCTCAATGGATAACGAAGAAGACGGCTTCAGCAAGAACAGCAAGGTCTCATCGCGGTCATCAACTTTGCCCACCGGCCCGTGGCTCCTTTGCGCCTGAGCCTCTCTGGGTCGCCCTTTCGCCTTTGATGCAGTGCTTGACGATCCAAGGATGCTTTTGCACATCACCAAGAGGGATACGCTTTTCAGGGTCGAGGACAAGCAGCTACATGCGTGTCAGTCAAGCCACAACATCCACGTTTGAGACCTCTTACCCTTTCTATCAGATCCTTGGCCTCAGCACTCACAAACTTGGGGACCGTCATCTCTCCTCGGGCTATGCGTCTTTGTGTCATGACAGGGGTATCTTCAAAAGGCGCTTCACCGCAAAGAAACTCGTAGGTCAAGACGCCCAAGCTCCATAAATCGACCTTTTCGTTATAAAAGTTCTCCTGGCTGCCCGGCTTGATCATCTCTGGGGGAAGATAGTCGAGGGTGCCACACATGGTGTTCCGTCGATTGTTCGGGGCGTGGACACTCCATCCAAAGTCGGAGATCTTGATCTCCCCATGGATGCCCACCAGTATATTTTCTGGCTTGATGTCTCTGTGCATGACATGTTTCCTATGCAGGTACTTGAGCGCTGCTGCCATTTGAGCGATATACTGCGCGGCCTTCCATTCAGGGAACTTGGTTTCTTTCCGAAGATGCTTGTACAGCTCTCCCTTGCCCGCAAATTCCAGTATGAGAAAGACTCTCTTGCTGTCGTGAAAGTGGCCGTAGAATCGAAGGATGTTGGGGTGTCTGAGGTGACTGTGAATCTCTATCTCTCTCCTAACTTGCTTCTCCACCTTTCCTTGCTGCAATTCGCTCTTGTGCAAGACCTTGAGTGCGCAGACGAAGCCCGTTGATCTCTCTTTGGCAAGATATACGCGTCCAAATTTGCCTTTCCCCAACGGTTTGCCAATCTCAAACATTCCGAGATGCCACTGTTTAGGCTGCGGCTGTTCAGATATTGGAGGGTTGGATAGCCTTTGCATTACACTTTCATCTGAAGACCTTGCAGACGAGGAGCCGCTCGCGGCTTTCTTTGGTGGTGAAGAGGGCTGTTGCGCGGTCGAGCCACGCCACTGTGACGCTTGCGAGGGGATATTGACGGTGGTGATGGTGGAAGTCTTGACCATGGGGTCATTGTTGTTTTGGATGGCTGTCTTAAGGAGATTCAGGCGATTTGGATTTGACGTGAGCTGTGTGTTTGTGGATGTTGGCATTGTACTCGAGAGCGATGCCTGATTCGGGTGAGTTGACTTCCACAATCCATATCGACTCAGCTGACCTTGGACTTGGGGAACAGCCCACCACCTTTTGCCACATCATTCTCGTCGTTGACTGACAGGCTCTCGAGCCGTGATTCAATTGTCCTGATGGCCATAACCCTCGAATGTAGCAGTCGCACTGAAGAAATGACCTAAACAATGTCTGATCAAAAACATGAGATTGATTCAGCAACTAGAGAAGAGGAGGTCGATCGGTTTTCCCGCATTGGCAAGCTTGTCGTCGCATTCAATGCTCCATTCTGGCGCTAGGTCACTAGAGCCGTTGTCATGGGCAACCTCTCAGCCCTATCACCCCTTCAATATGCAATATGCAAGACACGCTCGCTTACAATCAAAAAAGATTGCAACGAGGCCAAAATGGGATCCTCCCAATTCAACTAACTTTATTATCCTTTATTTTATTTAAACCGTGGTTGGTCATTTTTTATTCATTCACATTGCAATTGATTGAAAGTATCTTTCTTGGTTATAAAGTTACTGGGAATAGGAGTCCAATATTGCCCGCTTTACAATTGTTTTTGTTAACGAGACAGGTCTCCCAAGACTGCCGAAGATCATTTACATCACTCTGTTCGACTGCAACAATCCAATCAAGTATCTCTCTAGACACTACAGAGCCGACATTGACCATGTATCCAACTAGGCTATCGTTCTTCTCGATCATCCTGCCAACTTGTGCAATTGACGCACCGTTTTGCCTGCAAGAATGCTTAATTCAAGATCATGACAGTGCGTGATGATTGAGCTGACCTTGACACTTATCCTTTTTCGACACCACTTGCACTTGACGGTGTGTTTGATGATATTGTCCTTTGCTACCCAACCATAGGTCATAGCCAGGATGTACAACGCAAGACCAATTCCGAGAAGATTAAAAACTTCGTTGAAGAATGTCCTATCCTCGACTGTATTAGCAGCTTCACGAGATGCGCATGTGAGCCATGCAAGCGTAGCTTACCCGTAGGTCATGACCACCGCTCCATCATCCTGTGCTATTTTGACTGTATTGTACCCATCGCGTTTGCTGTATGTTGGGCCTCCTTTCAAAACGGCAAACTTTTCGTCGAAATTTCTGTCAATAAAGGGCAACAAGGAGAGGATGGGAGTAATGATATCCGACACGAAAGACTTCACGACAGTGGTAAAAGCTGCAGCGAGGATAAGACCAACTGCCACCTCCAAAACGTTGTCTTGGAATACAAAATCACTGAAACCATCCCAGAAACGGCTTGCAGTTGATTGGGTCTTCTTCCCTGCGCGCAGCAGTTGCTCGTTCGCGTCGTCGAGTCGCGGCATGTTGAGAATACTTCCTGGTCACTTCTTCCAAGGTTGTAGCATGGTTTACAATATGATGCGGGAGAATGTTGTTGCCTGCCTCAATCCTTCAAACCAGAAACAGGTAATGAATGTTAGCTGCCGCTCAGCTCACACCCGCGTTAGAAGTAAAAAGATTTGCAGTGGGGGCGTAGTAGTAAAACCCCACTAAAATCAGATTGCTCCTAATTCACGTACTTTACTTATCTTTCAATTCATCCACAACGCTTTTAATTAAAGAATTTCCTGGTTATAAAGTCTCTAGGCTTGACTTGAACCATACATTTTATACCAAGGTCTCTGTACTGCGGGGTAGTTACGGGGCCCAAATTCTGTCCTAACGAGACAGCTGTGGCAGTGAGCGGAATTATGCCTCAGGGGGCCGGCACTAGCCGTCAAGGCCTTTCAACGTCATCCGCATCTAAGGTCGTAAGGCCTCAAAGCTCATGCACTTCTGAAACAAACACATCAATGCGACAATGGCGGAGAATGGGGCCCAATTCATCACAGAGAAGTGGCCATCTCCTGGAGATGCAGGCAATTCGATTACTCGAAATGGCTTCAAAATCACCACGCGCAAACTGCCAATACTCAAGGCGGAGCCTATTGACAGAATGACAGAGGCTTTGGGCATAGCTGTGCCGGAGATGATATTTGGTGATAATCTTGTGACGATCGAGCATCCGCAGAGCTCCTTCGGAATCAGCTTCAATACATTTGACGCCTTGGATCGGGTGGACAAAACGGGCGGCTCCATGTTGCAGGTCGCACATTCGAAAGAGTGGCAGAGCACTCGGTATGGGAGGAACCTGCTGCATCAAGAACTTCGCTGAAGGGGATAGGGAAAAGAAGCATGAGGGTATTACAGAAGTAGTCAAACCATTCGATTGGT
Source organism: Niebla homalea (assembly GCA_019925105.1). Lineage (NCBI taxonomy): Eukaryota > Fungi > Ascomycota > Lecanoromycetes > Lecanorales > Ramalinaceae > Niebla > Niebla homalea. The sequence goes on from JAHGAU010000010.1 coordinate 1,368,707, forward strand.
CGTACAGCACGGATTACAAGGGTACTTTGAAGGCGGGCTCGCCACTGTTCGCTCCAACGCAAACACCGATCCCGCTAGAACTCCTCAAACGCCCGGACCCTATCTTGTTCTTTGACGAAGTAATGCTATATGAAGACGAAATGGCGGACAATGGCATCACTATGCTCTCGTGCAAGGTCCGAGTCATGCCAGAAAGGATGTTGCTGCTTTGCAGATTTTTCATGAGGCTTGACAACGTCTTGGTACGGATAAGAGATACTCGGCTTTACGTCGATTTTTGCAAAGGAGAGGTCATTCGAGAATATCAAGCCAAGGAAGAGAAGTACGAGACAGTGCGACAGGTCAGACATCAAGATGCAGCATATGTAGATTTGGTCTGCTGACAATCACCAGAAACTATCCTCTGCAGGGCAAGATGCTCCTGCACAACTAAGGGATCCTAACAAGATGGCCGAGCTCATACCCGTGGTCAACAAGACATTAGAGCAGCTCCTCATTAGGTGACACAGGGCAGGAAGCACAGGCGCTAGGTGTCAATGGTGCATGTAAGGAGGCTGATTTGGCTGACTGCTATCGAACGATCGCTTCCGCCGGTCTGCTCTGGACATTGAAGGGCGTAGTAAAGGATGTTTCCCTATTTTTTAACGGGCCTTTGGATATGATCAATATGAGACAGATCAGATGTCAATCTATCCATTTTGTCCCAATGTATTATTATTATATTTTGACCTCGCCTACTTTTGATCACAAATTTGAGATCTAGATCGCACCCGGCTAAAGCTGCCGTAAATTGCGGAGGGTGGAAATCAATGACGCCAATTGCTTGTTGAGGTTTTGAGAAGTAAGGATCCTACCACCTTCGTCTTGAACAAACACAACATTCCCTCGTGACAATCATGTCTTCCAGGTATGTATGCTCCAATTGTCGTCAGGCATTGAAAATGCGACTTCGCCAAGCGCCGCCGAATCATGCGGTATCTCACGATTGGATCTCTACCTATGCAAAACGTCCCCTATCCATCGGAAGGCTTCTCCAAGCTGCACAGCCAAAACCATACCAGAAATCAAGCACGAGCTCTGCGTCGCCTGCTCCGGCTTCCTCTGACCCTAATGCATATCCCAAACCGCCCGACCTAAATCTGGGGTCGTCATTCACCCCCACCCAAAGGATTGCAAGAGAGCTGCGAAAGCGAGCCGGGGTGACGACGGAAACATATGTCGCTTACGGTGCATGCGAGACCCTAGTCAAAGAATGCGCACGTCAAGCAGAATACAAAATCCCCCAGGCTCAGCAAAAGAACACAAATATCCCCAAAACGAAAGATGGCGAGGATCTGGGCGTTGGGGATGGCTGGTGGTATCAATGTGAATCTCCCCTCCCCCCTCGCCCTTCATGTCCAATCCCGATGCTAATCCTGGGTCTCATCATCAGCCCTCGGACTCACACCAACCTTCAACACTTGGGCTCAAGTGACGTTCTTACACATGTACATGCTCACCTGCCGTCTCCGCATGTTTCCTCCGGCATACGCGCCAACCTGGCACCAGCATCTGCTCGATCATTTCTTCTTCATGGCAGAAGATCGCATGACGACCCAGCACGGCATGGTTGCAGCATCGGTTCGAAGCAAATATCTCAAGGATCTGTTTGTTCAATGGAGAGGTTTGACCGCGGGGTATGATGAGGGAATGATCAAGGGGGACGCCGTCCTAGCCACGGCTGTGTGGAGGAACGTGTTCAAGGCAGATGTTGAAGTCGACTATAAGGGTCTGGGTCAAGTGGTCAGCTATATGCGGGGTGTTCTGCAGGGACTCGATGGGATACAAGATGAAGATATCGCACAAGGCGAGGTCGTGTTTGGTGACCCAGGCAGAGAAGAGGACCACGTTCTGGGTAGGAGTCGTATGATGAACACACTGCCAGAATCGAAGCCAAAGGCAGAGGCATAGAATAGAATATTCTGCTCTTGCGTCTACAAGAATTAAGACTTGACCAGTCTGGATGCTCGAGCCTCTATCCTCATCAAAACCTTGCCTCGATGGTTCATAATGGACGTTAGACTCATATTTTCGTCATTCAGACTCGTAAAAAGTTCAGTTACCAATATAATGCAAATGGGCTCATGTAAGCCTGAGTAGTTGCATAGAGCCTAAACTTTATGGCAGACCTTCATTCCGTCCCAGACTGCTACCTACCTGATGTTTCATTTTTTCACTTTTGCAGCTCGCTTTTCTCGAAGTTTTCCTTCTCATCTTTTACTTACACAGTCAAGTAGTTGGTCATTAGGAACAATGGCAATAGCAGCCCGTCGACGTGACCCAAACACCCTCTCTAACTACGATCATTTCACCACCACTCACACCATCGCCAATCTCGCCGTCGACTTTGCTACTCGGACACTAGCAGGCACCGTAAAATTAAGTCTAACGTCCATCGAAAACTATGGGCAACGGGAGATCATCCTCGATACCAGCCATCTCAGCATTCTAGATGTCAGTCTTGATGACCAGCCGTGCGAATGGCGATTGTCCCCCAGGACGGAGCCTTTTGGGAGCCCCTTGATCATCAGATTGAGGGATGCTATCAAGGACGGTGATTCTGTGGATGTTGATGTAAGTGAAGCTCGGTAGGGGTCGTCTCATCGGTTTCTGTAGTCCTCACTGTTGAACAACCATCCGTGCTCCTTGTAGATCAAATTGCAAACCACGGACCAGTGTACAGCGCTCGGCTGGATGAACCCTGCACAGGCGCGGAGCAAATACCCTTATATGAGTATGCAATCATGTCATGGATTCTTCTGTTTTTTCCAAAGCTCATTTATGTGGCAGATTCGCAGTGCCAGGCAATCCACGCTCGCAGTATTTTCCCATGTCAAGATACACCTGATGTCAAATCAACGTACGAATTCGTGATCACTTCGCCGCTCCCGGTCATTGCTAGCGGTCTCCTCAAAAGTGTGGAAAAGGTGGACAATGACCTGAGGAGACATACTTTTCGTCAAGACATTCCCATCCCGAGCTATCTATTTGCTCTAGCTAGCGGGTAAGAGAAAGCAGAGTGAGAGCATCATGCTGAGTATGAGACTGACATAGATAGCGACATACAAACCGCTCCCATCGGCCCACGTAGCAAAGTAGCCGCAAGCCCCGAATCCCTCGCCGCCGCCAAATGGGAGTTCGAAAAGGACACAGAACACTACATCCAGGAGCTCGAGAAGATCGTCTACCCTTACCAATGGACCGAGTACAACCTCCTCGTCCTACCCCCCAGCTTCCCCTACGGAGGCATGGAAAACCCGGTGTATACCTACGTGACGCCCACGGTAGTCAGCGGGGACCGCGAAAATGTCGATGTCGTCGCCCACGAGCTCAGCCACTCGTACAGCGGGAACCTCGTGACCGCGGCAACTTGGCAGGATTTTTGGTTGAATGAAGGGTGGACCACCTACCTCGAGCGGCGCTTGCAAGCTGCGATTTTTGGGGAACCGTTTCGTGACTTTTCTGCCATCGTGAGTAAATCTCATTGACGTTTAATACCATTCTGTCGATGTTTCGGAGTTCTTGTATCGTATGTAGCGATGCTGACTCCACTTTTCACCCAGATTGGGTGGATGGGTTTGAAGGACTCGGTAAAGGAGTATGGTGAGGAAAAGCGTGAATACACTAAGCTCGTCCCTGATCTCAATGATGCCGACCCGGATGATTTTTTCTCTCAGGTGCCTTATGAAAAAGGGTATACCTTTCTATCGCACCTCGAGTCCCTGGTCGGTAAGGAGAAGTGGAACAAGTATATCCCGCATTACTTTACGACTTTTGCAAGGCGGTCACTTGACTCACTTGAATTCAAAGAGAACCTTATGAAGTTCTTTGCAACGGATGAGTCTACGAGTAAGACACTCAAGGCGGTCGACTGGGATGCATGGTACTATGGCACCGGTCTCCCGCCCAAACCCAATTTCGATACATCGCTGGTAGATGTATGCTACGCATTGGCATCGAAATGGGAGAACGCCAGCACCAACGACTTCAAGCCTGCAAGTGAGGATGTAAAAGGCTGGAAGAAGGGGCAGCTGGTCGTCTTTCTGGACTCGGTGAACGATTTCACCGAACCCCTCAGTAAAGAGCTAGCCCAGGGGATGGGCGAGACGTACGGCTTTTTCCAGAGCAAGAATGTTGAGGTCACGGCACGATACTGTCGCGTCGGATTGAGGAGTAGGGATGAGAAGATTTATCAGCCAACTACGGAGCTACTATCGAATGTTGGGAGGATGAAATTCGTTCATCCACTGTAAGTGCATCTTGAGTATTGACCCGAGATAGCGTCAAGACCATTGTCGGGCTGACAGATCGTTCCAGATACAGAGGCTTGAATGCAGCAGACAGGAGTCTGGCTCTCGAGACGTTCGAAAGAAACAAGGACTTTTACCATCCCATTTGTCGATCGCAAGTTGCAAAAGATCTGTCTGTCAGTCAATAGCTGAATCAGTCGCATTGTAAGCAAGTATGCGGTGACAAGTATGAGGCAGCCGCTGCCTTTGCGAGGAAATGTTGTATAAGTCAAGGACAACGAACAGATTTGAGACTTGCGTCGGTGCAAAGGGAACATTACAATCTTTTATGCTTGTCACGATCGAATGAATGACGCTCAAAAGGTCAAGGGTGCCATGTTCTATCGGTCAATCACTCGGCATCGACTTCCGAGGGTTCGGTCCTGTTCCGAAATTCCACAACCAACACCACGACCCGGTGATGACACTTCGCTCATACCATTCCTCATCGGGCCAACTGCCCGTCAACTCCAGCGTCGAACCTCTCTGAGGTCTAAATAAGCTCATCAGATAAGATCTACCCGTCTCCCGTCCCGCATTCCCACGTGGACTTTGCCTGAGGTGGGTGGTGACGTATTGTGTGACTGATATCAAAATATTGGGGAAAGGATCGTTTTTGAATATGGAGACCGCTGCAACATCAACAAGGATATGCAGCGGAGGGGAAGGATTGAAGTAGCCCTCAGATGTGCCGTCATTGCATGGATTCCATCCAAGTAGCAATCCCTGGTAGCTCGACCATGACGCTAATGGCTTCCATGAAGGTCTCCCCGAAATAGTATACTTTTGATGGGACGTTGCCCACATTTTCAAATCATTGAAAAGTTCAGAGGTGGTTCGGGTACTGCTGTAGCTAGCACATGCTGGGTTGAATTTGGTGTGTGATGGAGATAGCCACCCGATTCGAGAGACCACGGATGATCAATTCTTGGTCGTTGTAAAGACAGTGCTCGCTAAATGCCAGGCACTGTGCAGAGCATCAAGTCATTCAGGAGCCTTGTCGAATTGTTCGAGTAGGTATTCTGTCGCTTTCTAAACGGTTCCTCGCCATCGAAGCCAGTAGCCTGTAAAATATCGGGACTGCGCCGGAGTCTCTGGGGCTGACCGACGCTTCGTCCTGACAGCCAGATTAGTTGTTGACGTGGCCCCAGATCCACACAGGTCTGGCTACGGTCGTAAGTGTGCTTTAGAGCCACCTCGGAAAAGCCGGCTTTTGATTGCCTTTCAAATCAGGAGACTGACTTGACCGTTGCAGATGTTGGAGAGTCATGGGTAATAGTTCGACTCCCAACCTTGAACAGATCAGTAGATCTCAGATGCGTTTCTTCCAATTTTGTTAATATCTAGGAGGTCTTATATCGTATAAAGTAATGTTGGCTCGACGATTTACGTATGCGAACCAATATCAGGATGATTCAGTCCAATTATATAAGTGTTTATAAGTTATTGTATTATACAAGGACTGTCGACTCTGCGTTTTAGGTGATTTTAGGATAGATCTGGTTTTGCCCCATTGGCATCTGAAGATTCGACTTCTGAGGTGCAAAGCCCACCAGTCGCGACATTCGTCACGATGTTGTCGCCCGTCACTCGTTCAAGAAGGAAAGTAAAGTCCTGGCTCATGGGCTGCCTCGACAGCCAAACGATCAAATGGTGCAGAAAGAGGGCAGCTTCCTGGAAGAGGAGCGGATGTACATCTGGATCAGGACCGATGGGCACCGGTATGGGTATCAAGGCAGCAGTCGTGGATCTCAGAAACTCGTGTGTGGTACGCATGTACCAATAGCGGCGGACCTGCTGAGGGGAGGAAACATAGTGCCATTGTTGAGGGTCTGCCCTCACAGCTTCCAACAGTGCAACCATTGTTTCGTAAGCTTCAAGCGGGGGGCTTTGCGGGAACGTTGTAATGTACACCAGCTGGAAGCGGAGATTCGTGGTTGGAACGGGGATTCGAGCTTCGTGTTCAAGTGATGATCTGATGTTGGTTTCCAGAGGTGAGTTAGTCGTCTTACGAGCAAGGTGTGAGCCTGACCTTTGGAGATGTGGTTCGATGCAACTACGAGTGGCGTTGAAAGTCAGGAGGGTCGTATTCAACGTTGAATATGAGATTGCAGCAGGGGCAACAACCCTCAAGAAGCACAACAAGACAGATAGGATGTAGGACATATTGACCAAATAGCTGAGGCATGAGGCAGGAGTTCATAGACGTCCAGCTTAATCTGGCTTTTATGTGACAGGTCTTTAAGATGAAGACTGGAAGCTTCGGTCGCGTAAATAGAGCTTTGGAGAGATGCAGGTCATAACTTAGTTTTTCTCATCGTGACTAAAAAGACTCACAGCGCTTCTCGGCTATCTTCGACCAAATACGATCTCGATCATCTTGTACGGGATCGCGCATCAAGGTGCTGCCACACGCATTGATGCTATCCAGCAAAGGTTTAATATTACTTTGCCAAATGAAAAGTTCCCGGATGATCAATAAACTCAGAGAGACGCTTCCGAAACATACTGACCTACGTTAAGAGCAGATCAACATCGCCTTTTCGGATAAAAAGTGGGGTCAAACAATTTCCGAAACATTGATAGAATGATATAGAACATCTCTGAGAGTCACTCGAATGTAGAATTCTGAAGGCAGTGTAAGCCTTGGAAAGGAGCATGGGTACCATTAATGTCAGACAAAGTCTTCGCATAAATCCAAGCAGCAGCAAACAGCCAGGCTTTTACCATAACGTGGAGAATGACCTCGACCAATTTACACCCGTCGAGCTCGTCATCGGTACAAGAAGCGACGCAGCATGGTAAGGAAAGACTTCTTAATGATTCAACAGCTATCTTGTTCATGTCCAAACCTTTCAAGATAGTATATGAAACTGTCTAAAAGATGTCTTGAGGATCGGGCGACTGAAGACCTCCTCAAGGCTTATCAGCGGGTGGCTCCTGGAGGATTGGCCGCGGCGGTGGCCTCCGCGTGCAAAAGTGAAATTGATAAGTGATTGGCGAATGAAAAGGTTTTTGGTCTAAAGGTTACTCAGTCTCTTAATGAGTAAGTTTAATACCAAAGACTTATTCTATTCGACCTCTGAGTCGAGAGTTACGAAGTGTAGTGATTGGGCACCTCGGCAATTATTTTTGCTCCTGGGGAGGGTGGTGGGACAACGTTCCGGCTTTCCCGCGATCCGTGCGCATCCGATACTGAGCCGTTACTGTCAAGAGAGCCTCAGAGCTACGACGTCAGCCTGACCTCGCCAATCTACCCTCTCAACTTATAATTGGGCTTGGTCTCTAGTCTAGACTGACTCTCCTCAGCTTCGACCTTCTATTTCCGAGCTTCAATCGGCTGCCTTCGACTTCACCATGGCTACCAAGCAGTTGCCCGTTGGGGGAAAGCCCAAGCCAGCCATTGAGCTCTTCTCTCCCACATATTTTGCTGCCTGTACAGTTGGCGGTATCATTGCTTGTGGCCCGACTCACAGCTGTAAGCACGTCCACCGATCTTTCCGACAAGATGAGCTAATCACGAACCTCCCAGCCGTCACACCTCTTGATCTGGTCAAATGCCGCCGGCAAGTCGATCCCAACATCTACAGCTCCAACATCTCCGCCTGGCGGTCCATCTACAGTAAAGAAGGCCTCCGCGGCGTCTTCTTCGGCTGGTCCCCCACCTTCGTCGGCTACTCCTTCCAGGGCGCGGGCAAGTACGGCTTCTATGAGGTCTTCAAGTACTTGTATGGCGACAAACTGTTCCCCAACACCCCCAAGACCATCGTCTACCTGGGCGCCTCCGCCTCGGCAGAATTCCTCGCCGACATGGCGCTGTGTCCGTTCGAGGCGATCAAGGTCCGCATGCAGACGACGCTGCCGCCCTATGCGTCCACGATGCGGGAAGGCTGGGGCAAGATCACCAGTAAAGAGGGCACCGCCGGGCTATACAAGGGGCTGCAGCCGCTCTGGGGGAGGCAGATCCCCTACACGATGGTGAAATTTGCGACCTTCGAGACGACTGTCAATTACATCTATGCCACGCTGGGGAAGCCCAAGGAGAGCTACAACGCCCTTCAGCAAACGGGGGTCTCGTTCTTGGGAGGCTACATTGCGGGGATTGGCTGTGCTGTCATCAGCCACCCGGCCGATGTGATGGTCAGCAAATTGAACGCCGATAGAAAACGTAAGTCTTGAGAATTCTGGAGAATCCTGGATCTGCAAAACGCGTAGCAGTATGAGTAGAGCTAATCATCATCTTAGCCGGAGAGAGCGGAGGACAGGCCATGTCGAGAATATACGGCAACATTGGCTTTAGAGGTCTCTGGAACGGGCTACCTGTCAGGATTGCCATGGTACGCTTTGCTTCGTCCTTCGTCCTGTCCGATCGCAATTGCAATGCTAACGTAATTCTAGATTGGAACCTTGACTGCCTTCCAATGGCTCATCTATGATAGTTTCAAGGTAAGCATAGGCCTGCCAACCACGGGTGGGCATTAGAGGGTCAACAACATTGTCCGATTAAGAGCGTGATGGGGGAAGATACACATGATGTGCTCAATGTTAATGTTTCCATGTCGGCGCGGAGCTCTCACGAGCTATGTCAGCATCTGGTTCGCTGTTCAGCGGCGACCATGTAAATACAGATTCGGATCGAGATGTCTGTGCATATTCCATGCAATCGTTCAAGGTAGTTGCGTGGTATCATAAAGCTTCGCTCCTCGCTCTTTTCCCTCCCCCAGTTTCAACATCCTCATCATCCTCGTCCTCAACGATCTTCCTCTTGCCTCTTTCTCTCCTTTCCCCACTTCCGCCCGCGATCTCGCCATCTGCATCATGACTCTTCTTCTCAGCCTCCTTCCATTTCTGCATGCCCCTCAACAGCCTCTCGTAGTCCCCCGCGACCTCCCCAAGAGTCTGTTCAACCTTATCGGCCCGCTCAGCCCGATCTAGTTGGATGAGCACATCTTTATTCCTCTTGTATATGCGCTGCTTCACAAGAAGCCGCCAGTAGTAAAATGTTCGATCATCCAGGTTACTTGTTCGCCCTCTTTGTGTGAGTCTCGCGGAGCCGGAATGCCTTGCAGATGACGCAATCTTGGAGAAAAGATGCATTTCAACGAGCCGATAGAATTGGCGCGGGGCAACCTTGTTCTTTAGGCGCAGCTTCTCTAGGAGAGGGAGGTCAAGAAGATGCGAAGTTGGAACCCGAACGCCTATGCGATTTGCCGAGAGTTTGGGATCTATGGCAACGTTGAGCTTGATTTTGGAGAAGGTGCCGTTGGCGGAAAGGCGGGCGTAGTCGCAATAGTCGCGAAGATCATCAAACGCTTCGTTCGGATCTTCTACCGTGACTTCTGTGCAAGTTGAGGAGGCAAGCATAGTCTTAGTCATGGCATTGAATAGGTGAGACCCATGACCATGTGAATGATGACAAGGGAGGATGAGGAACTGGGATATGCGTATCCGAGAGGGAATGCTTGATGGATGTAGTGGTTCAGCTGGCGGTAGGGAGAAATCGTGAGTACCATTCGTGGAGGCGCCGTTGCTCATGCTGCTGGGTGTGTAGGGTATGAAGCGATAGGAGGTTGAGTAGCCAACGATGGAGTATGGCGAAGCGTTGGAGACTGAAGGTTTGGTGATCTCGTAGCTGCCAAGCCATCAGTTCCGTGACGTCTTGAGTATCGGTGTAACCTACACGAAATAGACTCGCCATCTGGCCAGAGACCAATCCTGATCATCAAGGTCCAGCGGCGTTCCTCCTTCAATGAAGAACGAGATGAGAATTTGGATCCGGCTTATCAAAAGTTTGACTGCTGGGTCGCTCAATTCGCCATACCATATCTCAAAGTGTCTTCCTTTGCTGGTATATTTCTCTAAGAGTTCGCCGGGCGGTTTGAAGTCTTTTGCGATCTGGGACTCTTGCAGTTGCCTGTTGAAATGATTCCGGCTGCGAAAGGATTCTGAGTGAGAATCATCAGTAGCGAAGCGTCAGAAACCGTTCCTTTCAAGCATACCATCAATCGTGAAAGGCCTCAAAGTCTCCTCTAAGTCGGTTGCTTCTGTTCCTCCAACGGGCTTGAACTTTTTGTCCCATTGGAATTCGAGATTGGGTGTCAAGTCATGAGCAGCAAAAGCCAAATCGATACTGAGTCCCTGGTATCCAAATATGCGCTCCTGCTCGCCAAATATGGAATATGTGAATTGAGGTGGGAATTGCGCCAGTGTCGTAGGTGAGGTCTCACCCGCTTGAACTAGGGAAATCTTGACGGCCTCGCTGGCATTGACAGACCCTAAATGAGATTAGCTCTAGTGGGATTTTCAATGTGAACAGTTGCTTACATGCGTCTTGATCGTCCATTGCGATCGCTTCATACCAGGATGATGTCCGTCCTTGGGTACTGAATGTAGTTGCGCAAAGAATAGAATAGCTGAAATAGAGGAATGACGCGCCGAAGTCTTGGCGCGTCTTTGGGACGACGTCAAAAGTAGCTAGATCTAGGGCATCAAAAGATATCATCAAAAGATACCAGACTCCTCGGCCTTTTGGGAAGACGTCGCATAACCGTCAATTGCGCTGCGCTGCTCGGCGCATGATATATATTCTCGAGCATCGCTCCCAATCGGCGATTCCCTTGAATTGTGATGTTTTGGCCTTACTAGCCTCATTTATACAAATGTAGAGTCGAGGCAGCGCACGACAATTAGGGAGCTGAGCTCTCCCAAACCGCCAGAATGCTTGACGGCTTGTTCATGTTGCTGACCTTAAGCACAATCATGGCCATTGCGTGAGGATAGATGTGCAATAGTGTCAATTCTGATTTGGGCTAATAGTAATGCAGCTCGTTCCTGGCTGGCTCTCTCCCGCTTTCATTTACTCTTTCCCAATCACGGTTGCGCTTGGTATCAACCATTGGTATGGGGGTTCTGGTTGGCACGGCCCTTATCGTTATTATACCTGAAGGGGTGGAGACATTGTACAGTGCCAACGACACCACATCACATGATCGTGTGAAGAGACATGCGTCGCTGGGTAAGTCGGCGTTATCATCGGATCTGTCGTCGCGGCTTGCCATTCGGGACGTGCATGGAGATGGCCATCAACTTTATACTCGCGATGAGAAAGCAAAGATTTCGGATTTCAACGCACTCCCTGGCCCCGTCATACCGGTAGAGGGCGATGTGAAAGTCGATACCCCATCTTCAAGCCCTCCCAAAACGCCAACCGAGCCTGGCAGAGTCGGTGTATTGGAGGATGACGGATCTGCAAACAGCCGCCCAACGACTTCATCGAAGACCTCTGCTTCATCATCAGCAAGCTCGCCAAAGGCAACCACCGAGCGAGAGCCACATGCCTGGATAGGTCTATCTCTGATCCTCGGATTCATCCTGATGTATCTCCTCGATACTCTCCCTTTTCTCTCACCGCAAGCTCCTACCAGGCCGACGAGCAACATATACTCCCTCTCAGATCTATCAAGTTCCCCCGTCTCAACATCAGCACCACCTCAACGATCCTTGTCTACTACATTAGGGCTGTGCATACATGCAGCGGCAGATGGTATAGCCTTGGGCGCATCGTCGTCGTCCAAGTCTACCAGCTCGCTGAGTCTCATCATTTTCGTCGCGATCATGGTGCACAAGGCACCTGCCGCGTTTGGTCTGACGAGCGTCTTATTGCAACAGGGGTTAGGGAAGCGGGGCGCCAGGGCGCATCTGGTGGTCTTCAGTCTAGCGGCGCCTGCCGGTGCAGTACTAACTTGGTTGCTTGTGCGAGCTGTGGGCGGCGGAGGCCAGAGTGAGCCCGCGGTGATGAAGTGGTGGACCGGCGTGCTGCTCCTTTTTTCAGGGGGTACCTTTCTGTAAGCACGTTCATTCAATGCACTGGAGCCCTTGCTAATGACCCTGCAGATACGTTGCAATGCATACGATGAACGAAACAGAGGCCTCGAGTAGCACTTTATTGGCTGAGGGTCAGGGTAACGGATATCTGGAAGCAGGAGGTAGTAGACAGCCGAAGAAAGGCAAAGATGCGAAGAATCCGACATTGGTTCTGGCTGCTGTAGCGGGGATGCTCCTACCCCTAATCACGCAGATAGGGCATGCTCATTGATTTCAGAATATAGAAAATGTAATAGGTAGGTTATTCTTGGAAAAATAGACATGACTCGTCCATGACAATTGATCAACGACCCTAATTTGAGACATGCTGGCTCGGGGTCTGGCAATCCCTCAGAACGAGCGAGGAGAGGTTGGATTCCGAAACTTTGTGATTATGTACTGACATCCATCATATATTTACAGTCGGTGGGGTGAATCAACGCGGTCTTGTGCCAATGCCGATATTGCCAAGACTCAGCCAAGTGTGCCGTTAGTAGTCTGGAGTGGGATCGCCTGCTTGACCATTTTTACAAGATCTTTCACTCCCTTTTGCCGCTCGTTTTGGGTGTCGGAGAGGAACAAGGTCACAACGGGCCATGCATGTACAGCTCCTGGCTCCTCACGAACACTCACTGCGCATTCCGCGTTTCGTAGCAATGCAATGAGATCCCTCAGCTCGGGACCTAAGACTTCTTCTGATCCGAAAATTATACCGAAGCCACCTGTAGGAGACGCCTCTGACCATCGCTTGCCATCCTTGCACATGCCCGGAGAGACCAGTGGATCAAATAGTCTCTCTCCGGAGCCAGCATACTGTTGACCGTAGAGATGAAGGCTGTCCGAGTTGAGATAATCACTGGGCGTATTCCGGTTCTTCTCGCTACTCAGGGTTACCCAAGGAGATATCAAGGTTGCATAGCCGGGTTGGCGGCCGTCAAACTGGTTCGGTAATTCTGCAAGAGAAAGCAATAGGCTTAAGATGAGCGTTGCTCCTGCTGAATCACCACCAACGCAGATGCGGCTCGAATCACTGACCAATGAGCAGGCGTACACGTAGCCACTTTGAGCTTGCTGTAGTTGTACCGGATATGAGGCATCGGGTACCAAGGAGTACTCCAGACTCACAATGGTGGGATTACGATAACCAGCGTCCTGAAGTAACGTGACCCATGCGAGCAGGAATTCAAGGTAGAAGTAAGCCGAGCCCATGGAGAACCCACCACCATGAGCATAGTATATCAGAACATCAGCCTGCTCGTTGGGGAAGGGCGCAATGTGGATGCCTCGTGCATTGCCAAAATCCACCTCAAACCATGGAATAGGCGACTTCCGGTAGCCATGTCGAAGCATGCGAAATCTCATAAAGGGAAGAGCCACGTTTTTAGAAAAAAAGACTCTGCCAATCTTGGCCGGGAATTTTGCGAAGGCATATCGGACACAACGAATGACAAAATCTTGAAACAAGGTGGCTTGTTTCGCGAATGGAGCTCGATGGCTTCTGGGTGTAACAAAGCGCTCAGTTAGAAAGGAGTATGGCAGTTGAATAACTTGTGATGAACATCAGCATGGCGGGTCATTTGGAAATGGGTATTACAGCGTACAGAAAAAAGGCAACGCCTGAAAGACGCAGAGCAGCAGCTCGAAGAGATTGATTTGTATCAGCAATTGCGGAGCCAAGAAAATAAGAAAGACAAGGCAGTCCAAATAGGAGATTTGGCCAATCACCATACCCATGTTGAGCCTAAGGATGCTCAGGTTGAAAGGAGCGTTCTATTCTTGTACAGGAAGCTCTAAGGATTGACAGAGTGAGAGAACATTCTAAGAAGTAATGACACGGAGAACATGGCGAGTGACAAGAAGAATACGTCATGTAAACCTGAGCTTGGGTCTTGGGCAGTCTTGGGATATGAAGACCGCGCTACGCCGCCAAAATAGGGAAATGTCCGAAAGCAGTTAGCTCTAGCCCATTTTTAAGGCAACTATCAAACTTGAGCGCGATGTCCGACAACACATGCTCCGCACTACAATCTCAATCGGTCGCACACATAAACCGAACCGGCTCTGTGGATAGTCTTCAGAATGCGTGAGACCCACCGCGTCTGTCATTCAAGCCTGTCGGTCGATCAGTGCCAACCAACTCCATCTTAAGCCCAGATCGCTTTTCTTACCAGCACCACCAGTAGCTCAATAATCTCCGTCATTTAACGAACATGGCTGCCCCTTCAGAAATAGCGGAGTGAGATATCTCGCTCTTGACTTCTCTGTCCATATGTCTGACAGGATCTAGCTCTCTTACCTTGGAGGAAATTCCCATCAAGCTTAGATGTGCATCCTGTAATAAACTTGCTCAAGACGCTGTCAAGCTTCCATGCTGCGACCAGAACATCTGCTCCGACTGTGAGATGCTTTCCCCGTCACTTCAGCGATCGTGTGCTCACCTCCCTCTCTAGGCCATGCAAACAAGCTCGAGACAACCTGCCCTATTTGCTATCATGAACCGGTCAATGCCGACGACTGCAGACCCAACAAGGCTTTAAGACAGACCGTCAAGATATTCCTAAAGCGGAAGATCATCGACCGGGAAAATGCGAGGAAACAAGAGATGCTACAGAAAGCCGGGGCTGCGAATGCTTCCGATGCCGTCACTGGCCAAGAAAATGGCAAGCCTGCTGGGTCTCAAGCCATCAAGCAAGAGACGCCTGCAGTGAATGGAGTTGACGCGGCGGTAAAGGTCGTCGAGAACCGGGCGCCTTCGAAGGACCCTCAAGCAACCCAAATATCCGACGCTCCTGGCCTAGGACAGGAGATTCAGAGGGATATTCCTCAGCAGTCAATAGAGGTAGAATCCCCCTTCGTCTGAGCAACTTAGTCCTTGAACAAATCTTAGTGTTGCTTACACCGTTACAGTCGCCAGGGCCTCAGGACACCCCAAGACGGGCCTCGACGACTACACTTGAAAATGGCAACAATGCGGTGGAGAAACCCATCGACATTGAAGCAATTTCTGCTGCGAAGCAGACTAGCAAGACCGATCAAAACGGCAAACAAGAGAGTAACCAGGGTGTGAATGCAGCAGGCTTGGATGCTTCTGCCGGAGGCTACCCTAACATGGGCTTTAATGGAATGGGAGACATGAACCAGATGATGCAAATGATGCCGAATGGAATGACAAATCCAATGATGGCAGCATACCCAAACATGATGGGTATGCTCTCTGTGGTTCTTGAACACATGGGACTATTGCTGACTTCACGATGCAGGGATGCCCAATATGACAATGGACCCCATGGCAATGTCCCAAGGGATGTACAACAGCTTTGGCGGAATGGGTATGATGAATGGGATGAACATGGGAATGGGGTTCGATGCAGGGCAAGGGGTGTTCGGTGGAGGGCTCAACGGGCAAACGCAAGCTGCCTGGAACGCAGGCGGACAAGATAATTTCAATCAAAATGCATTTGGTGGTGGGAGCAGCTTTGGAGCTAATTCTGGTTTTGGTGCTGGATATAATATGCCACCGCATCATGGAAACTTCAGCCAGATGCATCATCATCAACCTCAGTATCCCCCAAATCGTGATTTTCCCCAGCAAGGGTATCATAACCAAGGTTTCCAGCGTGGCCGTGGTCGTGGGCGAGGTGGTTATTCTTACGCTGGTCGTGGTCGTGGGAACTTTCATCAGGCTAATCAAGGGTACAATGCTAATCCGACAGCCTTTAGTCAACCCACGCCTCAAGGACCGGTCCGTCGAGGCTCCCCAGAGTACACTCCAATGAATGGTGAACAATCAGATGAGAAAAAGATAGATGAGCCTCTCCGAGATGAATTCGCCCCTGGCGATGCCGAGGATCGTGCTGAGGAGGAGACGACCTCTTCCCAGAAAGTGGAGCCAGCAAAAGGCGGAGAATCGTCTCATGACAAAGCTCTACCCCAAGCTGAGGGACCTGAAGGCTCTGGGGAAAGCCGGCAGGACCATGTTCCCAACGAGTCGAGTAAAGGGAAGGATATTATTCCTCAACCTGTCCAGACGACTACGTCTAGCGAACAGTCTGAGCCCAAGCCTCATGATGTTGCCAATCAGTCGATGAATGCCACGTCCTCTGTCATGCCTCTTTCACCTAGTTCATCTTTACCAACAGGTCCTGCGAATACTGTGCACAATGATACTGCTTCGTTGACCAGTCCTAAAGGTCGTGGTACCTCTCTTGACCTCCCAAGTGGACCTTCGGCACACCGTGGTGGATTACACGGTAGAGGCTTTACCAGGATACCAAACGGGGAGGCGTCGTACCCTATTCCACCACGTGCGGT
Organism: Niebla homalea; assembly: GCA_019925105.1. Taxonomy (NCBI): domain Eukaryota; kingdom Fungi; phylum Ascomycota; class Lecanoromycetes; order Lecanorales; family Ramalinaceae; genus Niebla; species Niebla homalea. Next base: position 1,385,209 of record JAHGAU010000010.1, read on the forward strand.
TGAGAAACCCTCGATGCCACCACCCGAACCGAAGGGTCTTGGTGTGATTGGTGCACCAACGGGACCGAAAGCCCTAAGACAAGGCCTGCCCAACGTAGGCGTCAAACAAGATACTGGGTTTTCCATCGTTGGTCGAGCGTCTGCCGCGCGCGCGAATATAGATTCGAAGATGAAAAGGTATGATCCTATGCTTCTCAATCATTGCACGATGTCTGTAGCTGATGTCTGCAGCCCCATCTACGAGCGTGAGCGCTCTCGATCTCTATCCGCATCACGACATCAGTCCTCCAGACACCATCATCATCGCAGTCGCCGCTCCTCTGCCTCACCAGACGACAATGAAGACGAAAGACGGCGTGAGCGCCGCCACCGACGCTCCCGGAAGTACGAAGACGACTATGAAGAGGAAGCAGACTACAAGAGGACCAAATCATCCCGCACCAGAGATCCGTCGCTCGAATCATCCGCTAAACGTACATCGCACCGCAGCCACCGCGATCGCGACTCCGACAGGGATCGAGAAAAAGGAAGCGGCCGAGCCAGACACTCGCATCGCTCCCATCGCGACCGGGACAGGAGCAAGGAAAGGAAAGATACCAGCAGCCGCAAGTATTCACGCTCCCGGTCGCCTGCCGCCGAAGAAGAGCGTGAGATCAAGATCAACGGCGCCAGCCGTCGCGACAAGGAGAAATTATCGCACCGATATGAAGAACCTGGCAACAACAACAACTACAACGGCATGTCCTCACGGAAACGTCACTCCCAAGACGACTACCCCGACGACGACACCACCGCCACCGTTGCCGCCGCCGACGACGACCACCATCACCACCACCGCGACAGTCGTCGACGCAAACGCTCCAAGTACGACCACGGTGAAACCAGTTCGCGATCCAACCATGAGAGATCAAGCAAGGGAACCACCACCGGCGGTGGACTGGATGAGCGCATCGAGCCCCCCCGCAAGAATCCCATGATCCCGACCGGTCCGAAGCAGGACACCCATGCCCTCGAGCGCGAGAAGCGGGATCGGGAGAGGCAGATGAAGGAACTGCAGAGGCGGGCGTTGGCTGGTGGTGGCGGCGGCAACAGCGGCAGCGGCGGCAGTGGTAAAGTGGGAAGGAAGGGGAGCGAGACGGAGGGTGGTGGAGGAGGAGGAGGAGGAGGTGGTGGTGGGCTGAGGATCAATGGGATGGGGAGCAGTGGCCGGAAAATCAGCGTGCGGTATGAGGATGAGTTCGATGATTTGAGGAGGTGAAGGCGGTACTTGTTTGCGGGTGGGGGAGGGGCGGAAAAAGGGTTTGCCGTGACCTCTTGTGGTCGAGGAGGTTATTTTCCAGGTTGTCAGGTGGCGAGCAACATAGCTCTCGTAGGGGCTTCGGAGGGTTACTTGCTCTAGCGACATCAATTGTATATAGATATTGCTAGCCGCAGTATCCTCTGATGCTTCTGGATCTAACGATTCGAAGTGGGATTCCTGTTGCACTAGCATCTGGCGCATCATGGATGGAGCCAATCTTCTTGATGTGCTGATTCAGTAATCTAAAGATTCACCTTTCCATTCTCCTGAATGAGTCGTGAAATTCATATCTATTAAGTGACCTGAGTCTTCGTTGTCTTCTCTCCCATGGCTGTTGCATCACTTACCTTCCGTCGACATTACTAGAGCCAAGGGCCAAGAGCTAATTTTCCAAAATCGATCTACACTTAGAAATTCAAGAGATGTGTCTGGCTGGCCGACTGGACCGTGCACTCAAGCCCTTTTTTTCCGCGGCCTCCCCATTGCCCTCGTCTCTGAGTCGGCATCATCATCATCGCTCCCACTCTCGGTATCCCCCCTCTTGTCCGAGCTAGCGCCCAGAAAGCCTTTACCCTTCTTGACACTCACTCCTGCGCCTTGCTTCTTCAACTCCTTCGTCAGCAGCGTACTTGGCCTCATGCCTGGAAAATCCTTGGCCGAAAACACCTCGAACTCCTCGCTCTCAACGCTACCCACCACCCTTCCCTGGCCACCTTCGACCAGGTTGGGACCGAGCGGCACCTTCATCAGGGTGAAGCGCAGCTTATATCGTCCGTTCTGCCGGCACGACAGATCCTGGAAAATGAAAAAGGTCGCAAGGCTAGCATTCTCCACCGAAGAAGACGGTTTCTCTGGATCCGTGCCCACAAAGGGGGAGGCGACTAATGTTCCCATCAGCCGGCGGGAGATTCGGTTACTCTGCGCTGGGTCTGGGACGGCCGTGACGTCGGCCGAAGTCGCCAAGGGAGTGTCTGGTGCTGACGTGAGACTTGGAGGGTCTTGACTCCCGGCGGAAAGCAATGCGCAGTGGACGATGTTGAAGGGGAACCGGAGCTCCTCGACGTCGGTCGAAGACGTCGGGTCATAGTCTTTTAGCGAGAGCTGGACGATGGGCGGGGGGTCAATGACCCGTCTATCACGCTCGCCGAAACCACAGGCTCGAGCGGCTCGGGGTTGCTGTCGGACCGTCAGGATGTATCTTTCCGCCCTGATTCGCGGTGTTAGTGCTGATCTGCTCTAATTTTTTGGACTGCTTACATGCTTGTTGGTGGATTGGAAGCTCTCGTTGCAGCAGGCGCTCCTGGCGGAAGGGGCGGCGGAAAGTGAGAGCTACTGTCAACACCGCTGGAAGTTGTGGTCGAGCTGTGATGCGAGCCCGCTGGGCTTTGGAAAGAGGAAATAGGCGCTGACGGAAACCCGGTCGGTCGATATGCTGTTTCACTGAATAAGGATGATGGTCCACTAGACTCGTGATGCTCAATCGGCGACAAAGCTTCATATACTGTCCCGGGATTCCGAGACTGAAAAGAGCTTCTTTGTGGGAACAGCTGTGGGTGTGCAAATGAAGATACTGGACCAGAGGTTCTTGTCTCTAGTGGAGCCTGCCAACCTTGTTGCATCTCCGGTTGTGTCTGCATCACCAGTGGCGATGGCTGGGCAAAGGTGGATGGCGGTGGCCCCGGGAGTGAGGAGGGCTGTAACGCTGATAAGGGATAGGTCGTTCGTGGGGGAAGCTGCAGATTGGACAATGGCGGCAGCTGCAGACGGGATTGCCCCGGTGACGGCGGTGCGGGTTGGGTAGTAAGTGGAATCCGTGGATCTTGCAGTCTCGTCAACGGTGTCCTCTGACCAGCAGGACCAGCACGATAGCTAGCATCACGCTCCGGCTCTGAAGAGGGCGGCTTATATGACATGAGGGGACTCGCTCAGAAAGAATATGAATATGTATCAAAGAATGGTCTTGCTTCGGCCGGTCATGTCAGAGAGCAGAAGGAAGGGTTTAAAAAGACATTGTGCCAGTTGGAAATCTGGCGCTGGTACGTTGGAAGCCCAACAGACATGCATATGTGGCTGTGAGAGTTGTGTGACAGGGTTAGATACACAAGGAAGCATGTGAAGCAAGCAGGGTTACCCTCATTCGGGACTTGTTACTAGTATCAGATGGCTTTGAGATAGACGTCCAGACTTAGTCAAATAAAAATAGCCTGCAGGGCATCAAGGGAGCAATGAGCTTAGGAAGAGCCCGGGCATGTGTAGGCCAAACGAACTTAGACAGCAGATCGACAGTCTGATACATTCACTTACCTTACCAAGTCTCGAGGATCTCACATAGTCACGTAGTCGGCCGTAGAAGTCTCGAGGAAGTTTAGGAGGGATTTGGTGCCCAATGGGCAATAGTGACAAAGAATCTTTCCCTCTGGACCACGGACCGTTGGCGCTTTCCTCGGGAGGCAACGGTCAGAAGTAAGGCACTAAAGCGTTCACTTGGATGATATTCTAGTCAGCCCTTTACTATCCCCATATTTGCTTGGTTCACCTTACTTTTCTCATTCTCATCAATATAATGTCAGTCATCAAACATTTACAGCTATGGCTGACGAATTGTGGATGCCACTGGACAGAGTGACTCTACCACCCTCGAGGTCCCCTACAAGTGAGGGCCGAAGAGCACAATAGATTCCACGCATTGGCTTGTGGGCTACTGTTCAGCACCGTCGAAAACTGAAGGCCCTAGAGAAGGCAATGGTGGAAAGATCGTCAAAATAAGAGGAAAAGCTAATCTGGAGGATTTCGAAGTAGGTAGGCGAGGCTACAATTAGCTTCCATAACCTAAAGGATAGTAAACTCTTGATCAAATGCTATTCACGTCTTCCGTCTTCCGTCTTCCGTCCTCAGTCTTCATAAAGCGCGCTTTAGGTCCGCCGGTGGTGGGTGATAAATTTAGCAGTCAGACTGGATATGGTTCCGAAGTTAGGAGTGTGGAGGTAGTACCTTGTTCCGTGCCTAGACTAAGATGGAATATTTGTAGATCTCTGTTTCTTTTCCCTATTGGTTTACTGCCACACCCGATCACCTTACTCATTTTAACATGTCAGGCATTGACTGTGTCCCGTCGAGTGGATACTAAGTGAGCAATTCGTTATAGTAGCAGTCGTGGGTTCTTCAGATGACCCTGTGTCCTTTCGATTTAGTTTCCTGCTAGCTTTTAAGACATCAACTGCCGGCGAAGCCACCTGCAACTTCATCACAATCACCGAACAACGGAAAAACATTTCCAGTGATAACAATGGATTGCTAAGGGTGCTCAAATTGGCTAGCATGACCACCTTCCCTTAGGGATCGATTATTCCGATTACTTCCCCCCTGCATCCCCAGTATCAATCGATCAAATCGGAAGACAAGGAAGACCTTCCATGACAGAATAGAAGTCTGCTGCACGTTTCACTTGCAGCGCGCCCCCCGCAGTATAATGAGACTCGACCTGCAAGGATCCATAAGGGCTGAGCGCCTGAGCCACTTGGGTGCCACTGACTGCCACAACCCGGGTTCACCCAGCTGTCAAATCCCTCCCCCCGGGTTCTGATCCGCCCTAGCTTACGCCAACCCGAGGTCATGGGTTCATTCAGAAGGAGCCTAAGCCAAATGACATCATACTTTCTTGACTACCGTTGCTACTCGGCTGTCTCTCGATGCTGGGCAAGACAGCAGCAGCATTTCATCATGCGCCTGCGCCTTGCGCCTTGATCCCACCAGGTCATCCCATACAATTTTCCCCCACGACGTCGCCTTGGTTCGGGATTATTTCTGCTTGGATCGACCTTTGGTCGGGACTCGATCCTCCCACTCGGTGACAGGATGGTGCGCCTCGGTTGCCTGCACTCAAGCATGGATCAATACGAGTCGATATGATCGGCAGAAGATGATGCCTAGTATAGCTATGATTGACCAAGATTTTCGAGGATGCGATAAAGCTCGTCTCTCCTGCCCCAATACCGCATCCAAGCGGTCTGGCCAAAACCTTTAATCCATGATCCTAGGCGACTCTCATGGTGGAGATTCGTCAGGATTCTGCGTTTGCTGCGGCTCTTGCGAGCAAGGCTGTCGCGCAAAGCACATGCACCGAGACATGTAGCCATGGATTGGTGAAGACGGGCTTGGGACAGTCACGCCTGCCAATTCTCCCCATCGCCCTGAGAGCCGGGCCAAGGTGATAGACAGCCAAAGACGCTGCTACCCCTTGCGCAACGGGATTTAGACCTGGCAGTTGGCTGTCGTGCAACGCGAAGCTGCCCGCAATAACGTTGGAAGACATCAAGAGTAAAGCGTATTGACGGATGACTGCATGGGCACCGCTTTGCATGACAAGTAATGTTCCCGAGGGTTTAACGGCAAAGGCGATTGCAGCAGGGAGCTCAATGATGATGTGCAATAGAAAAGGGAAAGAGGCCCATCTCAGTTGCATTGCGTTGTATGTATGTAGCGATATCGTCGAATTCTCCGGCGATGTCCTGGGATGGTAACCGAAAATCTGCCCAGGAGAGGGATGGGTCCAATTATTCAAGCTGTGCGTTGTATTCTTCAAACGATATTTGATGCATTTCTCGGATGAGGCAATCAACAAAATAGCGTTGGTGGGCGTAAAGACGAAGGCTCTCTACTAATGCGACCGTTTCATTATTGATGGCCCAACTCGAGCCACTTGGTCTAGAACAGCTTAGTCCCAAGGCATTCACATTATTCACATTGTGTTGAACTAGATGGGCTAAACCTGATGGGCTAAGCCTAATTGGATTCTTGCTAGACGCTAGTTTTATGGTCTAACAATTATTGAATCCGCATCTCGGCGATTACTTGGATATTTCTCATCGTCAAGCCAACCTCCTCATCTGTAGCAGCCATGATCTCGAGGGCAGTGAGGTCACCCCGCGCTCTGCCTCTGAGGCAATTGGGCAAGAGACAGGTGCAGTTGAGAACCTCAATTGCGAAACGCTCCGTCACTACAGACGCTGCCTCTTCCCACGCCGAAAAAGATCATGTGCCCGAGGTACGTCCTGCGGCTGAATTGCATATCAAGGATAGCTTACTGAAGTTACCTGTATAGGAGGATGATAAGCCCTTTGAGGTCAGGCTCTCAGACGAGAGCTTCGAAACCTATGAACTCGACCCGCCGCCCTACACCTTAGCGACTACTAAGAGGGAATTGAAGCATATGTACTACGACATGGTATCCATAAGGTGAGGCCTTCTGAATGTGAGGATATAATACAGAAATCTAAAAGTGGTAATCCAGGCGGATGGAGATGGCCGCGGACCGTCTCTACAAGGAGAAGAAAATCCGAGGCTTCTGCCATCTTTCAACAGGCCAGGAAGCCGTCGCCGGAGGTATCGAGCATGCCATAACCAAGGAAGACCATGTCATCACCGCATATCGCTGTCACGGTTTCGCTCTCATGCGAGGCGGCACCGTCAAATCCATCATTGGCGAACTATTGGGCCGGAGAGAAGGGATTGCATATGGCAAAGGTGGGAGTATGCACATGTTCGCCAAGGGTTTCTACGGCGGCAATGGCATAGTCGGCGCTCAGGTCCCCGTGGGCGCGGGGATTGCGTTTGCCAACCAGTACAACAACAAGGAGAACACGACCATCTGCCTCTACGGCGACGGCGCCAGCAACCAGGGACAGGTCTTTGAAGCTTTCAACATGGCCAAGCTCTGGAACCTACCCATCCTGTTTGGATGCGAGAGTAAGTCTCCATCCTTTCGCAATGGCCCTGCATCCCCCCCGCCTTAGACGCCGTCAGCATTCCTCGATACTGATCCTAACTTTGCAGACAACAAATATGGCATGGGTACCGCCGCCGCCCGCGCCGCCGCCCTGACCGAATACTACAAGCGCGGCCAATACATCCCCGGCCTCAAAGTCAACGGCATGGACATCCTCGCCGTCAAAGCCGCCGTCGAGTACGGCAAGCGCCACACCCTCGCCGGCCACGGTCCCCTCGTCTTCGAATACGTGACCTACCGCTACGGCGGCCACTCCATGTCCGATCCCGGCACCACCTACCGCACGCGCGAGGAGATCCAGCGCATGCGCAGCACCAACGACCCGATCGCTGGCTTGAAGCAGAAGCTGCTCGATTGGGGCGTCACCACGGAGGAGGAGCTGAAGAGCATCGACAAGGAGGCCAGGAGCTATGTCGACAAGGAGGTCGGCGAGGCCGAGGCCATGGCCGCGCCGGAGACGACGCCGCAGATCTTGTATGAGGACATCTATGTGAGGGGCAGCGAGCCGAACTTCATGCGCGGGAGGACGCCGGATGAGAACTACTACTATTGATGGCAGTCACCTAGCTTAAAAGATTGGGTTTTGCTGGCGAAAGGGCGGGGCGGGGCGTTCTGGGTAGATAGATTGATTTTGCATAACGGAGGTCGGGCGTCGCCTCATTCGATAGTGTACCTCATCACATACATACCTACAGGTGAGATGGTGCGCGCGGTCCCATCTGAGGATCATGTACGGTCGGTCCAACATCCATTATCTCAGTGTGGCATGTCATGTTTGATCCCTCCTGCAACCATAGAGCCACAAGCTAAATGCTAGCGACGCTCGAATACCTCGAGCGACTGGATTAGAAAGCCCGATCCTTGTCATTGGGCACCCTTCAGACATGGACAAAAAAGGGGGGGGGGAAGGGGAAGGATGTTTGATTAATTGCTACAAGTTATGTTTAATAACCCAACGCTTTTGCTCATCCAACCTCATTATCCAGACCAAAATAGTGGCTGGCTTTATATGCCCTTATCCCTGTTATGCTCCCTCAGATGCAGAAAGCGAGAAGAAACAAAAGGGAATCAATCAAACGCTTATCGTCATAAATCAGTCATGTCCACCCTCCCTTCTTCTGCATTTCCCCTTGCCGTCCCTCCAGCCTCACTCTCGGCATCCACCATCTCGAGATCGGTCTCGTCCGCGACCGGCTGAGCATCATCGACAGCGTTCCTCGATCTTCTGGAAGTCGTCAGGGTGATAACATCATCCTCATTCCCCTCCCCATCATCACCACCGCTATCCCCACCTTGCTCCATTTCAGCCTCAGCGCCAGCGCCGGCACCAGCATCCTCTCCCTCAGGTGCAAAATCCCACACCTCCATCACCGTCCTTCCGCCCCGACTCGCCAGCACCACACACCTCTCACTCTCGAACGCGACCCGCCAGACCGCTTCGGCCGGCTGACTGAGCTCCCTCACCATCTGCCCCGTGTTGGTGTCCCAGATCTTGACGCGGCCGTCGGATCCACCGGAGACGATACGGGAGTTGTCGAATTGGAGGGAGGTGACGCTGTTGTCGTGGGCGGCGAGCCGGTGGATCGGGGCGTTGGTCTGGAGGGACCAGACGCGGACGGAGCCGTCGGAGCCGCCGGTGACGAGGGTGGAGGCGCGGAGTTGCAGTTGGCCAACCAGGGAGGTGTGGCCTTGGAGGATGGCGATACATTGTCTGGGGGGGTTAGAGTTAGCAGGTGACGAGGTCTTGAGGGAGCAGGGACTGAGGATTGAGCAATTCCTGCTTACCCATCTGAAGGGTTCCAGATGCGGACGCTGGTGTCCAAGCTGCCTGTCGCTATCTTGTGGCCATCAAAGGCGATTGCGTAGATCTGGCTGAAATGACCCTGTAACGTCCGGAGGCATTCGCCAGTGGAGATCTTCCAGATTTTGGCGGTGGTGTCATAGCTGCCGGAAACGACCAGATCGCCATGAATCTCCAGACATCGAACGCTTGCTTGATGGCCCATCAGTATGTTTGAGCAATTACCGGATTTTAGATCCCACACTCGTAATGTCGTGTCCCGTGAGCCAGAGATTGCGGTGTCGGCATCAGACATCTTCAGGCAACGGACTGTGGATGTGTGTCCACGTAAGACATTGACGCTCGCTCTAGGTATGGTGTAAGCTTTTCATTCGAGGGTCGAGGGTTCAAAACATACCCAGTGGCCATGTTCCACACCCTGACGTCTCGATCACAACCACCACTGACCAAGATGTTTTCCCATGGAACCATTGCCCAGACGCCCATAACGTGCCCGGCCAACGTTCTCAAATGGTCGCCCTTGACGTTGAAGACGTGTATCTTGGCATTGTCCAAGGCCACAATAACGTACTTCTTGGTGAGGTGCAGGCTAGTGACGACCCCCTGATCTGGGTGGATATATCTCGTAGTCATGGCACCCCCTTTCTTCCAAGCCGACTCCACCATATAAGCATGTTTGAAGCGTGATCTATGCGAGTGTCTCCCGCGTTGATTTCTGGCAATCCTCCCCATGCCTGCAGCCATGGCATGCAATTCACTCATTCTGTCGGAGTTCTCGTCCATGGACCTGCCTCTGCCGGGCGAAGAAGAGCGCGGTGGCCAAAGGAAGCTTCCTGAGACGCCCGAATTTTGTCGACTCGACCCGACAGAATCGCTGGACATGCGCCGGTAGGCATGCTTCTCGCAAAGGGTCTTCCAGGCCTGGTCGTCGCTGACCACTTCGCGCCACCTCCGTGAGACCTGAGCCGCGCGCACGAAGGTTCTGGGGTGGTCAATGAATTCTAGTATCTGGGAGATGAATCAGTGAGGGGGCTGAGATTTTGTCACATGCAAAACCTACTCTGAAGCATATCTCGTTGGGTAACTTTCTGAAGGGATCCTTTTTCAGCCTGGGGCTGACGATCTGATGCAGTAGGCTCAATGCCTGATTGTCGCACACGTCTACCAGCGACCTCAACCAGACCTCCTTGGCTCCTATGCTGAGTGTTGCGAATACTTGCCTAGCGTCTTCCAGGACTGGATCTTCGCTATCGTCCAGCGGTGTGAGACGCCAGGACGTTGGGGATCGTTGATGTGGAGTTGGACTGGGTGCGGGTGTTGGAGGCGAAGCTGGGGCTGAAGGCGGTAGAGGATTGGACATGAGAGGTATGGAAGTTGTATTGGGCGTCAGGGGCGGCCTTGGGTGAGAGTATTGTAGGGAGCCTTTTCTTCGAGGTCGCTGAGGGGTAGCCATCAGGTGAGGAGGGGGCCTGATGCTGGGGGCAAAGTCGTTGTCCGGGTCGAGTGAGACTGGTGTGCTGTGTGCCTTGCTCCTCTGGTGATTCATGGCTTAAGGAGTGATTGAAGTCAGGTGGGCGGGACCATGCCGGTTATGTTGTAGCGGAATGGTGTCGAATAAAATGAAGCGAGACTGGCAATCTCGTGGTTGGAACCAATGAGTCGATGACAGCTGCCACGCGTCTTGATGCGTTATGACGTGCACAGTGTTCCGAAAAGGAGGATCAGCAATGTCGTACTTTGTCAAGGTAATGGCAATTGAGGCTCAAAATGAGGTCTTGAATTGACGTCGGCTTTGTGCTAAATTGGGATAAGTTGGGTTGTTTTAAATGGGCGGCAACAGTGGGGCCACCAGCCAGAGATGTCAGACGTCACACGTCAATTTTTGATGTTTGATTTTTTTGGGAATATGGCAAGCAGCAAAACGGTACACTTTAAGCAGCTTTTGATTGATATATTGAGATCATTCAGGATCTTTCTTGGGGAAACAACAAAGAATTGACCTCCGATGCATGGAGCCTTTTTAGCTCGATACCATATTACTAAAGTTGACCTGCACCCTTGTGGCGCTCAAATGGGGGGCTATCAGGGATCACGCCGGTGATGTCTATCAGACCCTGACTGTCAAGACTGTTCACATGACAGTCGCAAGTTTTTCACAAGCAGTCATTTAATATTTGCTTGTCTGGAACTCAGTTGACGACAATTCGACAGGAACATGTTGACTTACCTGATTCCTGGTAGGTTTCGGGTATCAGAGGGACCTTGCAGCAGAACCCTTTCATCACCACCTTCCTGATGCTGTTCCTTTCCGATGGGCCAGGTCTCCGTGCGAGATCCATGCAGCTGGAAGAACGGGGGAGAACGGAAGAGCAATGCGAATTACAGGAGAGCCTCTATTCCTCAAGCAATATCGTACTTTTCTGTCTATCATAGACAACGGTGAGATCTATTTTCAACTTTCCTGCCATGTAGCTTCCACTTCATAACATAGTCCATCTACGTTTCAACCTATTCGATCATAAAGAAACCTATCGTGAAACGTATGTACTGTTTTGAATTAATGAAGAATGATCGCTCCCATATTTCGCCCCACTACGACCTCGAAGTGAAATATAAGTGTTACGGTCAATGATGTGGCCGTAGTTCCGAATGAATTATTCTTTCCCAACTGATCACTGCAAATGCCTGCGATAAGAAAGCCTGCCAAGCGTGTGGGTGCGAAGAGAGAGAGCAACAATATTCTTTGATTGCCCAACGCCATCCTTCTCTCCAATCTTCCATGAACGTCCAAATCTCGTGCATGACAACATCCATGTTCAAAAAACAAAAACCAAAAACCAAAAAAAACCATCATCTCCCTTTCAAACAATGCCGCAACATTCGCACACAGTGCGAGCAGCAGCACCACACCAAATCCTCGTTTCTAGCAAGTGAACACAACAATAATGCCTCTCCTCCCACCCCTCACACCTGCATCTGCCGGACTCGTCATGGCCATCCGACTTCTCCAACTTCTCCTCGCGCTGGCCTACTTCGTCCTCCTCATCTACAGCTTCCAGAACAAGGGTTGGTGGCTCAACCTCAACACACCCGTCACCCTCGGATGTCAGGATTGCTCCCACCCCCCCCTCCCCCGTCCCCAATTCCCCTTCTGCCATACCCCTTCACAATACTGATCTCCTGCCTCCATCATTAGCAATCACCTCCTTCGCAACCGACACGCATACCATCTACGTCTTATGCACCAGACCCCTAAGCCGTGCCGGCCGCATCTCGACAGCGCGATTGGTCTCGTGGGCGACGCTGGACGTGCTGCTGGCTGGATGCTGGGCGGCCACGTTCGCGGTCATGTGGATCCCCAAGGGGAAGGACTATAAGCAGCTGTTCTCGAGGCCGCCGTATGTGTTCTGGCATGTGGCTACGGCGCTGGCGGCGATGGAGATGTGAGTACCACCCTACCCAATTTGGTGAGACCAAGGCAGTTGGATTTTGGAGGAGGAAGGGGGGGGGTTTCCTTATGGTGCATCCAAGCAAAGCTTTGAGAGATGTTGCTGATGGTAGAGTTGGGCAATAGGGTCATGTTCTCGTCGACTGTCTGGTTGACGTGGAAAAGGGGCAGGGCTCTGTTTGCAACAACGCCGGCGTCGACTACACGATCAGTGCCGTTAGCAGACCTGGGAGCTCTTCCAGCCGGGCCATATGAACGGATGTGAGATTTGAGAGGAAGTTCAGGCGGCAATCATATCATATGGACATAAGATCCATTCGCTCATGATTATCAACATTGAATCTACCTGATACACGTCTAATCTTCATCCCAGCCTGGATTTTGCCCAGGAGGTTTCGGCCCTCCAGCTTGCCTCGCAACGATGATTTGATCCACGCTGAGTACTGTACGCGCTGCTTCTGTTGCCAGCTGTATGGCCCACTGTTTACTTACCAGAAGATCCAGTATCCCAGCTTCCTGTGCATCTAGCGTTCCCGAGCCGTCGTCATTCTCAACATCTACCCCAAGCGTACCCTCGTCATCTTCGTCTGATGAGGAGTCCTCTGAAGACTCATCGGAATCTTTGCTTGTTCGCCCATTTGTCTTGCCATTGCTTAAAGAGGCGTCCAGTGCTCTATTATGGGAAGCATATAGTCTAGCCAAAACCTCGGTCGCATCGAGTCCAGCAGATTCAGCGAGCGTCCGAGGTATGACTTCGAACGCCTCTGCATATTTCTTGATTGAGTATTGACTCAGCTCTGGCGTCGTCTCTCCGAACCTGCTGATGCGTTCAATGAGCTGCATCTCCGTGGCGCCAGCTCCAGGCACTAATCGAGGGTCTTTTGTAATCGCCTTGACCACATTTACGCCGTCGTCGATTGCCCGCTCCACATCATCCAAGTGGTTCTGGGTCGCTCCTCGAATGACGAGAGTGGCCGTCCGTGTTTGCTCGTCCTCCTGTCTAAAGACGGTCACACGATCGCCGCCTATCTCCAAGGTCTCCACCAAGTCGACTTTGCCCATCTCATCCGGCATTGGTGCGCCAAGACGGGCCAAGGGGCTTGCACCAACCACACGACAGAGCCGCCTTAGCTCAAACTTCGATAGCACTTTCACAACCAGTATGCCGAAACGATTCAAGTAATGCAGAGCAAGCTCTCCCACCGTTGAGCCAGCAACAACCACGCGGAGACCCGAGTCGTATAATTCCTTGATTGCAGCCTCCAGTTGCGTTTCCTCTCCTTTCGTAAAATCCATCATCTCCTTAGCGTTATGAAGCAACACCGTTCCTTTGGTCTCTGTCTGGCTAATGTCGATCGGACACGAGAAGACTCCAACCTTTGCATTCTTTGCCTTCTTGGTGCTACTGTCCGGTTCCCGACCGAACACCATACCCTTGACGACCTTTGATTGCTCGAGTGATCCACCCATGATCTTGACTACTCGAATATTGTCGACGTTGAAATTTGCAGCGTGCTTTGGCAGGACCGCGATGATGGCCTCAGCTATCAACCTTGCCAATATGTCCTCGTGGCCGGATTGCTTGGAGGCCACCACCGTCCGTATCGCCTTTGCCAGCTCCTTCTGTGACCGAGGATCTCTGACCTGATCGACCACGAGCTGGTCTAAGCATCTCAGCGCCTCGCCCATTCCTCTCTCAAAGCCCTTGACCACCTCCGAAGCCTTCAGCCCCATCCTGAGCAACTCCTCAGCCTTCTTCAGTATCTCTCCCGCGAGCACGATGACCATGTTGGTCGCATCGCCGATCTCCGCTTCCTGCTGTTGACTTGCCATCACTATGAGCTTGGCGGCTGGATGGACCACATCGAGTTCCTTGAGTATTGAGGCGGCATCGGAGGTCAGGATCATTTTCTGGAGGTGGTTGATGACGATTTTGTTGCGGCCATAAGGCCCCAGTGAGGTTTGCACAGTCTGAGCTATGGCGCGACATGCTTCCACGTTGCGGATCACCGCACCGTCTTCGGCTTCGTAGCTGGATGCAAGGTGTTAGCCATGGTCAAAACTCCTGTGGGCGAGTGAGGGGATTACTTCTGATATCCTTGCTTGAAGAGACCGCTGTTTGGAGCGCCTGGTATTGAAAGAGACATATTGCTTCTAAGGTCTGGGTTACAAGTAAATTTACGAATGCTTCAAGGCTTCGTTCAAAATTCTATATTGACTTGAGAAACTTTTCGCGGACCGCGTCTTGCAGCGCACCCCCCAACCGGACACACCCACCAACCGGACAGTACAGATAATACGCTTCCTGTGCTAAATTCTGCTTTGCGAAAGCGCCCTATCAGAGCATGCTATCTCCTGATCTATGGGCCTCGTTCAACAACACTGCAACCCCCAAGACACACGCTAAAAACAAGGCACCGGGTGCAGCTCCAGGGGTAGTGTAATGCGCATTTAAAACACCGATACGATATTTTTTGTACTGTTCCGTTGGGGGGTCACCTCTTCTAGGACTCAGCCTCATATACCTAGCTAGGTTTGGTAGAGTTCCTCGCTTGATTTGAATAATGTTAAAGTCATGCCTTATTCAAACCTCTAGAGAGGTGGCTCCTCCATTGCTAAAGGTCGAGCGAGAATCAAATGATTTGTCAGTTATGTCACTGGATTCCTGATGGTGATTCAACAGTTTCGCTACTTCTACCTCTACTAGTCGAAGTCCCCACTACCGCCTTACAACATTGAGGCGTACCGGAGTAGACGGCTGAATGATCTGGCTTGGTAGTATCGGACTTGAGTAAGCCTCTTCACAGGTGAGATAGTGTTTTAATTTCTCACAAGCGTTCTAATTTTCTTTGAAGAATTGGCACTTAGGCAGAGATATGGGTGTGGTAAAGGAACATTAATAATATTGCTAAGGAACCGTGAGCCAGAGTGGAATATTTTCGCTTCTGATGATCTATTGTATTATCCGTCTTCTTCAGCTCCAACATCAAACCATGAGAACAGTGATACCAGACACCTCACGCTTTCTATACCCGTCTATGTCGATTTGGGGGAACTGCATCAGGAAGCCGTCGCCGTAGAGCCAATCCACCCATCATTCGCAAGCGCAAGCCCGATCAACAAACCAAACACCCATCTCAGTCACTTCCTTAGCCCAGCAATCGCCTTCTCAACAACCCTGATCTGCTCCTTTTCCGCATCATCGCTCCAGATGCCCGCTTTCGCTTTCAAAGCAACATGCTGCTGCATGTGCATCTTCGTCTGCTCCAGGGTTGCTATCTGACTTTCCACGGGTATAAGCTTAGGTGCAACGAATGCGTTGCGAGCTGATTGGAGGAACGCGGCTGCTCGATCGGAGAATGTAGGTGGGGTTGTGTCTTTGTCGAGCGCAGCAGGCTTCACGGCAGTGGGGACGTAGGTGAAGACGAAGTTTGGGGTAGCGGACATCGTGTCGCGGATGGAAGCGAGTGCAGTGAGAAATCTCGATGAGAGTTTCGAGATTTCTGGGTATGGATTGGTGGCTCAAATCGTTGGTTGGTTGCTTGCTTGCTTAAGATGTCGGTCACCGGACAGCTTTTTTTGGGAAACCACTCATATAAACGTTCTCAGCAAAGGGCTCGGTTCAAGGGAAAATGAGGGTCGATTAGGAGTACGTGAGATGCACACAATTCAGGTACAATGAAGATCAAGGGAACTCTCAATCTCATCTTTTTGCATCAAAACCTTCCGGGAGAGACCGGAAATTTTCTCTAGCGCACGGTCAAAAGGGGGAAATTTGAGCTTCACCGAGATTTACACGGCACATTTCCTAAGCCTTGTTCGTCCAGCCTTGTGCTCTTCCAAAAGAATTTGTGTAAAACAGAATTGGTAGGATCAAATTCTTATCAGCATACCTCGACAACGAACAAGCCTCTCTCTGATTCTTTGACAAGCGCAGACCTTCTCATACACAACGTTCCTGATGTGACTTACCCAAATGCCTTCCAAGACGCTTACCCTGAGCTATACATGCCAGTCTAGGGAAATCAAGACCCTGATAAACGTCCCTTCAAGCAGGCATTTAAGCAAAGGCCCTTCCTCGCTTGTTGTCTTGGCCTGACATATGAATCGCTGCTAAGAGTTGCGATGTGCGATATGTTTGAACCACTAAATGTAGGCATCAGATCGCTCGAGATTCATGGTCTAAACAGATGATGGTCCTTGAATGAGATGATTTGTCATTTTAGTCGTGACCACTTGTGAGCTTTTCACCAACATGTGGGTCTTGTAGGCAGGGATTTCGAGCCGTGACGAGACTTGGCGACCTTGAATGCTCTTTGACAGGACAAAGCGACCCCTTAGCCTCTCAGGCAGATGTCTTCAGGATTGACGTTAGCGTATCGTCCCTGGACATTCGAACATGGCTGTCTAAAGCCGCTTACCGTATCATGGTGTCTGTCAATTTTGGCCGTGTCCACATGAGGTTCGCCCTTGATGAGAGCGGGCGCTGAGGCTTGCTTGGTCTCTGTAGACCCCGTTTCTGAATTATGATGATTGTCATACATGGTACTATCCACATGAGATTCGTCATTTTTGAGGGTAGGGAGCGCAGGCTCGGCAAACCAGCCAGTGAGACTCTGAGGTAGACGACCACACTCGCCTTCCTTCCGGAGATCTATCTCTAACTCTGGGTCCTTATCAAGGTCAAATATACTAGTATCCGCCTCTTCAACATTTGTTGCTTGTATTGCTGGAGCCGGTGTATTGGTCAAGCCTGGCCAAACCTCCTCGGGCGGCTCATCTTGATAGTCTGTCAAGTCGGTTGTTTCTAATTGTGGCCCTTGCCCCATGTTGGAGACAATCATAGACAGTTGGTGCAGCTTTGACCTCGTGTCTGTAAGGTTGTCGACTTGCACTGAGAGCGCCTGTTGGGTATAGTCGATCTGGTCACGCCATTCTTCTTCAAATGCAATCCTCTTTGTTTCCATCTCTGCCTCCAGCTGCTGACCCCAGCTCAAGAGTATATTGTCTATCACTGCCAGACTTCCCATGACGATCTGTGTCAAATTGTCCAGTTGTTCCGGGATATTCCCCAGTCGCTTGCTATCATCCGCGCGTTGAGCAGGCACGGGAGCAGGGGTGATCGGCTCCGAGGGCTTTGACTCAGGTTGCGATTCCTTGTACAATTCCATCGCTTTGGCGACCTCTAATTTGACAGTATGGGTGATCTGAGCTGCAAATTCTGACCTCGTATGCACTTCTGAAGTCTGTATGGCAGACTTAATTTTGGACATCACCTGAGAGATTCTGTCCTGTGAGTCCTGTTGCTCGTTGACAGCTTTCTTGATTTGCCCATCCAGACTATCCTTCAGCTGCGTATCCAGCGATTTCAATGTTGTCTTGGTTTCTCCTATCACTTGCGAGTATATATCAGATTTCATGCGCAGAAGCTTGGTATCGATGTTGACGCTGCCCGTTGCAGCAGGTACGCCATTTGCTTTTGGCATCGCGAAAGATGTCTTTGTGGATGTCAACAGTGCGAATACAGTAAGTATCCAGATGATCAAGAGTCGTCCATAGTATCTCAAATTCTTCAACATGACACGAAGCAGCTGCTCATTGTGACCGATCATTCCTTCTGGATGTGGAAAGGAGAGGAAGCCGCGAACCCGAAATAGATAAGGTATTGTGCAATAACGGGTATCATCATCACTCGATGACGAAATCACTAGACCATTTTCCAGCTTCAATGTTTGCCTGATGCGTTCTATTACTCCTTCTCTGACCTTCTGAGAATCTTGCATGGTAAACCGTCTTGCATGGGCAAAGTCAAACTATTTTGGCTCAGTCTTTCCACAGATCTCCCACCCACAAGGGCCTCCTGAAAGTCGAATCGCCACACAAGTATTGCGAGGACATTAAGAGCAAGCAGTTCCGCCATCTTCTTACCAAGACAGGACCTTGGCCCTCCATTGAAGACAGGAAACTCGAACGCTGATTTAGAGATAACAGATACGTGACCTTTGCCATCCTCTACGAGCCAACGCTCTGGTCGGAAATCATCGGCATCCTCACCCCAAATCTGCTTTGAACGTCCCATCGACCAAGGGACCCACATTACTACAGAGCCCCTTGGTAGCCAAGTTCCGTCAGGAAACGTGGTCGAGGCCGTACATTCTTTCAGCTCAACAGGCACAGGTGGGAAAAGGCGAAGGCTTTCGTTGAAAACTGCCATAGTATAAGGCAATGGACTTTGCTGCAAGTGGTCGAATCCCAGTGAGGGTTTCCCTCTCCTCATTGGTACTTCGGTCTGGATTTCTCTTCGAACGCGCTGCTGGACGTGTGGATTGCGCATCAATAGATAAAACGTCCAGGTCAATGACTGGGCAGTCGTATCTCTCCCTGGCCAGGAATCAGCAATAGATCCTGAGGTGGATCAGGGTGAATTTCATACCGGCAGACAAATAATTCATGGCAGCATCGGATACTACACGGTGATCGCTGATGTGATCCAGCAGCGAATCGATCAAGTTTCCGTTGAGCGCAACTAGACCATCACCGTTCTTTTCTGGATGATCCAAGTGACTATTGACTCGTCTCCACTGAGCATTGGAGACAATATCATCACCAAATCTCTTCACTTCAGAGACTGCGCGGCGAAGCGGCGCACCCCACACAACTTCTTTGATTTTCCAGAATGGATTCTGAAATCGATCGCCAATAGCGCCTGAAGCAAAATCGAAAGCCTTTGAAAAGGGGAGAGATGCCGGCATGTCCATCTGAAGACACATTGTTAACTTCCAAATGGGGGGTTGAAGAAGCGCTTCATACATCGTAGGCAATGTTACCCATGAATCGTGTCGTGAGCTCAAGTAGACATGCCTGGAGGTCCACTACTTCCATACACTGGGCGGCCAAATCGAGATTTGCGCTGGTCTGCTCGACAAGCGGTGGCAAGACTTGGTTGATGAATGTCTTCAGATTGGCATTGCTGAAAAATCTCAAACCGGCCTTTCGCTGTACCTTCCACAGCTCCCCATCTGCGTTGATAATACCGTTGCCTACGGAAGTCGCTGATGAGGATCAAGTCTTTCCAAGGAACTGCACCCCTATCTTGCTGAAGATAGCTTCACGTACCGAACAGATCCCAGGAGCGAAGGCGGAAGAAGTCGCCTTTGATGAAAACGTCGTTGTTCTTTAGAACATGCTCAACATTAATTGGGTCGTTGATCACAATAGCCGGTGGCAAGGAAGGCACAGATATCTCGAAGGTTGCGAACCCGGTCTTCCGCTCGCACTCCGAGAACCAATTGAGAAGCTTATGTCTGGGTTGCAAGAACCATATGCCATTCCCTGCGAAGGGCATAGTTCCTGGAGGTCTCCTGCAGCACACCACTTGATTAATTTGGACACTGTATCGTTGAAAAAGTAACCTACGGCAGAGGCTTTCCATGGCGACGTATCGCAGAACTTTGACCTCGGAGAAGCCAACAGACTATAACGATTGACAGAGTCGCTACGAGGGTGTAGAACATGTTGTCACACGTCTATGCATGTCTTGAAATTGTCAATCTTGATGATTTTAATTGGTATGCCCGAGGCTGCCCCTGTTGCTCCTGGCGGCGTTCGTACTCGCACTCGGAAGTATGGCCTTACTGCAGGGTTTTTTGAGCTTATCTTGACAGATCTAGCGGGCGTTAGGGCGCGCATAAGTGATTGCAGCACACCTATCAAGAGATCCCCCAGTACCTAGAATGTCGGGGTCCCGACGTCATACAGGCTGAATCGGCTCAAGCCTCAACAATTTCTTTGTCAATTATAGAGTAGGACTGGCATCGTCTGAGGTGGCCCTTTTCAAATATGGACAACCTCAATTTGTGTCTGAACAGCTTCAGACCTCGTCAATCGTTTTGCTACATGTCCAACTAACATCGTCGCTTCAAGTGGCTGTCGACCTCGATAATGCATCCTCCTGCGCCCAATGCGGCAACCGCACACCACCATTTTGAAGACAATCTGAACTTGAGCATTCTTGGCTTTGGCGTTGAATATCCGCCTTACAGGCATGGGCCGGAAGCCCTCGAGACGTTGGCCAATCGCTTCTACAAACCTTCGCCTGCGTGAGCATACAGTCCCTCACTGGAAATACTACGAACCATTGCGTGCTGACAAGAGTTCAAGAATGTCCAAGGTCCTCTCTATCAATCGTTTCACAGGCATAGAAACTCGTGCTTCTGTTGGCTACGTCGACCATCCACTCGTTAATCAACCAGAACCGCCTACCATCAAGCAGCTCGACGATAATTTTCGTGAAGAAGGTGTAAGATTATCCGTTAACGCATGCAAGAAAGCTATAGATGAATGGGGAGGCGGCGTACATGACATTACTCATATTGTATCCACGACCTGCACGAATTCGGCGAATCCGGGCTTTGATCATTTTGTGAGAAAGGAATTGGGCATAAGGAGCAGTGTTGAAAAGGTCCTGCTGCATGGCATTGGCTGTTCGGGAGGTCTAGCTGCCATACGGACTGCCTCAAATCTGGCATTGGGATCATCGTACAGGAGGAAACCTGCGAGGGTGCTGGTGGTAGCGTGTGAGATATCCACCCTACTTGTCCGATCAGAGCTGGAATCCGTGGACACAGATCAAGCTGTACGGATAGGCGTCTGCCTGTTCAGTGATTGTGCATCGGCTTGTGTTTTAAGTAACAATGTAGGGCAGGAGTCAGGGAGCACCCCCGTCTTCGACATCCTGGGTTGGAAGCATGAGATCCTGCAAGACACAGAGAAGGATTTGGGCTTCGATGTAGATCCGATGGGCTGGAAGGTTGTTCTCACCACTCAGGTGCCTGCTTTGGCATCAGCGGCCGTCTCACCAGCATTCGAAGAACTCACAGCATCAATCCCAAGTCTTTGTGGGTCCGACAAACCGATGAAAGCAGCGGAGTTTGACTGGGCGCTTCACCCAGGTGGCTCGACCATCATCACTGGGGTCCAACAGGCCGTTGGACTCACAGAAGAGAACCTTCGGGCAAGCTACGAGATCTACATGAACTACGGCAACTCGTCAAGTGCGACGATTACAGCTGTGATGAACAAGCTAAGGAGTAGCGGAGGTAAGGAAAATGTAGTCGCCTGTGCCTTTGGACCGGGAATTAGTCTGGAAATGATGGTGCTCAGGAGAAGTTCAAAAGCGACCAATGGAAATATTGAGACTAACGGCCACATGGACACCAACGGAGGCGCGTTGGTAAACGAATCTACTAGTTCGAACGGTATACCAGACACCAGTGGACTACTAACAGAAGATGTAGACTGACAGGGCTGCCAATTAGAGCAAGGGTGATAATCCAAGGAGGCTGATATCCAGATGAGACCTGAGTCTAGCAACAGCATAATGACAGCATGCACATAGATAAGGATGGGAACGTACATAGATGCACTGTTTGATAGACTCTACATGTCGATGACCTCCTTTACCATCAGTCCTTGACTCCCATCAGGTACTGCATACTCCCGATCGGCCAAGTATGCGTCTCGCCACCAGCCTCAAACTTCCATCCATTCAGCCCACCACCTGCTTTCGCCGCCTCATTCACCAACCTAAGCACTTCCTGATCCCTCCTTGTTCTCAGACAGCTCACCAGCCCATCATACACCGTCACGATCGGCACAACAGGGACAACATACGTCCAGAACAAATGCCCCCACTCCCCCCAAAACCAATACCAACTCCCCAACCACAACAGCGGCGCAATCAACAGCACCGTGAGTAAGTTCCCAAGATCTCTGCCTTGCAACTCAAAGATCGCAAAACCCTCGCTCGTCTCCAACGTGTTCGCCATGATCTTCCTCGCCAGCTCGTCATCGAAATGGTGGAACGCCAGATTGAAGAGCCGAAATACCTTCTTGCTGCTGCTGCTGCTGCTGCATGCTCTCGTCGTGGCGCCGCCCCCCTCCACATGATCCAGCAGGTCCCGAGGCGCATCGGCCGCATCCACGGATCCGGCCACGTATCTCAGGTGGTTGGAGCGGGCGCTGGCGCGTTGCCAGGCCGCGAGGTGGGGGTGGATGTCTGTGAGGACAAAATCCACACCGTCCTCCTTGTCCTCCTCGTCCTCGTCCTCATCCACCATCACAGCTCCTCCTCCTTGCCCTGCACTACCACCACCGTTGCCCTGGTGCGTGCGGCCATTGACCCACCCCATTTCCCCCCCATTCGCCTTCGCCTTCGCCTTCTTCCCTACCCCATCAGCTCTCATCCGCCGCTGTCGTCGTCGTTGTCGTAACAGCCCATTCACCTCCTGCTCAATCGCCGGCGTCGGTCCCCCCGCTCCGGCGCAGAAATCCACGTACGTGTAGTCCTGGAGGTGCGCGCCCAGCGTCCTCTGCAGCGCCTGCGAGACGAGGAAGGTGGGAGATTGGGGTTGGATGAGTGGGAGGCGGAGGTTCCAGAGGTGGGTCAGCACCGCTTGGACGTGGGCGCGGAGGGGAGCGGGGAACCTGGTAGGGGGAAAGGAGATGTTTGTTAGTGTGATTGGGCGATGGTGAAAAGGTGGTGGAGAGGGGGGCTGGCGAACCATGCTTGATCGTTGATTTCAAAGAGGTGGAGGCGGGGGATGGGGAGGGACATGATTGCCGATCAAACAGGGTTGCAGTCTCCCTTTGAGAAGGTCTGTGCGCTGTGCTGGGATATATAGAGATTAGAGGAGGGCGCGTTTGTGTGGCATGATGTCGTGTTGTTTACTAGTCACTACTCCTAATTGGGCTATACAGCTCCGTCATTGTGCATGACCAAGGACAGGGCTCTGAAGTCGGTGCAGAAATGTACCTCGGTTCAAATCAGAAGCCGTTGCACAATGGAGAGTGGGAAATTATCAATTTAGTGATTCGTGGACAGGGGAGATAGGTCTATGAACCTTTCGCTGCAATGATTCTTGTTGAGTGCCTTGGACGCCGCCGCTAAAGGATACATCAATGAAGCCGGCCCAGTGAGGTTCTTGTACAAAGGCTTCCATATATTCGAGACCATCAGAAAAAGTCATCGTCATCGTCTCGCCTTCTGACAGGCGCCTCTCGATAGCTCTTCGGCTTGAACGCTTGGCTGAATTGATCCACGTAGCCACTTGTTATATTGCAGTCGCTTTGAGCTTGTATGTCCATGGCTTCTGGTAGCCATTGTTGAATGACCTCGACCCGATTCTTGCTCGCAGGATGGGTTGAGAGAAATTGAGGTGGAGCAACTTTTTCGTCTTTGGTCATTCGTTGCCAGAGTCCAATAGCGGCTTGAGGGTTGTAGCAAGCCCGAGCCATCATTTGTAACCCTATGTAATCGGCTTCCGACTCTTGTTTCCTCGAATTAGGTAGTTCCAAGAGAAAGGTAAGGACGAGATTGGTAAGCTGAGTAGATGTGTCAATATAGAAGGCGAGAGCTAGTGCTGCGAAACCTAGAATGAAGCTTTTGCTGATCTTTTCGCCAGCATGATGGGCTACAGAATGGGAAATCTCGTGGCCAAGAACCGCAGCGAGGCCATCATCGTCCCCACACACTGGGATGATGCCGCTGAAGACAAAGACTTTGCCCCCAGGCATTACAAAGGCGTTCTTTTGGTTGGGGTCGTCGATGACTCTGACCTCCCATTTCTCGCCCGCGAGCCCAGAGACTGGGATGAGTCTTTTCATCACCCTCTGCACGATCTGCGACAGTGGGTGATTTTGGGGCAAGATCCTGCCTTGATACTGTTGTAGAATCTGATTGAAGCCTCCCTCTGCTATCGCCTTCTCCAACTCTGGTGATACGAAGTTGAACCGGCGCCTTCCGCTGACCGGTACAGTTTCGAGGTTGGCGTAATAGAAGAAGCCCCCTGCCAGGCCGACGCCACCAGTACCATACCTGAATGTAGGACTGGTGTACCACAGCTTTTGTATTCCCTGAGCTCTACCAAAGCGATTGTAGCGAGGTGGAGGGCGCCTGAACCCTCGATTGGAAATATGGCGGACGCTGGTCAATGCTGAGGAGGACCTCGTCTTTTCCCAGGAACTCGGACAGGCGCAACTCCGAGCTGACACTGCTGGAAGCTGTTGGGACAGCGTAGCACGTACGTAGTTCAGACAGCACGCCATGCCATCTGCCTGTAAAAGTTATTATGTAATGTGGAGTACATCAGCATCCTGCTCAGACTTCCAAAGTAGAAAGACCGCCAAGCATCCCGAGCCTAGGCACGCAGCCGTCCGGTCTCGATGCACACAGTACCTAGACAAGGAATCCCAGTTGATTGCACTTCGTAAAACTCCGAGCCAGATGCACGTCATTCCTTTACAAAAATACAAGGCCTAGTAGTATGGCATGGCTTGAAGGGCCAAAAAGAACCACAGCTCCTACATGACAGTGTTGTTCGACGATTCTCGGATTTCAGTCTATTATTACAGCTTGAGAAGTTGTTCGATCTTGCCAGTTGACTCTTAGACTGCCAGATCATCTCTCGACATTATTATTGCATCCTTCCATTTTTGCTGCCGTGAGGGATCAGTTACCGGCCCCAGCCAGTGCAGTGATCACTGATCATGGGATCATTAAGCGCAGCTCATTCTGAAATGCAGCAACATGCTCCACGTACGTACAAAGCTTTTGCGACGGACGATGTAACGGAGAATCAAAATATAGTCAGCGCATTATCCTTAGCTTTTAGCATGTTGGAGAAGCTTGCAAATGCTTGTCACCAAAAAAAACTTGTTGAAGCCTTACGCAACGTCCACTTGTTATCGCATTAGTGTATGAATTTACGGTGTTAGTAATTCGAGTCAAGGTATTCCTTAATTAAGCCTACGTATTAAGTAAAGGTTTAGCGGTCGACGCGTTCAAGTATAACCCCGGACCTGAGTTGAGCCAGTACACCAGTTTTACAACCACCATTAATACCACAGTTAAATAAGAAAACATCAAACTCGAACGAGCTATACGATCCAAGAGGCATCGTGATTCAAAGTAAATGTTACGTAAATCTCCAACAAATTAATATGGTAGTAGCTAACAGATCTCTGAAGGTGCGGTTTTTTTTTGGTGCCAAGCAATTGCAAGCTGCTAATTTGCAAATGCGTAAGGATAAGAGATCGACAGGGAGATGGTGAATTAGCTTCTGGTGGCGCATATTAACCCGACTGCTTTGGTCGATCACTCGGGGTCGATCTTGCAGATCTGATAAATTGTCCACTCAGATGTCGGGCGCAGAATGGAAAGGAGAATGTTCTAGCTTGTAACTATGATGCTCAAAGGCACATGGCACTGCCTTTGTCGCACGTGGCTCTGAAACCCAAGGTCAAACTGATACATTAGCAAGAATGGGAAACTTTTGCAAGAATGATCTCATCCCGCCGTCAAAGTATAACGGACCCTGTGATATGCTGACTGCGGAAACATTCGGCAGTCACGTATATGCGAAAACAGCAGACCCTTCCTCAGGCTCCTGAGTCAGCTCGAGGAGTAGATCCAACTGGAGAGCAGGTACCTGGGACAGTCAGCAGCTGCACGTCATCACCAATGCCGTCTTAGACAGACTCAAAAGGAGCGGTCGTTCGACAGTACAATCATTGAGCAACCCCAAAATGGCTAGTCATTCGGCGACCGAGCATCTGACAACAAGGCTAGGACCATGCAAGCCATGGCCCACACAGCTCCGAATTGTTGCGTAGCTTTGACCTACGGACGTACCAGGTCTGATATCCTTCACAGTGTAGCTACCATTCGAAAATCTTGGGGCACCCAGAGCCTGGATGAAGTTGTCCCAGGCATAGCCGCACAAGTTCAAAGAGCAAGGAGGCATATATAATTGCATAACGTCCCGTTCCGTTCAGCCAGCGGATGGGCCTCGTCGGCTGCTGACATTTGCCTCTCAGTGGTTGTCCCCAGGCAACTGATGTCCTTAAGAGGGAAAGACCTGATGTAGCAATTCCACCTAGGTTTTGGCTCTAAGCAATGTTGGAGTAGCGAACCTAGACTCCTAGAGACACTATACTCCCTCCGAGATGTCAGGTGTAAGAGTCGCAAGCGTGTAGGGCCGCAGGAAGCATGACTCCGGCACAGTGTGGACGGTGGTGATGCAAGTGGCAGACTCTAAATGCGGCACACGACTTTTGGTGCAGCACAAGCTCGGAGTATCTCAAACCTGGTCTTCTGACTGGCTGAAACGCAGTTGTTCCTTCTTTTGCAGGCAAAGCAATGCAATTTCTTCCCATGATGGTGGGTGAATAATGGCAGCAGGCAGACTGAACGGCTGACTCACCGATAGCTCTTCCGGCCATTCCCCCATTCCCCCATTCCCTCTTGCGATTGGATCATCCACAACGGGGAACGGGGAGCTAGCGCCGTCGAATGGAAGTTGCAGAGAAGATTGCTTGTACGCATTCAACTTCATTTGGAAAAACAAATTCACATCACTTCGTCGTGTGGTGCTTGGCTCGCTTTATGCCCCTCATAGCAAGTACCTCGCAGATCTTCATGTCGCGTTGAAGTCGCCTCTTGTCAAGCGTGCCAGACTACGGAAGAAGCTTGCGGTCGGATCAGGAAGGCCTTTGGCCTTGGTGCAGGCTGGGGACCTTTGTCCAATCAAGGGGCTTGCGGTCGGGGTACCATAAGACTTCCAGACAGGGAGCAACGAAGTCTCATTGGTCGCTGATCCAGCATGCATGGGATGTTATTCCTCGCTCTCTGGGACGGGGGCAACGCTCATTTCTGCGTTGCGATGGGTGGTTCGCTTCAAGGCTCTCTTCCACAATCTTTTAATTCTGTATATTGTCCTGCGAATCTGCGATTCATCCAACAACTGCATCAGTCAGCCAGTCTGCTGTCTGCAACCTCGTCATTTTAGCGGCACATAACCCAGACAGCGTAGTCCCTCCACTACTCCCTCGCTCGGTACTCCGTACTTTCTACTTTACTTTTAGTGACTTTCAGCGGATTACCGTCCAGTTGTTTATTAAGACAGTAGCGGCAAACCTAGGAAGTGCGTCCCTCAATATTCCAGCCTCTCCACGCAAAGCCGA
The DNA here is from genome assembly GCA_019925105.1 of Niebla homalea. NCBI lineage: Eukaryota > Fungi > Ascomycota > Lecanoromycetes > Lecanorales > Ramalinaceae > Niebla > Niebla homalea. The sequence continues at coordinate 1,412,564 of JAHGAU010000010.1, forward strand.
AGCTTGTCCCAGTGGTACTTGAAGGGCAACTGCTAGATGCAACCCTTCTTGGGACTCCTGTCACCTTAGTCAAACACGCTGGCTCCCCAAATGAGCTGTCGGAACATAGGGATCTCCTGATTTAAATACACTATAACGATCATTATCAGTTTCGATCAATCATATCGGATCTGGCTATTCGCTGATCAGATGCACTTCGCTGAGTGGGATCCACTGTGTTCGAGAGCGGTCTGACTCCGTTCATGTCTTCGTCCGACCGCCATCCACATCCACAGGTCCGCCCCGCCTATCCCAAACAACCGGAAGGCAATATCGACGAGCAAAGAGCGCTCAACCTAAAGGAGCTCGGCTTGCTTCCACGCAAGGCTTCACAAAAGCCTTCTGGAAATCCTGTCAGAAGTGTGTATCCACCGTGTCTCATCATCCCATTGTCACCGTCTCGTGTGCGCTCTCACACCTGTTCCGAGACCTTGCAATCAAAGTACAACAGTCCCCGCAACTGACTCACTGACAATCGAAAATCGCTTGGCAGGTCATTCGTCACAAGGCAATACTCACCGGCCCACTCCCAACACAGCTCTCTCGCAGCAAAGCGCCCCACGTCCGACCTACAATCGCCAAATCTCGAATTTGAGTACTCACTCCTCCTCAGGCCAGCCACATCTTCCTGTCTTCTCTCCGCCGGAACCAAAAAGACCCAAAGGGAAGACGACGCTTCTTGGTCGCATCGCAGCCCAGCAGAACGAACGAATACCAAACAACTACTACAGCAACGGCACAGCGACATCTTTCAACTGGCGATCAGGTCGACCAATGGCCGGCATGCTCGAAGTGGAACGGTCGCGGACCAGGCGTGAGAGGACCTTTATCGGCAGCGAATGCGCCGTGTGCGAGGAGCCTTTGGAGCACACTCTGCGAGGTGAAAGGATCTTGCAATTCTCCTGCGGCCACGTGTCGCACGAGGCGTGTTTTTATGAATACATCAAGGAATTTGAATCTCAGTACTGCCCCACATGCAATGCACCTTTGGGGCTAGACACTAGCAGAGGGGGCAATGTGCTTGATCTGGGTAAGCTGCGCGTTCCCTATGCAGCCCTCGCCATACTGATTCGAGCAGAAAAATTGAGCAGCATAGTCCGGTCTGTTTCCATGAGCAATAACCGAGAAAATCACCAGCAGCAGCAACAACAACAACAACAGCAGCAGCCGCACAGTGCAAATAGCCAACGAAACACTCCGGTCCCGTGGGATGCGCAGAATGGCCACGAACGTTCAAATAGCAGGGGGTCAGATGAGGAACGAGACAGCAAGGATGTCCATTTGCAACGTGAGAGGGAGCGAGAAGCAAGAGAGCGGGAAGTGAGGGAAGCGCAGCGAGAACGAATCGAGAAGTATGGAAACCCAAATCGACAATATCACACCAGGAATGGAAGCACGAATACTGGTGGGGTTAATTCATCTGATGGATATGGGGACCCTCACCCCCCTACCGGGAGGAGACATGACTATGATGTCCATTCGATGGAGACCGCTCTTAGTAGTCCCAGGGCAAGCATTACCAAGAACCCGATCCCTGCACCAACAGTCACCGTTCGCAGCGAGTATCCGACCCTCACGCGATCACGACAGCAGCAAAGCCTGACTTGCCTGGTCACAATTGAAGTATCAGAAGGCAAGTGGAGGCCTGATCCAGCAGATATCCGTGGTGCCCCTGTCATGCCACCAATGCAGCAAGAGCCCAATAATTATAGTCGCCCAAAGTCTCCAGTCCAGAGTCACCCAACAGATTGGCAAACGGAATCTCCAGAAGTACTGGAGGAAATCACCGAGGATCTACGGGTCCGTGTCGACAATTGGCATGGATTGGACTTTTCACGGTAGGTGCTGCACATCCAATTTTGTTTTGTTTGCTATATCTAATTTACTCCCAGCTTCGGCAAACTGCGTCTCTACGGAACCGTTCGAGTGGGCAAAGATCGACAGTCATGGCAAGAGCTGGAATGCTTCTTGTTCGCGGAAATGCTCATCTGCGTAAAAGAGAAGAAGGGGGCCCCCCCACAGCACGCTGAAGGCAACTCGAAGAGAAAAGTCACACGCTGCACTCTGAAGGGTTCGATTCTGATCAAGAAGCATCTGAAGCACGTGGATTCTAGTCCGGACGAGCCTGTTCTTACCCTCAGCCTGTCTGTGCAGGATCTTCAGCAATTCCACCTACAATTCCAAAGTCGCCAGCAAGTTGAGCAATGGAGACGGTCACTCCTTGATCTGAATGCCCCTGAAGTCCCGCGAGACAACCACGAGTATGAGATTGAGAATTCTGGTACGGATGACGACGACTATAGGACAATGAAAACGAAGAGAGTGTCCTCGGTCAACTCGTCATACGGCCCAAAATCCGTCAACACTGCTCCAACAGAATATACGGCATCTGGCATGGGGAGGCCCCCACCAGATACAAGGATTCCGGCCTCCGTCCACGTGCCTCTTGATATTGTTGTGGTGATCCCGGTTTCCTCATCCATGCAAGGCTTAAAAATCACATTGCTGCGTGATGCTCTCAAATTCCTGGTGCAAAATCTGGGAGAAAGAGACCGCATGGGTCTCGTCACTTTCGGATCCAGTGGGGGAGGTGTACCGCTTGTGGGCATGACCACGAAGGCATGGAGTGGCTGGACCAGGATCCTAAATTCGATCCGACCTGTTGGCCAAAAGAGCCTGCGTGCAGATGTGGTGGAGGGCGCAAACGTTGCAATGGACCTTTTGATGCAACGCAAAGCTAACAACCCAATCGCCACGATCCTGCTCATCAGTGATTCTTCCACTTCTGATGCGGAGAGTGTTGATTTCGTGGTGTCAAGGGCTGAAGCTGCAAAGTTCGTGTCTTCCTTTGTCGCCTACAATTATCTGTTGGCAAAGTAGTACTTGACGGCTAATCTCACGTTCGATACAGGGTCGCGATACATTCATTTGGATTGGGCCTGACCCACAAGCCAGATACCATGATTGAGCTTTCGACTCGCACCAAGGCATCCTACACATACGTCAAGGATTGGATGATGCTCCGGGAATGCGTTGCTGGCTGTCTCGGGGCCATGCAGACAACGTCACATCAGAATGTGAAATTGAAATTGCGACTACCCGAAGGATCGCCCGCCAAGTTTGTCAAAATATCAGGGGCACTGCAGATCACCAAGCGCGCCACTGGGAAGGATGCTGAAGCCACGCTGGGAGATCTCAGGTTCGGAGACAAGAGAGGTACGGCTTGATTGTTCTTCTTGTATAAGTCTATCTTGCTGACTTCGTTACCAGATATCCTCGTCCAGCTAGTTATAGCGCCGGACAATACATCTCAAGAACACTTGCCTCAGGATCCTTGGGAGAGCATTGTTTCTGGGTTGGAAGCCTTAGGTGGTCCGTTTGACTCGGACGAGCAGCGCTCTCTCAGTGTTGAGGAGGTTCCTCTCATACAAGCTGATCTCACCTATGGAGACATCCTCCGCGATGGCACCCTCACTCATCCCTCCCGCCCATCCTTACTCGCCATCACAATGTTGCCAGCGAATCCAAAGTCGAAGGGCAGCGCTCGCCCATCATCACCGCCAATACCTCCACACCCAAGCATTGTGCAGCGGCGAATGGAATTGCTCACTTCGGACATGCTTACGAGAGCCTTGACTCTTGTCTCCCGGGGTCAGCATGACCGTGCGCATCATCTTCTCAAAGAAACGCGCACCATCCTTAAAGGGCTCGGCAAGGGAGGTCTACCACCACTGCCGCCAAATGCCCAAAAGGTGCCCTCGGCTCCTCCGAGTGTACAAGGTGATGGTGCGGCAGGCAATGGTAGCTCGACTCCACCACCTACGGAGCGACAACCCTCTCCGACGTCGGAGGAGACGAGCGGAAATCAGATCGGAGGCTCGGCAGCTTCTGGTATTGACGCCATCACACTGAATGCGTTGGATACTGAGCTTGAGGCAAGCCTCGAATGGATCAACCATCCTGCAGTGTTTGGCCGCGATTCTCGAAAGGCGGTCCTACAAGCCATTGGGGTCATTGCCAGCCAGCGAGGCTACACCTTTCGCTCGCCAGCAGAAAGCCTGTGGGCTGGCAGATTGGGGGGAGTAAAGAGGCTAACAAAATATTCCCGAGAATGGAGAGACGCTGGTGACGAAAGCTTGATGGAGGAAGCCTAGGGGCGCCGCCTATGCTCCTGCTGGCGGATTGAATATGAACAATGCCAACCCGCTCTTGATTCCTACGTTACACAAGGCGTTCTGGGTGGCAAGTCATGATGAAGAGGAGGGATGCTTTGTTTGCACAGGCGTAACAATCACGGGAGCCTGTTGGAGACATTGCAAGCGACTTTGAGGCGATCTGAAGCACCTGTTTTGTTCATCAACCCTGATACCCTCTGATCTTTATCAAAATGTTGTCACATACAAACGCACCGTCTGATAGCTACATAATTATGAAGTTTCTTGGTATAAAGTTGTTCCATCTTTGAGTATGAGAGCCGACTATCCTATGCACTGCTAAACCTTTTTACCGCATGGTTTCTGATACTCTCTCTGCCTATTCCGTAAAGGGGTAGAATCCTTCATGTGCGTATACTTGATCATAGCTGTCCTAAAGCTACGCATTGCCAAGCTCCATGCGCGGGCTGTTGCGGGGGCCGGACTTTGAAACTTCCTCCCTCGATGCCACAAAAAGGTTCCGCATCAATGACCGTGTTTCCAGTATATGATCTCGTTATCGGATTTCGTCCATCCATCGCCCCGGACCGCAACCGTCTTCGCAAAGGATATCATTGAAGCTAGCCTACGCTGCTGAGGCAGCCATGGTCACTACCAGAAGCCACGATCGGGACCTGCGAAATGAGCATTCGAATAGCCAAAAAAGAAAGCCGGGCTGTCATACGGGGACAGAACCTGGGGCAAAGAGGAGAAGGGCTACCGAAGAAGCGGTCGCTGTTGTTATCGAAGCTCCTCGCCCAAGGGATATAGCAAAACCAGATGAAACCCAGCAAGGCCCGTCTCAGCTCCATGGTAGAGCCGATTCGCCTGCTCAAGGCTCTTCTACTTCGCCGGACAAGCAAGAATCGCAGCTAGAATCAGAGACAGCAACGACATCGCCACTGCGCTCAAGCAAGGCGGACGCATCAACAGAGGAAGAGCGCTCACCAGCAGGCATGGCACCATCAACGAAGCGGTATGGGAGCAGTCCAGTAGAATCAACAGCCCCAGACACGACAGCACATGATGTCAATGTGCCTGCTGGTGGATTCGATGGTGCTGACGAGCGTAAGATTGATGAGGATGACACGTCTGACAACGATCTTCCAGAGGAGGCAACAGCTGCAGCAGGTCACGACAGAGTCGAAGCCGCTTTTCAACAAGCTGCAGAAACCAGAGCAAAAGACGAAGCAGCACGCAAAGCAAAACGTCGGGAACACCAGCAGCGTATGGAATCGCAGGCGAAACGGCCAACGCAAACCAAAGGGGACAATGGTGGCAAGAAGTCACGGTCAAAGGCGCCGCTTCCAGCACTCCTGCCGGACGAGATATTGAATGCCGAGCCCAGTGCTCCATTGGCACCTGTGCCGCGATTGCCCATTACTGCTCCACCGAAAGCGAACAAGAAGCTTCTTCTTGACAAGATTGAGAAGCCACCGAAAGATCTTGTGCATGGGAAGACGAGAATCAGGGTGTCATCAGACCATCCGGCAATTCTACCGCCTAAATCTTCGGGCAAAGGTAAGGAGCTTCGTGAGAAGTGGCTGATGGGACAACGAGGATCAAAGCCAGCAATGTGGGTCTCGCGCCAGACTCCATCGAAGGGTTTCATCCGCAACTCTATGTAAATGGATGATAACACGAGCTTGAATCTTGACGTGACTGGCAATCCTGTTCTATTGATATCCAACCAAGAAGCGTGACGTGGCAATTGCATAGACGCAAGAGACTTTTATAGCTATCTAGAATGACTTGCCTTTACATACCAATTTGCATTCGCTCTAAGTTGGCAATCAGCGTGTTTGCAATTTGTGGTTTAATCGCATGCAAGTGAAACGGTGGTGCATGAATTGTCGACGGTGCAAAAACCTGGGGAAGAGGCTTTGAATTGTTCCGAAAATGAAAATGACGAAAGCTTGAATTTACTATCATTTACCTTAGAATAACCTGAGCACCTCAATTCTTCAGCATCTTCAGCTTGGCTATCAACCGTTCAACATCCACTCCATCCGACCTATCCGCCATGCGTGTCTCGAGTCCACCGCTCGTATTATCTTCGTGGAAGTTGCTCTCACAAGGAAGCAGTAGAAGAGGTAAATCAATGGCATAATCGCACATGCTCGGCCGAATACAAAGCATCCAATCGACATTCCGAATCATGGCTTCAAATGCAACTCCAGCTTCACCCTCCACCGAACGATCACCCCTCCTGGCCGAATCGTCGAGACCCACACCTCCCAGACATCAAAGGACAGTCACTTTCAACCCACATACCACAATAAGTCACCCTGATAATGCAGCTCAAACCTCAGCTCTTCTACGGCCAGCTTCAGCCTCCCCACCCGCCAATCCAAACCAATTACACTCCACCGCTACAGCACAGCCTAAACTCTCTGCTTTGAATAGCAAGCTCCGCCGAAGAAATAGCCATGGCTCACCTCTGGGTCCCCAAACTCCCCTCAACCCAGCTTCCAAGATTGGCCCACAGCGCACCACCAAGAACGCCCAAAAGCTGAAGCTCTTGCCAAATCCCGACCCAAGCGAGGTCGGCGAGGATGAGGAGAGCGGGAGGGATGTCTACTCCCAATTCACCCGGATAAAGGATCCTACAGCTCGCAGGGATGCTGCGAGATTGGGCAAAGCCGACAGAGAGAAACTGCCCAGAGTCACTGCCTATTGCACCGCGGATGGCTACAAGATCGAGGCCATGATGAAGTGGCTGAAAAGTAAGAAGGCCAAGTCGAAGGGGTCCAATCCCAAGATATTCGATGAATGCATATATACCCCTTACAACTACGGTCAGCTCCGCGATGGCACCATTCCCGAGTCCAACGACATACTCGACGGCCACTCGAGGCCTCAAAGGGAGCGTCGCTTCTCCGACAGTGCCCTTGAGATCGAAGGGAACACCTCGCAACGCCGTGAAGACCTCATCGATATCACCACTTCCGCGGGCGACACCACCCTCGAAGACGGCTCTCCCCTTTTATCCAACAACGCCACCGAAGAACTGCTCGACCACCATGACACCTCCGCCCTCTCCACACCAGAAGACTTCGATACCACCGTCGATGTTCCCGAAGTCTTCCTCTTCGCCTACGGGACCGTCGTGATATGGGGCATGACCCTCTCCCAAGAAACGCAATTCCTGCGCGAGATTGCCCGGTTCGAGCAGGATTCCCTCCTACCCGCGGACATCCAGACGGAGAACTTCAACTTCTACTACACGAGGGAGTATCAGGCACGCATCTACAACGACTTCATCTCCCTGAGGGAGAAGCGGAATTACATGACCAAGCTGGCCATCTCGCACGCCCTTGCCCAGAGCGTCAAGACGAGCCTGTTCGAGGACAGCCTGGCGACGAACATCGCATCCACGCAATCCTTGCCGGAGCAGATCGCCCTCACGGGGTCCATCGCCCTCTCGAGACGCGAGATCCATCAGCAGATCGGCCAGCTCTTCGTCCTCCGCATAAACATCCATCTGCAAGGGTCCGTGCTGGATAGCCCCGAGCTCATGTGGGCGGAACCCAGTCTGGAACCGATTTACACGGCCGTGAGGAGTTATCTGGAGATGGATCAGCGGGTGACGTTGTTGACGGAGCGTCTGAGCGTGATTGGGGATTTGTTGGCGGTGCTGAAGGATCAGGTGGGGACGAAGCATGGGGAGTATCTCGAGTGGATTGGTATGTTTTCCCCCTCTTCTCCTTTTTGCTTTCTTCTCCTTCCTTCCTCTTTCCCGGTACTTGCTTGCGTACGAGAGCGCAATCCTGATTGGCCATCACAGTCATCGTATTGATCGCGGCGGAAATCCTCGTGGCGGCCATCAATATCGTGGTGGATCTTTATGCCGGCGTGGACTGAGGCATCCATTCGCGATCTTTTTTATCTTTGCCCATGGGTTAATGTGCCTGAGCGAGGTGATACTATTTCAACACACACACAAAGGCTCATGGATCTTCCCAGCCTCGGCGTTTGTGGAAGAGTGAAAAATGGAAAAGACAAGGAGCGATCCTTTTCAGACTAACTTTTGAGAACGATGGGCAACTTTTTTGTCTGCTTTCTGTGAGATTTTTGGAGCGATGGGGGACCTCTCCAGGGGCGGAGCGTGGCCATCATCACCTTTATACATAAGCGACAACATGACATGTACATAAAAGGAGTTGAACCGCCTTTTTTTTTTTTTTTGACTGATTTAGATTGGTCTTGCAGAAGTCTGTTCCAGGACATGCTTCTCCTCTAGCGCACATTTGTTCCCTGAAAATCCCGGGTGAAGGAAGCTGATAATGCTATTTAGACGCCTTGCATGCCAGCAACAACCAGCCTCCACTCTCATGGCTATCCCCAATTGAGCCCGTCTGCACACTCATCCATTAATGCTGGTGAACCCCCCCGTGTGCCCCGCCCCGGGATCCGCCATCTCAACATCCTCATCCCTACTCGCACCCTTCTCCACCATCTCCACCTCCTCCCTCTCCATCCGCGCCCTCTCCCTCTCGACCTCAAAATCACCCCGCTCCCTCTCCCTACCCCTCCCACCACCATCATCCTCATCATCATCATCCCTCTCAACCTTCGGCTGCAACGTCCTGCCCCCACTCCCACCACCACCACCACCACCCGCTCGCGGACTCGCCTGTGCCGCTGAGGCCGCAACGTCATAGCCCCCACGGTTCTCATCATATCTGGCCCGTTGCTTCTCCTCCTGCGCTTCATACATGCGTCGCTGTTTCCGATACTCGGGGCTCCCCCAATGCTCACTGGCCAGCTTCTCGAGATCCTCCTCGGTGCGGGCACCGGCGTGTTTGTGCGGCTGCGAGAGGTAGTTGTTCTCGAAGAACATGAGGAAGGCCTGCGGTGCGGGGATGGAGGAGACGTGCGAAGGTGGGGGGTGGTGCGAGGAAGCACCCAGGTGGGCTGTCTGGTCGGGAGGGGTGGAGGCGAGCACGTGGTGCGGGTGCTGGAGAGGTTCTTGGTGATGGTGGTGGTGGTGATGGTGATGGTGGGCGTTGGGGGAGGGGGAGTACCCCGGGTGGTGGTGGCCGTTGGGTGGAGCGGCGCTGGAGCTGGGGCGGCGGTATTGGGCGTCGACTAGGGGGTGGCCGGAGCGGCTGTTGTCGTAGGCGTCGGATTGGTAGGAGGGGTGCGCGGAAATTTGGTAGTTGGCTTGGTTGGGTGGGGGGGAAGCGAGCGGGCGGCGGTGGCTACGTTTGGAGCGGAGGGGGCGCTCGTCTGGCTGTTGATGGGAGATGGAGAAGTCAGCGAGAAGCGTCCTTGTGCAGCGGCTTTTGCAGCTGGCTCAGCTTGATGGGCGGCCCCGTACCGTGCGTGGTGCATCACTGCTATCCTCCGTGTCTTCGTCGTCCATGGGTGCGGCCCCATCGATGCTGCTCCCGCTCTTTGCCATGCGTTTGGCCAAGGTCTCGAGAAGATAGGCACGCTCGAGGCGCATTTTGCGGATGCCGCGGTTGAGACGGATCTTGCGTAGGCGGAAGTTGTCGTTGTTCTCTTCCACTTCCGCTAGGCGCCTCTTAAGGTTGATACATTTGCGTCGATACGCTTCTTCGACAGAAGGAGGCAGCGGGCTTGTAGCAGGACCTGGGGCCACTAGATTGGTGAAGGATGAGTTAGCCCCAAAACTTGGTTTCAGTAAGGAAGGCTGCTTGAGAAGGGTGCAGGGTGTGAGCTGCTGTACAAACTTCTCCTAGTAGGGAGAAGTTGATTCGTTCCGAGCTTGCTATGCTCCTGTTCTTGCGAGATGCTTTCATTGACCGAATGATAGCTATTCATACAAAAGACACAATTGTTCGCAAATGGTTGAAGAATGGCTGTTTCTACTTACTCGTCCTACTACACAGGCTTACGAGCCCAGATCGAATAGTTTTCCCTCAAAGAAAAGCGCGATGGTGTGAGGTAGAAATGAATGGGGACTAGGTAGTCTATAGTCGTTCAGTCACTGCTGCAACATCGACTGTGTGTCAAGGTTGACGATGGGTTTTAAGGACAAGGAATTCCGGGATTGTGTCTATGTTAGGTGCTGCCCTGTTTCCCACTGAGATAGAACTAACTATCATTAAAAAAGGGATCATATACACGTACACCCCCAGGATATACATATACGCCCCTAAATCCCCTGCATATACACCCCCAAATTCCCTGCATATATACCCTTTTTTTACGGGTATATTTAATAATTCCGGTAGTATTTCTCAGCATTGCGGAAGTACTTAAAAGCATTTTACTATATATTAAAGGGAATTTACGCATATTATCACGTATATTATTACGGTAATAACGGGTATATTAAATAAATATTATGGGTAATTCTAATAATAATAAGTAAATAAATAATATATTAAAAACCGCAATAAAAATAAAAGGACGTTCGGTTATTAAGAAATAAATATATATTAAAACTACCTATATAAATTTACTTATTTTTATTACCTTAATTGTATTATGAGTTAACCGAGTTAAAAGGGCCCGATTACGATTATTTCCGGGCCTTTTATTAAATAATTATTTTTTCCCTTTTAAATTTAAGTTTATTTTTAATAGCTTACCGATAATAGCTTACTTTTAACGGTTAACTCTTAAATAATAAAATAATTAACTTAATAATTTATTACTTTTTATTTATATTTTAATAAAGTTAACTTTATTTTACTTATATTATTAAGTAAAGATGTAAATTTTATAATAATAATAAGTAATAAGCTTACCGAATTAAAAAACGTATTATTTAAACTTTATTAAAAAAATCTTCCGTTATATTAAGAAATACTACTGAAATTATTAAATATACCCGTAGAAAAAAAAAGGTATATATATAGGGAATTTAAGGTTATATATATAAGGAAATTGGGGGCGTATATATATATCGCGGGGGTATATATATATATAATCCCTTTAATATAATTACTTTTTATAAAAGCCTTTTACTAAATTAAGCAAAAACGAAATTTATTCTTAAACTAATAGTCTTAATAATTTCTGTGTTTCCGGATTGGAATAAACGCCTTATAAGTACTTAAAAATCCGATAAACGAACCTGGGCGATAATTAAATAAGGGATAATATACACGTATACCCCCGCGATATATATATACGCCCCCAGTTCCCCTATATATACACCCTTAAATTCCCTATATATACACCCTTTTTTTACGGGTATATTCAGTAATTCCGGTAGTATTTCTCAGTATTACGGAAGTACTTAAAAGTATTTTATAATATATTAAAGGGAATTTACGTATATTATTACGTATATTACCACGGCAATAACGGGTATATTAATTAAATATTATAAATAATTCCGGTAATAATAAGTAAATAAATAATACGTTAAGGACCACGATAAGAATAAAAGGACGTTTTATTATTATAAAATAAATATATATTAAGGCTATTTATATAGATTTATTTATCCTTATTATTTTATTTATATTATAAATAAATTAAATTAAAAGGGTTTAATTACGACGGTTTCCGGGCCTTTTATTAAATAGTTATTCTTTCCCTTTTAAGTTTAAGTTTATTTTTAATAACTTATTAATAATAGCTTATTTTTAACGGCTGGCTCTTAAACGACGGGGTAGTTAACTTAATAATCTATTACCCTTTATCCACGTTTTAATAAAGTTAACTTTACTTTATTCTTATAAATTCATTTCCTAGATTTTAATTACGACGTTTTCTTTATTACGGGTAACTTAAAAACTATAATAATAAGCCTTAAAGTTATTCCGTTAATAACTTTATTACGTAAAATCGTTAACCTGCTCGTTTAACCTTGTTATCTGCCTCGTCCACGGTGAATTAATTAAGGTATTAACGGTATACGAGCTTATAAACGTTATTTAACTTACTTAAATTACGATAGTTAACGGTAAGTAAAACGGTTAAATTCCTTTTTACGATAAGTTCGCTTTACGGAAGGTTCAGTTATTAACCCTTAAGGTTTTCCCTTCTTTTTACCTATAATAAGCTTTTATATACGTAATAAAAAGTTAATATTTACGTTATTATTATCGTTATTATTATTAATAAGGTTATACCGAGTATAATAAGATATAAGCTTCTTATAACGTTAATATAAGTAAAAATCGTTTACTTTTAAGAGCTTTAATAAAGTAATTAAATAGTCCTTTATACGATAATTATAAAGGATACTTATATACTTTATATACGTATTAATATACTTAAGTATATTATTATTAATTAATATATACTGATTTAGCGCTTTTTATAGGATTTAAGGTAATATTATTATTAATATATTACGTAAAAAGGTTACCCTATAAATAATCCGTATTATTGCTTTTACGGTATTAATTTTCTTATTCTATATAAGCCGCTTATAATAAAAGAATTAATTAAAGGCCTTTTTAATTATTTTAAAATCACCGGTAAAGCTAAATAACCCTTACTTAAACCGGTAGTTAACGCTTTTATTCCGTAATATAGTAATAACTCTTAAATGTAAAAGGATATTTATATAATACTTAATAAAATGCCGCTTTTAAGGTATTATTTATATATTATTAAGGTAATTTACGATCTTACGGTTAAAGTTATTATATATACGGTTCTATTTAATGTTAAAGTCGGCTTTAATATACGTATAAATTACTTCCTTTTAATATATTATAAAAGTTTTTTAAGACTTATTATTTATAAAATATTTTTTATAATTTATTAATATATTTTTATTAATATACTATATATATAATAAATATCTATTACTTAGGAATATCTTTTTAATTTATAAAATATAACTAAGTTCGCGATCGGTAACGATATAAATTGGATTTAATACGTCGATATAGAATAAAAGCTTTTATAATTACTTTAAAGCTTAACGGTAATTATTTTCCTTTTCGGACCTTAAAAAATAAAAGCTTATATAATAAATAATACTTAGATTTATAATATTAATAATTATTAATAATAATATTTTATATTTATTAATTTTATAAATATAGTTTATCCTAAAAACGACGTAAAATTCCTTAATAAATAAGTAAGTAAACGGCTTAAAGAAAAATAAGTATATTACGTAATTATTTAAGTTTTTTAAAAACTGAAACTATTAGTTACCGTTTTAAAATAAATATAAGAATACTTATATAAATATCTTAAAGCTGAATACTTATCGATAAATAATTTACTTTTAATTAAGGATATCTTTATTAATAAAAAGAAATTTTTTTTTATTTTAATCGTTTTATAAACGGTTTATTATCTTTATTAATTTTATTTTTATCTTAAACTTAATTATAATACGTTTTTTAATCTCGTTAATTATAGCGATCGCCCTTAATAAAAAGTAAACGATAAGAAGGGTAACCGGGTAATTATAAATAATATCCTTAATTTTAAGGATTTAATTACTTATTATTAACGTAATAATAATACGTATTAACGTTATATTAAATAAAAATTTATTTAATCGTAAGCTTCTATATATCATTTTTTATTTATAGGTTATAAAGACCTTATTATTATAATTATAGCGGAATTAAATTTTCCGTTTAATCCTTAACTTCTTATTATTTTTAAACCGTATTATTATTATAATATAATTATACTTTAAGGCTTAATCTTATATTATAAAAATAAAAGAATTATTAAAAGTATCGCTTATATTATTAAGTAAAGGTACGAGGTCTATGGTAATAATAGGTAATAGGACGGCCGGACTAAGGGGCGCGTTATTTGGACTTTGCCAAAAAAACAAAAAAAGTCTTCCGCAATGCTAAGAAATACTACCGGAATTACTGAATATACCCGCAAAAAAAAGGGTGTACATGCAGGGAATTTAGGGGTGTACATGCAGGGGATTTGGGGGCGTATATGTATATCGCGGGGGTGTACGTGTATATGATCCCTTAAAAAAGCTGTTCGCGGCTGAGTTCCGCCCATGCACTCACTCACAAGTGGCAAGCCTCAGGGGTAAATTTTGGACCAAGGGAAACAAAGAAGTGGACAAACATGGTATCTCATTTACTGATTTCGAAGTATTTGAGGTACTTATCCAGGACTATTCCTTGGAAGCATGATTCTAAATTCTGGTGCCGTTGACTCCTTGCTTTCCCTCTCCTAGCTGTGAAGCCACCACAGTGGCCTCTCTCAAGCCTCTGGCGACGGTGCCCCGTAGGCCTCTCTCCTCAAGCACAAGCAGGCCTCCTATCGTGCATCCACCGGGAGTGCTAACTTTCTCCCGAACCATGGCCGGGTGCTCTCCGTTCAACACTAAACTTGATGCACCTCTCATAGTCTGAGCAGCCATCAATTGAGCATCGGCTCGCGGTAAACCCATAGCGACGGCACCGTCGGCGATAGCTTCGAGCACCATAGCAAACATTGCAGGTCCAGATCCGCAGAGCGCTGTGCACACATCCATCTGATTGGCTGGTACAGTCTGTACGCGGCCAACACGTGTGAATATCCAGGTCACAAGGTTCTGAAGGTCTGATGGGAGTGGGGGCTCAGGTTTTGCAATGACGGACATTGATTCATGTACCAATGCTGCTGTGTTCGGCATGACTCGCACCAACTTACAGGGTTCCGAGTCGTTCTCAAATGCTTCGTGTTTGGATGATCCAGCGCCGTAGAGTGTGTCCTCGATTTGCCCGACGCTCACTCCCGCAAGTATGCTGATCAGAAGTTTCCCCCTCAGTGCGTTCTTCATTCCTCGAGCACCCAACACGGTAGAAAGGTGGTATGGCTTACAACCCAGAATGATAACATCTGCCTCTTGAGCGCCTCGGATGTTTTCATTCTGAAGGACATTGAGGGAAGAAGTCAGGTGTGAGACCTCACGCTTGATCCGCTGGGCAGATCCAGGACGAGCTACACATGCAATAAATTTCGTGGGGGTCCGATTGGGCAAATCTTCCGAGTTTGTGCTTGATCTAGAAGTTGCAGCCGACGCATTCTCAGAGAGGGAGGACAGTATGCCTGATAGGATTGATGTGCCCAAAGTCCCTGAAGAATACTCAATTAGGCCATGAACGAGAGGTAACGGAGGACTGGACCTACTTACTCACCGCATCCAAGAACTGTCAGAGTCAGGCCGCCCATGCTCTTTTGGGATGATGGATGCTCTGTCACTGTGGGCGCCAGTGTGTCATCAATGAAATTCGTGTGGATGATCAAAATTGGAATCACGCAGATATCTCAATCATGACTGCGCTTGGAGGATCACGTGGATAGTTTTTCGATTCCTATTGGCGCTAGTCGTGGTACAGTGGTAATTGGTATTCAATCCCATCTGATCATGTAATCATGAGACTCGGGATGTGGCTAGCGCTAGGGTTTCCGGAGGACGTCATTTCTTGTGCTTCAACCACAGAGCTATGTGCACCCCCGTTGCAAATCGAGCGTCGCTGTTGTAGGGAGATGACCACCCAGAATGAGTGACCCTTTCGAAGTTCGCATGCGTTTCACCTCCCAGCTGCAACACTTGAATGCTTCGGTCAATTCATCACAAAAAGCAGCTCACTATGCCCTGAAGTACAAGGAACAGGATGAGGATTTGCATTCATGCATTCTGGAACAGCTCGAGAGGGTGAGCTCTTCAAATAATATCTGGGCCTGACCGGCATGATGACTTCTCTTCAGAGTTCCATGAACACGCGTGCAAATATCATGTACTTCATTGAGCATCTCTGTGACATGGCCCAACGAGAAAACCATGTTGAATACGTGCGTATGATGCAGAGAGATATCTTGCGCGTCGTGGATGCAGTGGCGCCCGCAGACGGCTCCGGAGCAGCCAATGTCAAGATAGTGAGAAAGGTGAGCCTGCCCATTCTTTATCAGCTTGAAGCGAAACCTCAGTAGTCTTTCAGGTCCTGTCCGGCCTTCAGAATAAGGCAATTCTTCTCCCAGCCACAATTCAGGAGATCGAGGATGGATTGAAAGAGCGCGACACACTCTCAGGAGCCAATCCAGACCTGTCTCCTGCTTCCCCGACTCTTGCGAATGCTCCTCACGCTCCTGGTCGTGATGACACTGCAACTCTCGCGACAGCCAGACCCAATGGTATCTCGACACGGTTGGATAAGCGCCAGATTGAGCAGAGAATCGAGGAGGACAGGGAAAGACACAAACGGCTCAGGGAGGATATATGGGCCGTCGGTGGCGAGGAAAATGCGGATGATGAGTTCGATAAGCTGTGGGATGAGATCAGCAGCCTGGGTTCAGACGACTATCTCCAGGCAGAGGAAGAGGCTGAAGAACGGAGGCTGGCATTGGAGATGAATTGAGCTTCAAAACGATGGTCTTGAACTGATCAGAAAGGTAGAGCATTGCGAAGCTTGGGGGCCAAGTGTCATACCTCGAGCGCGTGGTAACCCTTGATTTGATGGAGTTTTACCACGGTTGTCTGGAAACACGAACCACCTTCTGCCAGTGGACACACAACCACATTGACCGGCATCGCGTCTTTCTCGAACGACCGATTCCTCAATCACCCCACATTTCAACATATTGGATCCAAAGCCTGGAGCCTTTTTGGGCCTAATAGTGTGATATGAAAGGTCTGCTCTTTTGGTCGCTTGTTCAATGAACTTGGCTGAGGTCAGGCGAGAATGACAGAAAGTCATGTGCCTTCAGAGTCAGTACTCCTACTCGTCTCCCCAGTTCTTATCGATGGCAAATTGCGTGACATCGAAGATAACATCGATGGATGCAGATCTAGCGCTTGAAGAGATGTCCCTTGGTTGTCTCTTGAGTGGTCTCTGTGAGGATAGCATTTTTTGCTGATTTGGATTGGGCGGAGTATTGATGAGGTCTCGGGGTACCGGTCAGGAACCCGCAACAACTTATTTCTTGAAGCACCAGAGCAATGAGTATGGGGTACTTGGCTCTCTAGGGCTCATCTTTCATCACTGGGGCTCTGGAAAGAGTCGCGATCACTGCCTTCTCTGTTCAATAAACCGCGAGACTCACCACCTTGCTCCTCTCTTAGGACACCACCACCAGTGCCAAGCGAGTCATCTTCAGCACTATCAAGTACGTACCATACATCTTTCTTTGTGAGCAGGCCTCGGAGCGCACCCCTGTCCGTGAAGAGCACATAGCGCAATCCAAGCTTGGAAAACATGCTGACCGTCAGCTGTAGACTACTTTTACTGTTCAGAGTGATTGGCGTCTGGTCCATCCATGGGCGTAGGTCGAGAGTGTCTCGGGGGTCTGCGTCGGCGTTATGAATGAAATGTATCGATGTTGAGGGCGGAAGATTTCTCGGCTCTGTAGTTGCAGTGTGTAGCGAGTACATAAGCTCCGTTCGTGAGATGTAGCCCAAGAGGACGTTGGATGTTGCATCCATGACCACTGGAAAGCCTCTGTAAGGCTGCGCTGAAAGAAAATCATGGAGGCTCTTTACGGTGTGGCCAGTGGCCGAGAGAACAGCAAGGTCTTCTAGTTGGGTCATGACCTGCGACACGGGAACATCAGGGCCTGGGGAATCATCCCTGTTGTCTAAGAATGGATACTCGTTAAAGTGAATCCAGCTCTCGTATATACCGCGTTTCCCAAAGGCATCACCCACCAACTTGCTGATCATGACCGCAATCATAATAGGCAGGACGTACGTCAAAGCCCCAGTAAGTTCGAACATAATGACGACTATCGACACAGTCATTCTCGTGACTCCAGCCAGAGCTGCAGCAGCACCAATGATCGCGTATGTTCCAGGGGTAATGCAAGGGATGTCTGGCTCGCAGGTCGCAAATACAATAGCATTCGGGTGATCATGATGCCAAATCTCCATGATGACCCCAACAGCGCGGCCAGTGAGTCCTCCAATAGCCATCGACGGGAGAATGATGCCAGCCGGGATCTGTAGTCCAAACGTTACTGAAGCAAGCAGGAAGCCTATGACAGCCGCTTGGAGAAGGAGCAAAATTACGCCTGCGGTCGCGGAACCAGTCTTACAGATTCCAAATTGATCATCCGTGATGGTTGCGCATTCCGCAAACAGCATGTAGACGAGCTCTGATGATTGTGCCCTCATGAATTTGTTGGGGAAATTGAGGATCGCGGTAATTACGGTAGCAGCAATCACCTCAAGAATCGGCTTCCCTGCCCAGCGTGACCCTTTCCGCCACTTCGCAATTCGCATGTTGAGCTTGATGAAGAGACCACCGTAGATGCCACCCAAGATGCCAAGGATACCGTATGGGATCATCTCGAAACCGTGCCAACCTGTGGAGTAAGTCACCTGGTACAGCACAAGCTTTCCAGTGCGAAAGGGATTGAAAGCCTGGAGAGTGACGGCAGCGACCATAGCGCACACAAAGCTTTGCCACATCGTTTTGTCTGGGAAGTAGTAGGACAGCTGTTCAAGACTGAAGAGGACCCCACCGATAGGAGATCCAAAAGCCACTGAGATGCCAGCGGCAGCAGCGGCAGAGAGCACTTCTCGTTTCCGAGCTTCGTTATCATTCAGACTGGGCGATAGCTTCATGAAGAGATTGGCACAGCAACAGGCGACATGAACCAGGGGCCCTTCCTTCCCCAGCCACAAGCCTGAAGCAACGGCAAGGCAGAGCCCAAGAGATTTCGTAAGAAGAGTCCAGCCACCCATGAAACGTCGCATCACGAAGCCTCCCAGAACAGTTTTGATCTCAGGAATACCACTATGCTTGGCATAAGTAGCATATCTTTGAACAAGCAGGCTCGCTGCCGCGGCGAAGGCTACTGAGAAGACGAGAAAGAAGATGTACTCCACGATGAATTGTCCTGCACCTGAGCTGATGTGAAGCGCACGACCCCATGCAGTCCATCCCTGGCATTGTGCCCACTCATCATGACCCCAGCAACAGAAGCCCCGGTTTAACCAGAAATTGCCTCCTCCAGTCCCTGCTTTGCAGAAACCTGTCTTGAGATCGCCGAGCCAGTCACTGGCAACATCGATACTTGCAGCAAGTAGGCCAGCTGCGACACCGGTAGCAATAAGTACCATCCAGATCTGGCTTGCGTCCAATACTTGTTGAGTGTAGCCAACAAGTCCAGTAGCCTTAGAACACAGATATCTGAGGCGTTGTCTCTCCTTCGTGTATTCGAATATCCAGTCTATGGCCGTAAGATCATCGTAGCCTACTCTTCGACCTGGACCTTCTGTATACCAATCCAAGGCTCCACCTTCCTTCGTGTCAGTGTAAGCGCTCCCGTTGGCCACATGTCCGTTGCTTTGCGTCAACGAAACATCGGAGTTATTGTTGGAGGCAAGCTCACGGAGCCGCCTACTTCGCGCTGTAGGTAGCGGAAGTGCTGGACGAGGGTGAGGGCTTGGATTACGTGACGAGTCGTTTGAGGGGGTAGAGAGAAAGCCAGGTAGCTTGAGGCCTGTTCGTTGCTTTGTCTTCTTGCGAAATGTTATGCTAGTATTGTCAGTTCGAAGTGGAGCATCGACGAATGCATAGTACTGACGGTGTCCTATCATCCAGCGGATCATCAGCAAGTAAGGTGTTGTCGAGGCTAAGGTCTGCGCCCTCCCCATCGTCGAAATCATCTAGAGACTGCTGGATGCCCTGCTGACGGCCGAGCGTGGAGGAACCCTCGCCATTCCCGTTCATGAGCGTGACAGGCTGGGAAACTGGAGCGTCATATGAGCAAGCTCTCGGAAGTTCCTTGTGCAGTGGTGAGATGCGATTGACATAGAGGTGAGAGGTGATCGCTCATTGGTCGGTTCTAGAGCTGAGCTAATGTGCATGAGTTACTAGTGTGGATTCACCACCAGATCTCCACGGCACATACATCTTATCCAGCACAAATCGCCGTCACGAAAGGTTTTCCTTTTGCAATCACACTTCTTTAGTCTCTGAAGACGTACTTGCAAAAATCAAACTTCCGGCTTGTGACTATCCTGCCAAAAGCAGCAAGTCCAAAATGTCTACAGCCGGCGCCGGCGAAGGTCCTGTACTATCAGACCAAGCTGAGAGTCAAAGTGTACGGAATATGCCTCCCAAAGACACAAACGCGAAGTCTTCTTCGAACCCGTCATTTCGGAAGGAGTACAAAGGGTTGCGACGGATAATCCGCAACTTTACGCCATCGTACGTGCTTTCTAAATGTCAAGGATCGTCTCAACTCTCATATGGACAGATGGTTTGCAGTTACTATGGGTACAGGGATAGTATCCCTGCTACTTCACGACCTGCCGTACAATGGTCATTGGCTTTACTGACTTTCGGTCATCTTCTTTGCCCTCAATGTCCTCATCTTCATCCTCTTCCTTTGTCTGTCAGTCGCAAGATATACCATGTATCCTGAGATCTGGAGACTTATGATCCGCCATCCCACCCAATCTCTTTTCCTAGGAACCATTCCCATGGGGTTTGCCACCATAGTGAACATGCTTGCTTTTGTCTGTGTTCCCGCTTGGGGTCCATGGGCCATTAGCTTAACATGGGCTCTTTGGTGGATAGATGCTGTGGCCGCTGTGGCCATATGCTTTTACCTTCCATATGCACTGTATGTGTCTTAGAGTTGATCCCTGCATTTGGCAGCTGAATCCTTCTCTAGGATGACTGTACACCAAAACAAGCTTTCTTCAATGACTGCTGTTTGGCTTCTGCCCATCGTGTCCACCATTGTGGCAGCTGCCTCGGGCGGAATTGTCGCGGACATTCTTCCTAACCCTCAGCACGCTCTGTGGACTCTAGTTACCAGTTATGTGCTTTGGGGGACAGGAGTGCCACTTGCGATGGCTACTCTCGTTCTATATTTTCAACGACTTGCACTCTACAATCTACCCCCAAGGGAAGTCATTGTTTCGGTTTTCCTCCCTCTCGGCCCCCTAGGTCAAGGAGGGTTTGGTATCATGAAATTGGGCAGCGTAGCCATGAGAAATTTCTCAGAGACTGGTGTTCTAACACCCAACGCCGGTGAAATCTTGTATGTTGTTGGCTTCCTATTTGCATTGGTCATCTGGGGATTTGCACTCGCATGGTGGTTCTTCGCGCTCGCATCGATCCTCAGATCCCCCTTTCCATTCAATATCGGCTGGTGGAGCTTTACCTTTCCGATTGGCGTTTTTGCTACCGCGACCGTCACGTTGGGAAAAGAAATGCCATCCAAGTTTTTCTCAGTACTAGGCACAGTAAGACTGATTCCCCTGCGTCACTTTGCAATCCTAGAAAAGTAATCAAAATGACAGATACTGTCCGTTGTGGTTGTTCTGTTGTGGGTGCTTGTAGCGTCAGAGACAATGAGGCATTCAAGATCCGGACAGATGTTCTATGCGCCCTGTCTGCAAGATATGCGAGACAAGAAAGACGTGCCGGAGAAGACCGACAAGCATGTGTGAAGCTCTCGCGTAGGGCAATGTAGATCAAGACCAGAATCTGGTGCGAGTTGCGCTCGGGTCAAGATCATTCCTTCATTAGGAAATAAATTATGAGTTCCCGGATATTGTGCTGTTGAAATTTATCCCATCAGAAGTGTCTGCCAGGTAGCTCACACCCTTGCCAGTCGTCGTCGCTTCATGTGCTTTTCATAACGGTGCACGATTCGCCATTGTGGATGTCTTTCAATCCCTTAACAGACCCTCTCGCTGGATACAAGCTGGTAAGTAGACCGGCAAAGATTTACAAGTCATGATTACGCTCAATGAACATGTGAAAGTTGAATTGACAGCTGTCTTGCTGTCTTGGAGGGCGGCACTAAAATCTGGACATTCTGTACTCTTCTTGGCTTTGTATTTAATCAAGTTTACGGTGTTCTAGTCACGCTAATTAGGGGGCCCAGAGCTTTCTGTAATTTACTTGATACCTAAAGATTACAGTCTAGGAAAGATAACAATAGCATGAGGTGAAATCGAAAAACTTTTCGATATTGAAAATGTCTTGCTGCTTACCTCCTCGCCACATGAACTGAACTTCAAGCTTCTCATTCTCTTCAATTTCCTTTCCAATGGACGTGTCATGGCGTTCGGAGCAATTATTGGCTCACTTAAAAGGGTCAGATCATGTGCCGGACAGGATTTCGACGACATTACAGCAAGGTTCCAATTCAGAGTACCTTGATGCTCTCTCACTGCTTGCTCTCAGTCCACAACTTACTGGAGCGATCTTCATCACGCATGAGCCAGTATTTGTAGATTTATCAAGCAGGTGGCTCTCGCGAGCGGACAGCCGAAAGAGCAGTATCGCGGTACTTGCTGCATATGCGCGAGTCCTCCCTGTTGCGCCTCATCTTACCGAGCATGCTGTTGCGTTACTCAGAGATCGACAAAAGAGCCATTTTGAGGCTTTGTGCTCAACGAATGCCTCGGCTCTTTTCGATCTGCCTGTTGAAGACCTGCAAGTCTTGTTATTGGCGATGTGCCGGCTTCTTTTGCATGACCAGCAGACATATGCTTCCTATATTTCTCCCGCTCAACTCACGTCACTTCTGAATCATTCAAAATCACACATCAGATGTCTAGCTATCCGAGTCTTTTGCATCTTCATGTATGCCTCGGACGCAGTCATGCACACTATGCTGAAGCAGTATATAGGTGAGAGCGAGACTCCCGGACCCTGGGAAGATCGATTCATCGATTATACATTCCTTTCCTTATGGGAGCGCGAACGAACGAAAAGACTTGAACAAGAATTGCAGGAATTTCTACGTTTGGCAGACGCTAAAAGCAGCACCGCCGTCTCGACATCTGTGAATAGGGTCTTTTACCCAGTTGACTTGTCTAGCACGACCGCAGCCATTGCCGGAATCCTCTTACCCAAAAGCGAAAATGTTGATGTCTCGGAGAACTCTATTGTGATGACGAGGACCATTACCTCTAATCTGAAGGTGCTTGCGAGAGGCATCAATAGTGGAAAGCCAACCCTGATCAGTGGACCGCCATGTTCTGGTAAAACACTTCTAATCAATAAAGTTGCCCAGGCCGTCGGCAAAGGCTCATCATTGGTGGTCCTGAACCTCAATGAGCAGGTGGATGCCAAGGCTCTTGTAGGCATGTATGCATACTCTGCATTCGACGCTGCAATTACCTGGCGTCCGGGTGTTTTGACCAAGGCAGTAAAGGACGGCGACTGGGTTCTGTTGGAAAACATTGATCGAGCATCAATAGAAGCGATGACGATACTGATAGCGCTTGTTGAAAGACGGGAGCTACTCCTCCCAACTCGAGATGGTCCAATTCGTGCGAAACCAGGTTTCAAATTGATCGCAACAATGCAGACTTCTGTAAAGGCTGGTCGCGCAGACCTGAATTCTGACGTAAGAGTGTTCGGTATCAGACACTGGGCCCAGGTCAGGTTCGATGAGCCAAACCAGTCTGAGCTGGCAGAGATAATTTCATCATTGTTTCCACTCCTGACGGCTTTGATACCACGAATGATGCAGACCTACAATACTGTGGCAACGCAAAGCTCACAACATCACGACAGCAGGCTAACACGCCCATCAGATTTGCTTCGCTGGGCCAAAAGAATTGACTGTAGCATGCGGCACAATAGCATTACTGATTCTATTCAAGCTTTGCCACATCGTGTACTGGATCATATGTTCTTGGATGCAGTAGACTCGTTCTGCGGTCATCTTCCCCTAGGGTTGCTAAGGAAGTCGATTGAAAGCATTGTAGGACAAGAACTGCAGATGCCTGCAGAGAGAATTGAGTACAATCTTCGCACCCGAAAACCTTCTTACAAACAGTCAGCTTCCACTCTTTACGTGGGTCGCGTAGAGCTTCGAGTTTACAAAGCGAAGTTCAATAAGACTAAGCAGCTTCATAATGGGGATTCCAAATTTGCAATGACGAGTCACTTCCTTAGGATCTTGGAGAGTGTTGCAGCAGTAGTGCAAAACGCGGAGCCCTGCCTCCTGGTCGGCGAGACTGGGACGGGCAAGACTACTATCATTCAGCAGCTCGCAAAGTCCCTTGGGCATAACTTGCTCATTATCAATTTGTCGCAGCAAAGCGAAGCTACCGACCTGCTCGGTGGATTGAAGCCTACAAATCCAAGGATCGTTGCTTCTCCCTTGCAAGATGAATTTGTTGAGCTGTTGCAAGTGACCTTTCCTAGTCGTCAAAATGAGCAATTCTTGGGCACACTGGCAAAGGCAATTGCAAAAGCTCGTTGGATAAAGGTTGTGGAGCTTTGGCAAGAAGCCTTGCGCAGCGTCCAGCCCGCTATCAAGGCCCGCAGGGGTCTTTCACAACATCCTTTGGAGCCTGATAGGAAGAAGAGAAAGTTACAGACGATCTCTGAGAGTTTAGGCCAACGCTGGGAAAAGTTCGCTAGGGATATCAATAACTTCCATACTTACTTATCACGAGGGACGAAAAACTTCGCCTTTTCCTTCATCGAGGGTAATCTTGTAAAGGCAGTGCGACAAGGCCAATGGGTTCTCCTAGACGAGATCAATTTGGCTTCAGCAGAGACCTTGGAGGTGCTCGCTGACTTGATTACAGCTTCTACCGGTCAACAGCCGTCTTTACTATTAACAGAGACGGGAGAGCGAGAGAGAGTTCGCGCACATGATGATTTCCGTATCTTTGGAGCGATGAACCCTGCAACGGATGTCGGCAAGCGAGATCTACCTCCAAGCATCAGGTCATCATTCACAGAATTATACATCAACGAATCTGACCAGAATCTGACCGACTTGGCTGATATCTCAGAGACTTACCTTGGTGCCAATAGTCAGTGGGACAAGCGACTCGCGAGCGTTGTGGCCCAGTTGTATCTAGACCTCAAGAAAATGTCGCTTGAAAGTAGACTGGTCGACGGCTCGAACAATAAACCTCACTTCAGTCTCCGGACATTGGCGCGAGCTCTTACATTTGCCTCTGACACTGCAGCGAGCTATGGCTTGCGGCGAGCTGTATTCGAAGGGTTCATGATGTGCTTTTCTACTAGTCTCAACACACAATCAAGATCCATAGTCCGATCTAGAATTGAAAGCCAGGTATTGGGCCCTGAAAAGAATCGAAAAGTAATACTAAAGCGGCTGCCGTCCCTTCCAGATGATGGCCAAAGCTACGTACGATTCCAACAATACTGGGTGGCACGCGGCGCTATGCAACCGGTAGACAGGCCCCTCTACATTATTACATCCTTTGTAGAGCAGAATTTGCTCAACATTGTGAGAGCTGCGTCGACTCGTCGATATCCTGTGTTGCTTCAGGGTCCCACTTCTTCTGGCAAAACAAGCATGATCGAGTATTTGGCTTTCATCTCTGGAAATAAGTATATTCGAATCAACAACCATGAGCACACTGACCTACAGGAATACCTTGGAATGTATGTCTCAGGTGTGGATGGGAAGATCGAGTACCAGGACGGTGTCTTGGTCAAAGCCCTGAGGGAGGGTCATTGGATAGTCCTCGATGAGCTGAACTTAGCACCAAGTGACGTGCTCGAGTCTCTCAACCGGCTTCTAGATGACAATAGGGAACTTCTGATACCCGAAACTCAAGAGATCATTCGACCGCACAAGCATTTCATGCTCTTCGCAACCCAGAATCCTGCGGGCATATACGGCGGACGGAAAGCTTTGTCCCGAGCCTTCAGGAATCGTTTTCTGGAGATTCATTTCGAAGACATACCAGAGGATGAACTTGGGACAATTTTACGCGAAAGGACCCAGATAGCGCCTTCATTCTGCGCCAAGATAATCGAGGTGTATAGGCAGTTGACGGTACTGCGCCAGAGAGATAGATTGTTTGAGCAAAAGCAGAGCTTTGCTACTTTGAGAGATCTCTTCCGCTGGGCAATGCGGAAGGCCGATGATCGTACGCAGCTTGCAATCAACGGATTACTACTTCTCTCAGAGCGAGTCAGGAACGAGAATGATCGAACGGCAGTAAAAGAAGTCATCGAAATTGTTTTGAAGATATCACTAGATATTGACTGGCTATACGGACGGCAATCGCCCTATATCACGCCTGGGACGTTGTCCAAAAATTCGCAAGGTGTGATCTGGACGAAGAGCATGCGCCGTGTCTATATACTCGTCACCGAAGCTCTGAAAAACAATGAGCCAGTGCTGCTTGTGGGTGAGACCGGATCCGGTAAGACGACAATCTGTCAAGTGATCTCCGAAATTATGGGTAAGAAGCTTCATACAATCAATGCCCATCAGAATCTAGAGACCGGCGATATCATAGGCGCCCAACGTCCTTTCCGTCTTCGAGCTAGTGCGGAGACGGAGCTGTCACAGGCACTGTGCAAGATATTGGAAGACCATGGGTACCTCAGTGACAGCGTTATCAAAGAGACGCCAATTCTTCTACGGGAGTATGAAAATTTGATTAATAGCACATCAAATACGTTATCGCAGGATGAGAAAAATCAGATTTCATACTTCAGAGCTCGCTCGAAAACTTTGTTTGAATGGTCCGATGGCAGCCTCGTCACTGCCATGAGGAATGGTTCTCATTTCCTGCTTGATGAGATTTCCCTTGCGGACGACTCCGTTCTGGAACGACTGAACAGTGTCTTAGAGCCTGGCCGTACACTGTACCTTGCAGAAAAGGGGACAAATGACGCTTCAGTCGAGGCGTCTACAGGGTTTCAATTTATGGCAACGATGAATCCGGGCGGCGACTATGGGAAGAAAGAACTGTCACCCGCGCTTCGTAATCGCTTTACTGAAATCTGGGTTCCCACTACTTCTGATACTGAAGAACTGACGGAGATAATTGCCGCTAAGTTAGACCCAAAATATCGAGGATTGGCCCCAAATCTGGTGGTCTTCGCCTCTTGGTTTGCTGAAGTTGAAGGCTCATCCCACCATGCATCAATCCGTGATCTCATCGCCTGGACAGCCTTTATAAACCACTTCAGCCACCTGCCCATATCGTTCTCCGTCTACCATGGAGCCGAAATGGTCTATTTTGATCGACTCGGCACTAGCTCATCGGTAAAGCTTGTCGGAACAGAGCCTGCCTTATCACAAACATACGAAACTTGCCTTAATAAACTTGAGGAACTGTTTCCGATCACAAGGAGGCATTTTGAATCGCGCCTCAATCTGGTCGATAGAGAGGACACATTCCACATTGGTGATTTCTCACTCAAAAAAATGCTGCCGGGACGCTCAGAGTCTACTTACAATCTGTCTGCGCCAACAACTTTGAACAATGCTCATCGAGTCATTCGAGCATATCAGTTGAATAAGCCAATTCTCCTGGAAGGACTCCCTGGAGTTGGTAAAACCAGCCTCATTGAGGCATTAGCTGCAGCTATAAGCATGCCACTAACGCGGATTAACTTGTCAGACCAAACGGATTTGGTTGACCTCTTGGGGTCTGATGTACCAATCGCAGGAGCTGAAGCTGGTCGTTTCGGCTGGAGAGAAGCACCTTTTCTAAAAGCTATGCAAAGAGGTGAATGGGTTCTTCTAGACGAAATGAACCTCGCTTCACAAAGTGTTTTAGAAGGTCTCAATGCATGCCTTGATCACCGTGGGGAGGTCTATGTATCAGAACTGGATCGAACATTTGCACGAGACTCTCGCTTTCGCCTGTTCGCTTCTCAGAACCCTCATACTCAGGGTGGCGGGAGGAAGGGCTTGCCTGCCTCCTTTACCGATCGTTTCACAGTGGTGTATACGGAAACTCTAGGTCAAAAAGATTTGAGACAGATCTGTACTAACAGCTTTCCCAATGTAGATCGAAGCTTGGTAGAAAAGATGACCCAGTATGTGAGCGACGCAGGCCTTTTGGTTAGCAATGGCCCAAACAAATTTCTACAAGGTGGACCATGGGAGATCAATCTACGCGACGCTGCTCGCTGGCTGCAAGTACTTGAGTGTCAGGTAAATCTCGTCGGAGAGAGCAGGCCAGAAGAATATCAAGACATGCTTTTCCACCATAGATTTCGAACAGCGGAAGATAGGAACTCTATGATCATGCTGCAAAAAAGGCACTTCAGGGGAGCGAGACCTTCATTGCCTCGCCATACGGCAAAGGCCGGTGAGATTGCTGAGATTGGCCAAAGTATCATCCGAAGGGGTCAAACAAACAGGCATTTGCGAAGTCGCACGTGGCATCTACAAACTCTCAACATATGCATCGCGGAGTCGCTACTCTTGTGCATTGCACGTAGCTGGCCTACGATACTGGTCGGTCCCTCAAGGTCGGGCAAGACGGATTTGATCATGCACCTTGCGGATCTAGCGGGAGCAGAAGTGGTAGAAATGTGCCTCAATCCAGACATGGATGCTATGGACCTTGTTGGTGGCTTTGAACAAGTTGACGAGCACCGCCGATTTCACGATCTGCTGATGACTGTCAAGAGATTCACCAGAGAGCAACTCATTGAACATGGGATACGTGACTCCGCCAGTGTCAACAGCTGGGCAAGAGCACTAGCAAATCTTCAAGAATGCTCGGACCCGCCTGCACTCACAGTTTGCTTACAGAATCTGTCCTCACTTGGGCTGTCGACACGATACAGGGAGTTTTTATCGATGTGTGACATTATCTCTCGGAATCTAGCTGCCGATAACAGGGCCCGCTTCGAGTGGGTAGACGGCATCCTTGTCAGAGCATTGAGACAGGGTAAGTGGCTTGTCTTGGACAATGCCAACCTCTGCAATCCCTCGGTGCTCGACCGTTTGAATGCGTTGCTAGAACCCAACGGGTGCCTCAGCATCCACGAGCATTGTGATCAGTACGGAAACGCTGAAAAGGTAAACCCACACCCCAATTTTCGCTTGTTCATGACTATGGACCCTCGTCATGGTGAGCTTTCCAGGGCTATGAGAAATAGGTCTGTGGAATTGTTCATGCAATCTGAGGGAGATGCGCCATCCCTTACCTTCCATCCACTGGATCCTGCGATAGACGCCTCTGAATCTGGTTTCGCTCCATTGCAGAAACTGGAGTGGGCGGCGAAAGATGCAACATCAGTCATTCGATTGCTCTCTGTGTGTTTCAACCGCCTGCCTTTGGAGAACATTGATAGATTGCGAAGATGGGAATCTCAAGTTACCAAAGGGTTATGCAAGATGACAAGTGAGGTAGAAACTCTTTTCCAAGACTTTGTCGATGCGTATCTTAGACTGGCCTTATCCGATCGAGTGGTGGTGAAAAAGCTTCGGCAAGCCTATTCCACTTTTTTTCCTTCTGAAAATTCGCCTGTTAATCTGGGAAGCTTACAGGTAAGTCTCTACAGCCGCTGCTCAATACCTCTGCTGACATCGACATTTCCAATCATCAAGCCGATGCACCCTTACAACAATTCAATCCTCATGAGATCAAGGAGTCGGCAGCCAGGATCTTCAGACCTTGACCATTTAGGCCGCGAGTTCGAGCTATTATCGGACATCATTGTATACAACCAGAAAGTGGCAATTATTCGCCGAGCTGCCCAGTCCAGGCTGCCGGAGCACTTGACGCGGCTAGAACGATCATTTGCTTCAAGTCAATACCGAGAGTTTCAAAAAGATTCGGTAAGTCCAATGGGCAAATTCTTAGAGGACGCAGGCTATTGGCTACAATCCATTGTCGACTCGAAGGATTTTGAGCAATCTCATGAGGTAAGGCTGATGGCAAAATACTGTATGCTGCAGGAGTTCTAACATCGCCCAGGACGTCTACGTTTTTGCTTCAGAGGTCTTGCTCTACCTCGAGGATGTCCTAGAGATCACGCAGTCATCATCATTCGGAGACGCCATTCTTCAATTCCTCCTTACGGCTGGGCAATCGCTCGTTGCTCGCAGCAGTCAGGTCGCGCTGTCACACGAGCTTACCACAAAATTCACAGACGAGCTTGCTGCGATTTTCAAGCCTTTCAACTTCCAATGGCAATTGTACTGTGGCTGTGCCATGCAACAATTATGGCAGTCCTTCCGCCTGTTACCATACAAGACCGAATCGCAGTTCAAAGCTAGCATAGAGGTTTTCAAACTGGCGGAGCGATTGGATGACGTTCGATTCAGATTAGACATACCCATGACAGAGCTTCTGAGGCAGCGGAAGCTACTGCTAGACATCGAGAACGCATCTGGCCGGTTGCAGATCTCTTCATCAGAAGCTTCAGTCATCGACTCTACCATCGAAAAACTCTGCGATCAGCCATCATCCATTTCTTCTATCCAAAGACCGCATTTTGAGGAGTGCTTCGACCATATATCACAATACAGAAAATTATCCCGGCATCACCATGATCCACTTTGGATCCAAGTTGCTCTTCTTGCAGGTCAGCCTACAACCACAGTCGTGAAACACTCTACTTCTTCCGAATCATGGAAGCAGATTTCAGATCTGCAAAATAGTCTATCCAGCACATGTGAATGTAATGACATAGGTATCATACGGCAGACCTTGTCGGTGGGCATATTGAAGAAGAATCGAGGAGTCGCCAAAATATCAATGGGGTCATTACATCGACTAAAAGCCGAGGTCCTCACCTTGTCAAGAGCAGTACTCTCGCTTGGAGGTCTGACTCTGGTTGACCCTATCGAACATATTAGGTCCTCACTGCATAGATTCCGCAACGTAATGTCTACTATTTGCCAGCCGTTGTCTCAGGATGAGGACAAGCAGGCGTTGATGCAAAAGGTCGATCTTTTACCCCGTAGACTGAATGGTCTACCGACCGACCCGGATGCTTCTTTTATTCAAAGCCCCCTGGAGATCACGAACACCAGATATTTGAAAAACGCTCTAGCATATATCCTTTGGCCACCCGATGCTGCAGCGCATCTAGTCGACCGCGTGGGTTTGCCTCCCTACGCACTTTTAGCTGGCGAGATGCTCCAATTTTTTACGGGTTGTTTACTGCTCTATATTCCAGATAGAAGCTATGATCCGGCTATGAAAGCACTGATGGAGCAAGAGCGTTACAGCAATCGTTATAAACAATTGTCCGATAAGCTAGCTGCTCTTGAAATATACGAGCAGGCTGTCTCTGGCCAGTCAATCAGTTACTACATCAGCATAGTACAATCTGCTCTGAAAGACCTTGGAGCAAGGCCCCAAGCCAATCAGGTCTACAGACCCACAGAATCAGGTTTTGGCTCCCTGACCAAAGAATTCAATAGTATTCTCCGCGACATTGTGCTGTCCCTACCTGCCTTAGATTCTTCCCAGGCTGGTGGCACGACAAGTGCTAAGCCAGTCCGGCAATTGGAATCTCTGAGGAAGTCGATCAGAATAGTTGCAGCAAAGCTATCCAGAGACTTCACTGCGTTTGAGGATGTCGTAAGCCCTCTAATCGCGATGCTCAAAGGCCTGGATGCTGGCTTGGCTTTATACCAAATACATTCATCGGACACTTCTATGTCACACTCGATCGTTGGTCACATAGGTCAAACCACTGCATTTATGGGTTCTACCAAACTTCAAATTTTAACGCTATCATACGACCATTCAGAGGGGATTCATAATCAATCATTTGACTCCAGGTCCCACTTTTTGGAACGCGCGATTGCTGTGGCAGAAGTGGAAGATCGAATTCCACCCACTACCATTAATTCCGTGCTTAGAGCCTTCCATGATGCTTATCAAGAGTGGAAAGAACAGCTCGACAAAGACCAGCTTCAAAATGCAGCTACATCTTCGATCTATCGTTATAAATCAGGAGCAGATCATGGTCAGGAAGCTGGGGAGGACGAGATATCTCGTATGTTTCCTCGCTATGAGGAAGCCGAGGATGGCATCAGAGAACCAGTGAACTTGGCCTTTGATCCCAAAAAGGCCGCAGTAGAGTTTGCTCGTCTACAAAGGAGCCTGCTCGGTCAGGCAGTTGGAACCTCCAATCAAGTCCTCAATTTGCTTGAACGAGCCTCTGGACACGTCGCTCAACTATGGAACGACAACTCGAATCAATTGATCTTTCCTATACCTATGATTGACATGCTTCCAGCTATTGTCATGGATCTTAGCTTGCAACACGACAAATTCTGTGATCCAGGAGCCGAGAACAAGCTGTATGATTTTTACGCTGACGCGAATGTTGCTGAGGCTCAAAAACTTGTGCCACTCATCCAGGAAATACTTGCGAAGTACTCATACCTGCAGACACTTTGGCCAGAACACGCGACATTGACAGACGTTCTGCGAAGCTCAAGAGAATTACTGGAAATGCCACACACTGATCCACTCGCAAAGCTCTTGACCAAGGTTGAACAGATCCATAACTTCATACACGAGTGGCAAGCTGTCGCAAGCCGAGAATATGAGACGTCTTCGCTGCTTGACCAACTCAGCCAAAGGATCATCACTTGGCGCCAGAAAGAGCTATCCAGTTGGTCCACGCTTCTTGACAAAGAAGATGAACACTGTAGAGCCATCGCGGACTCATGGTGGTTCATTGCCTATGAAACCATCATTGCAGCCCCATTGTCTGCAGCCGCGTCCGAGAGTCAGAAGAATTACGCACACTCGCTGTTGGTGACTCTTGAAGAATTCCTCAGGTCGACTTCACTAGGCCAGTTCTGCCAGAGGATGAAGATCCTATCAGCTTTTCAACGACATGCGGAGCTTGCTGCTAGACAGTATACTTACCTCCAGGAGGTTGCCAACGCCTTACAAAATTTCGTCGGCTATCACATGAGGTTCATTCCTACTGTCGAGAACACCTTGAAGACTGGTAGAATGAAGATGGAGAGAGATCTCAAGGAGGTCCTCTTACTTGCTAGCTGGAAAGACACCACCATTGTTGCTTTAAGAGATAGTGCAAAACGCTCTCACCACAGACTTTTCAAGATAATACGCAGATACCGTGCTTTCCTGGCGCAGACTGTTGAAGTAATCCTGACCCAGAGCCCATCTGATGGCCGGACGGGTCCAGGAAGTACCAGCAGTTTTAGTCAAGAGCTACCCATTATATCAGTAGACAGGAATGTTACACAAATCTGTCAAGATCATGTGCCGGACTGGGCCACGAAGCCAGCCAGATTCACCAATCCAGAGACGACAGTGCAGACAATGCACCGACTGAGCCTGTCAAGCGCAAGAGAACTGAGCCTGTCTCTCAATTTGGACAACTACGTTGACGAATTGATTGCAAATATTGACTCGCTTCAGAAGACAACACCGAATATCATGAATCCGGACAACGCTCAAGATGCAAGCTATGTCAAATCCAGAAAACGAAAACTTTATTCTGACACCATGAGAGAGCTTCGGCAGATGGGCTACCGCAGCAATCTAAGCGCGGACGTGCTGAGGCAACAGGATTCTACATCAAGGATATTGGCAGAAACTCCGTCTTTACAAGGCTTGGATGTTTCTGGTACCTCAATAGAAGCAGAGTCCCACTTCCATCAGCTGGTCAATGTTGTCCCCCAGGTTAGAGAGATCATGCACAAGCATTCCGAGGATTTAAGTCATGCAGTCGTTGCGCAAAGCCAAGGCATCTTTGAAGGCCTTCTCAAAGAGATACTAAGGCAGAGACATGTAATTGTAGAGGCGGCTTCTGATCTGTCTAGAATTCGAGCTGCTCTGGCAAAGATCGATACCACCGTTTCAACTGAGAACAGTGGGCAACTGCAGCTCTCTGAAAAAAATGGGACACACGCGGAAATCAAGAGAACATTGCAGTGGCTCTTGGCTATCTTGAGAGCTGCAGTAGCCATTGTGGAGAAGTGCGATAAGCTTAGTGGAGCGAGTAACGGCGGCGTGCAAGAGGTATTGGAATGTCATTGGTCGACGTTGGATGCTTCACTCACGAAACTGAATCGCCTGCCGGAAATGCCCGCAAGCGTGTGCACAGCTTCCGAATTGACGCTTTTCCAAGAGGCTGCTGCTCAGATTGCATGTGTTCGCGACAGCCTATCGAGATTGACAGAAAAATCCCCAGATCTTGCCTTCGTATTTCGACAGATTGAGCCATGGACCAGTTGGGATACTGTTGAAAGCAGACAGCGAGCCGAGGACGGCCGGTGTGTAGAAGTATCGCAGTTAGATGGAGATATAACACGTGTCCTAGACTCCATGCTTGTGGCCGTGCAAGACATGGCTGGCCAGCTAGCTCTCCTGCCAAAGTCTGAGAATGATCCAAAATGGCTCATTAAAGCTGATCGAGCTAACGCGCAAGCGCTCAAGTCACTCCATACTGATGGAATTGCTCCATTGGTCGAGGACATTACCTCGCTGATAGGTCGGGTGCAAAACCCTCAAGTGGGAGGGTTAACAATTGCGTCAGCGCTATGCTCAATGGCACTACCAATCATGCAAAAGTATGCCAGCATATGTTCGTCCTTACTGTCTGACTACGTCAGCTCTTATAAAGCTCTCGCTCGATTGACCATTGTACTCGGGAGAACTTTCGTTCGAATTGGTAAGGATGGCTTCTGCAACCCTCCAGACCAATCAAAAGATGAGAGTAGACAGAACCAAACGCTCGAAGAAGGCACTGGACTAGGAAGCGGAGAGGGAGCACAGGATATCAGCAACGAGATTCAGGATGACGAAGATCTCTCAGAATTGGCGCAAGGTAGAGCAGAAAACGATCAAGACTCGATGGAGAACCAAGATGACGCAGTGAACATGGACCATGATGAGTTGGAAGGTGACACGAGCAATGCCTCTGAAGGTGAAAATGCTAGTGTGGAGGGAGGTCAGGACGAGGAAGGCGAGGATCTTGATGAAGAGCAGGGTAATGTTAATGACCTTGATCCAACGGCCGTTGATGAAAAATTATGGGATGGAAAAGGTGATGACGATCAAAAGGAGAAAGAGGGAGAAGGCTCGAAGTCACGGCCAAACAAAGCAGTGGGTTCCGCGGCAGAGTCTACGCAATTGAATGAAGAAGAGGGTCAAGAAAGTGATGAACAGGCTGATGCTTCCGGCCAGGAGGGGGCCGAGGAATCGGAGGCTGTTGCTCGCGAGGAAGCTCAGACTTTGGATCCACACACCGAAGAAGGTCAGAACTTGGAGCTGCCCGAAGGGATGCAACTAGACGATCAGAAGGGCCCAGCTTCCGAAATAGATTCACAGGAAGATGTGGACTTCGATGACGGCTTGGATGAGGATGCATTAGAGGAGATGAGTGATGCTGATGAACATGGTCATGAGAGCCTCGACGAAACGACCAGCCAGGGAGAAGCCCATGAGGGAGCAGATGAAGAAGGCATTGATGGGGAAGAGATCGAAGAAGGAGAGGAGCCACTACCATCTGCGGACGTTCCTGATGGAAGTGCCAATCAACATGACACAGGTGAAGTTTCCCCCGAGGAGTCGGCCGATACTACCGCGAATGCAAAATCTTCATCCGGCAAAAAGACGGGCGATCTGGCTCAAGACAATGATGCGGAGACACAGAATGCTGAGATGGATGGCGTTGAAGGCACAGGCCAAGACAATGATCACTACCCTGCGAATGATCAATCAGTGAAGGAGGAGCCATCTGGGCATGGCGAGCATTCCGCCCGAACAGATACAACACAGGTACGTGGTGAGAAGACAGACTCTGCTGCCAAGGACCTTCCACGGCAATCGTTTCACCAACTGGGCGATGCACTGGAGCAATGGTACCGGCAGCAGAAACGGATCCTGGAAGCTTCAGAGCGAGACACTGAGAATGCCGACGAAGTCGCAGATGTCGAGATGAAAGATCAAGAGGTTGAAGACCTTCCTGACGACGTGGAGGGCGGCGGGCAAGTGCTGGGTGCAGCGAGTCAGGAGCAGGTCCGAGGATTAGATGACAGAGCTTTGCGTTCTGAGGTAGAAGCTCAAGACGACCAAGTACCGCCGGTCGACGAGATCGAGGAAGAGTTGAAGGCTGAAGACCATGAGATGGAGGAAGGGCCTGAAATGCAGGTCAACAGCAACGATTTCGCTGCTGACTCCGTGCGCTCAAAGGCGTTCATCTCGGCTCGAGAAGAGTCAAAAGCGATCAGGGATCAAGACCAGCCTACTCGAGACGACAAAGAAGACATTGACGATTTGGACCAAGATCTGTCCACTACCTCCATACAACCTAAGACTTTGCCATCCACCAGAAGCGACCACGAAGCCCGCCAAACATGGCTGCAATACGAGAACGCAACGCGTGATCTATCCTTCTATCTCACCGAACAACTCCGCTTGATCCTATCGCCCACACAAGCCACCAAGCTGAGAGGCGACTTTAGAACCGGTAAACGCCTCAACATGAAGCGCATCATCCCCTACATCGCCTCGGACTTCAAGAAGGACAAGATCTGGATGCGCCGGTCGGCCCCATCGAAACGCACTTACCAGATCATGCTCGCCGTCGACGACAGCAAATCTATGAGGCAGAGCGACAGCCCTCACCTGGCCTTTGGAGCACTCGCACTCATCACCAAGAGTCTCAGCATGCTGGAAGTCGGCGACGTGTGCGTGGTGGGATTCGGCAACGACGTAGTGATAGCACACGACTTTGACACACCGCTCTCATCCGAAGCCGGCGGTGACATCCTCAAGACCTTCGGGTTCCAGCAAGCGAAGACGGATGTGGCAAAGCTCCTGACCGAGTCCATCTCGCTGTTCCGCGACGCCCGACGGAAGGGGTCACACAGCAGTGCCGATCTCTGGCAGCTGGAACTCATCATCAGCGACGGCCTGTGCGAGGACCACGACCGGATCAGGAGGCTCGTCAGACAGGCTCACGGGGAACGCATCATGATGGTCTTCATCATCGTGGATGCGCTCAACCCGGGCGAATCCATTGTGGACATGAATCAAGCCGCCTTCGAGCCAGATGCTTCGTCGGGGGAGAGCAAGTTGACGATCAAGCGGTATCTGGATGATTTCCCGTTCCCGTATTACTTGATCGTGGGGGATGTGAAGGAGTTGCCGGCTGTGTTGGCGCAGGCGTTGAGGCAGTGGTTCGCGGAGGTGGCTGATGCGGGTTGATATATGGGAGATTGAAAAAGGATTTTGCGGAGAGAAAAGCCGCACTAGATTGCTGGAAGAGTTTCTGTGACTATCGTACATAGACGTGATTGTTTCGCTTGCATTGTATGAGGCGTTTGTACATAGAATGATAAATATTTCGTTGGTCCGTTATTATTGGATGCCCGATCTGGATTATACTGCCTAACGCCTCTCATGATAACATCATCGTACACGAAATGTACACCTGCTACCACCCATACTTCGCAGCACCTTCCTTCCGATTCCTCGTCCCCTCAGCAAAGCTCTGGTCCAGCGCATCCTTCTGCCCCACGGCCGAATTGACCAGCTGCTTCAGGCTATGCTTCCCACCACCAGTGATGGCACGCACAGGGTGATGCTGCACAGCCTCACCCGCCTGCCGCAGCGCTTCGTTGGACGCGTACTCGGCATCCGTGTTGAAATTGGTGACCTTGATGGCCTGCTGCGATGATGCCGATTTGGAGCCGTGGCGGCCGAGGAGTTGGCGCTTTTGCGAGGGGGTGAGATTCAAGGATGTGGCGATGGCTTCGAGGGATTGGTCTTGTTCTGCTGGTGGCGGCGACGGCGGCGGGTGATTCGAAGCTGTCGAGGCTTCCGCTCGTGGGGATTCTGTGGTGAGGAGGGTAGGGTCTGGGTCTGGCTGGTCTGGTTGGTAGAGCATGGGCTGGTAGGTTTTGTTGGCGGCAGGGTGGGAGACGGCGTCATGGTCTTCTGGTTCAGGTGCTACAGAGAAGAGGGAGGCCTTGGATGCTTCCCCTAGTGAAGCGTTCCCCGAGGGTGACGTGCCTATAGTTGAGGGATTCGGTGGCGGGGGAGGCTTCTTCTTTTGCGGCTTGCGCGAGACCGATAAGGGTTTGAATATTGTGGCTTTCTTCTTCGAGAGCGCCGGTAGAGCGACACTGTCATTTGGTGACTGGGGCTTGCTGCCGGTCTCCGTCCCATTTGAGCTGGGAGCTACATCATCAGCGTGACCTGAAGTATCTTGGTGGTTCTGGTCTTCTTCGACCATGGGTTCCCTCGAGAAGCCTGGTGTGGCCCCAGTCTTCAGATTGACACCTCTCCCCAGCCCTGGTCCGCGGCTGCCGTTGGTTGCAGTTGGTCGCTTGGGCGCAGGAAGAAGAGAATTGAAATCATTTAGGCCTCCTGCACCGAGCTTGGCTCTCTTGATAGGTCGCTCAGACTCCCAATCCTCATCCTTCTTTGCTGTGACAGCTCCAACGCCAACACGAATCTTGCCAGGATTTGAACTGTCCACCAGTTTTGGGATGGCCTTGTTTGAAGGTTTCGGTTTGGCTGAGGACTGCGCTGGCGTTGGGTGGACCTCCTGATCTGACTCTTCAGAGCTATCATAATCGACCAGCGCCATCTCGACTGCCTCAAGTCTTGTATATGTCAAATTCCCCTGTGGATGTGTGAGTTCGAAGCGGGTTGTTGTTTCTCTGTAATGAACTTGTTATCGATAAGAGCATTAGAATCGCTCTGATTGGCTGAACGGAAAATGCGCGATGCAGGAACAAACACAACGTTGTGATACACAAGAACATATTATTGAGATGGAGTATCTTCTGATTGTATTCGACTGCTCTGCCTTGCGACTCGGAAAACGTATCTTTCAAGCTTTGTAGCGCGTGCTTAGACGTCTCTGCTGGTTTCAGGGTCGACCAGGCTTCTTTCCTTTCAAGCTGAAGAATGGCCCTCTTGCAGAATGAAGAGTAAGCACTTTCGATCTACAAATCTTGAACCTAGTTTTAGACCCTGCTGCATTTCAATAGTGGATTTGACATGTCTTAAAGTTTTCTCGTCTGGCAGCTGCGGACGTCGTACTTGAACAGTATCAAAGACGGCATTGGTGAGCGCCTTATCAACGTCGACAACAGCATTTTGAACGACCCAAATTTCCGTGCTGCTGGATGGTCGGCCGACGTCACTGATGTCAAGAGGACTCATTCGCCACCTATTCCGACCGCTATTTCATCTGACTATTTCATCGCCCCCCTACGATCGGCCGGTCATGCACCTGCCGGCTTCAATGATGAGGATGAAGAGGGCGGCGTGCTCACGGGACGAGGAAGTGCTGATGCACTTGGCCCTATGCAGAATGTCAAGCGCCGCAGGCGGCGGGAGCAGCATGATGATGACGATAGTAGTGATCTTAGTGATGATAGCGAAGACGACGTGGAGAACTCTAGGAGGTACTAGATTACACTTCATCTCTCAAGTGTCGAAGATCTAATCAAGACAGGGCGGCACAACAAATCAGATTTGCCAAGATGCCTGTCCGGTCTCGCTCTGGCTCTTCACCAATCCGGAGCTCTTACTCGAGACAATCTGGAGATGGCGTCGAGGTCAACGTGATTTCGCCATCAAGAAGATCACATGAGGGTCGTCTACGTAGCGGGTCTTTGACAGGAGTTGAGGCTGTGAAGCAACGAGCAAGGCGTGATACTAACACAAGTAGCGATTTCTCCTCCGAGAATGAGCTCGACCCGACCATGTTCAAGCGCAGGCAGGTTAATCCTGCAAAGGCTGCCAAGTCAGGCAACCTACTCAAACAGACCCACGAAGAAAATGAGCAGCAGCAACAACGGATACAGAACCTCACTGCCACCATCCACGAAGGATCTGAGGGCGAGTCTGACAGGAGTGATCTGTCCTCTGCCTTTGGTGAGACAGCCGGATCCGAGTCTTTGCTTGACGATATCGCCAACGGTTCACTTCCGGATATGCCTCCTCCCCTAAATTTCGGTAAGTCGGATTCGCCACCTCAAAAAAAGCCAAAGTCTTCCGTTCCTACCACGCTTCAAGCCCTGCCGCCTCCCCGCCCAATCAGCACGATAATGCCCGGGAGTCTACTTGGTCAGGCCTTGAAGGCGAGAAAGACTAAGCCGAAGAATCCCGTTGAAGCCTTTGCTCGTCTCTCTGGCAAGGGTGTACCAGATCCGTTGTATATTCGAATACATGCTCCCTTCTCTGAGAATCCGGACACTCCATTCGACATGCCCCTATTGAAAAATGTGCAAGACAACGACTCTGGTGAGAATTCTCAGGTCACCGTAGCTGATGCTATTGGCTTGAGTCTTTGGAGATACGCCGAGGAAGACCTGAAGCCGGCAATCAGTGAGTCAAAGCTCAATGTCAATCGCTGGACGTTGAGAATGATCGAGGACGGAGAGGTCGACTATGACTTTCCGGCCCTATCGCGGACAAGGCCTATCTCTGATTTCACTTCCAATAACACTCGTGGAGCAAGAGGACGTTCACGAGGAAAACCTTATGACGATTTCGCCTTGGTCGAAGCAAGCGATGCTCAGTACAATGAGAATAAGAAATTGACGCCCAAGTATGAACAGTATGCCTCAAACTTAGACGATGTGAAGGAAGAGTCAGCAGAATCTCCGCCTCAACCGCAGATTGAAGTGGAAAGGAAAGACGTCAGCCGTCCGGCAGCAACACAGCGCAAGATCACGGCGGTGCCTGCTGACAGGCCCTCCATCCCTCCAACGCAATCGACTCCACGCATGGGCCCTGCAAAGCAGATCAAGATTCATTTCACCTCTCTTGAGGCGGTCAGCCAGGTCACGACTATTGAGGTTACTACGGATACGTACCTGGCGGAGGTGCTTGACACTGTCTGTAACCACTGGAATCTAGACAAGACCTACCACATCCTGAAAGTCAGCGGCACGAATACGATGGCACCCGTCGATCGGACAGTCGAAGCCTTGGGAACGATGATGGAACTGGATCTTGCGCGCCGTCGCTTCGCCAACGATGGTGCGATAGGTATCTCAGGCTCTCCTGGCAGCTCATCTCCTAATGCGCCTCTCCTACTGGGTTCGGACTCCCCTCGAAAAGGCGGGCCCGTCAGAAGAGGCCAAACACCCATGATTCACCCTCTTGCTCAAGCTCGCGCACGTGATATACTCCCATCAAGTCTCAATTATTCCAGCAACTCAGGCATCAACAAGCACAAGCGCTTTACCGTCGTTCGAAAGCAGCCCATGTCCTTTGCCGCCTCTCAACAGCGCGTTCTGGCAATGGACGACGACTACATGCACATACTCCCACCTGACTCAGCAGCCCCCAAAGGTACCCTCTTTGACAACGCTACGAGCAAAGTGCTTAGGCGCATCGCCTTCAGCATGATTGTGGGCTGCAAGGTCAGTAGGCGACATCCCAAGAGTTTGAGAGTTGTGGTGGCTCGAGAGGGAGGGCAGGAACAGAAGCGATACGACTTCGAAGCCAGGAGTGCCACGGAAGCTGAGGAGATTGTGGCAGAGATTCGGAAAGGGATGCAAATCTACGGTGGTGGCAGAGGGGATGACTGAAGTCTTATCACCCGGCAGACTTCAATTGCTCTGCGACCTGCTGCTTGCTGACGCTGCCATACTTTGCCTGCCACGCAAAGAAGTAGATCAAAGCTGCTAGAGGCTGACCGACGAGGCAAAAGCTAATCCAAAAGATGCAATTGCCGAAGACTTTCCAATTCTTACCTTGCATCTTCTCTAGTGGTAGAGTCATGAGGATCATGGGAATCTGTACGATCATGCCCAAAAAGGCGACGCCTAGACACCAAGATCAGTGCCTGGAACTGTCGATATATGATGGACCCTTACCGATTACATTATGAGTAGGAATACCTACAAGTAGCTCATGGAGCACCCCGCTGAAAATAAACACGCAGACTGTTGCTGCGCTGGCGGACCATCCTCTTGCAGTCAGTGGGGAGTAGACATGTCGCCGCAAGAAATGATAGACTGGCTTGTTCCAGGTTCTCCAGTAAGTGCCAACGCTGGAACGACGTTTCGAGATCAGCATTGCTTCACTAGTATCGATTTGGGTGTCCCAACATAAATCTCGAAGCGGTTC
The DNA here is from genome assembly GCA_019925105.1 of Niebla homalea. Lineage (NCBI taxonomy): Eukaryota > Fungi > Ascomycota > Lecanoromycetes > Lecanorales > Ramalinaceae > Niebla > Niebla homalea. The sequence goes on from JAHGAU010000010.1 coordinate 1,454,477, forward strand.
CCCCGAGATGATGTCTTTGACTTCCCGGGCATTGCACAAATCAGAGATTTGCGCTCAATGATTACGTACCTGGGGCTATTCCACCAGTCTGTATAGAACTCGCGATCCCCAAACCTCATGACCTCAGCAAGGGCGTTGAGCAGGGATTGGAAAATCGCAAAGAACCCCGCCAACCATACCACCAGGGAAATTGTCGAAAGTTTCATGAGCCTTTCTATAATGCCAGCAAGGTCGAGCGAAGAAATATGGGACAGTGAATTATGCAGCAAAGGGGCAGCGTATTGCGCGCTTGCCAACCAGATAAAGATACCCAGGATCAACCCCTCTGCAAGACGCTTGAGTACATAGGTCCATCGAACCTTTTCCGAGCGTGGGTAGACTGGTTGGTAGACCAGGGTGGGCGCCCACCAAAAATAACTCAGGTTACCAATGGTGACATTTCTAGGGTAAGGACATTCACGATATATGTGGGGCAGAGCCTCTGCAGCTTCTGGCTTAAGCAGGGCATATCTGAGATCGCGATTTGTAAAGGCATAGGAGCATATCTTGAGCCAAACCACAATTGCATGCACCTCGGAAATGGTACCAATAAGCGGATGGTGTACGGACGTGTATACCGTAACGGTGGTGATCAAAAGTGCCAAGGTTGCATTGATACCGTGAGCCCATGCGATGATCAGCCAAGTGGAGTGGAAAGAGTCCATAACGGGAGTTGCATCCTGCGAATGCTCCTGTCTGCGCTTCAAGCGACCAATCAACCCCTTTACCTGCCGTGCCGCGAGAAGTTCGATCGAGTATGCCAGATAGAGATGGCAAGGCACCATGGCGTAGATGATGGCGCCCCATGTGAGATCTTTGGTCGAATAGTCATGGCACCGGATGCAAATCAAGACGCCATACTTGATGAAATTCTCAACCACGAGGCGCATGTTCATGACGATCAGCACGAGGACCATGAGGTTCCTGAAACCCAAGAAGCTGGGAGATACCTGGGAATCATGACTCAAGCATGATGTGCGTACGTTCGAATGTACGGCAGTCACATGAAGGTACTTTGACTTGCGATCTTTGGGGGACTGAGATGGTTGCGGCGTCGCGCTCTGCGTAGTCTCAACAGCAGCATTGACATCACTCTCGATTGGCGATCCATTGGTGTGTCTATTAGAGTATTTGGCATAGTTGGCCATGGTGTGATATACCTCAAGGCTGAATTGAAACAAACCATTCAATGGAACATTTATCAAAATGCAGTTGATGAATGAAGGAGTGCACGATCCCCAACATGATTTGAGTCGTCTTGATCCATGTAACAAGTTAGGAAGCTCATTATGGGTCGTGTTGAGCGTCCGTTGAACCCACGTTCCTGACCCGATCTTTAACGCAAACCTTAATCCATATGCAAGACATTCATGTTTCAGCGCGTCTTTCCGCAGCTGACCCAAATGGGTAAGACCGAAATTGCATGGAATGTCAGGACTTTCATTATGCATGCTGCAAGCTTCGGGGTCCCTCCATCTTGGATTCAATAACCTCTCTCTTTTTGGATGCAAGTGTAATTAATGGAGCGAGACTACCACGCAGGTTCCTACGGGGGAGCCTATGAGCCAAACACTTTTCGCAAGCCGTTTTCCAGAAGTCAGTACCTCTTGCGTGATCAGGAGCCTTCTATCTCCTCTGCCACGAACCGAGAGGAGCTGACCGCTTGAGCAGGACATGTCACTGACTATGGATCTTCAATGGTGCAATGGATGCGCTACAGGCAACAAAGATACAGGGGAGGGGTACGAATGGAGATGGAGAGACCCAACACAAATTATGTCGTCGACATGCTACCCCCTGGCGCACGCTCGCGCAGCGCAGCCGATACGATACCAGGCAAGATGCTGCATTCATCACTCAACAAGATCAAACATCCGATCAATGTTGTCAAGTGGACTCCAGAAGGTCGACGACTGTTGACAGGATCCAGCAGTGGGGAGTTTACGTTGTGGAATGGCATGGCTTTCAATTTCGAAACCATTCTCCAAGCCCACGACTCTGCCATCAGAGCGGCTACATACTCTCACAATGAGGATTGGCTGATATCGGCGGATCAGGATGGCATTGTAAAGTATTGGCAGACCAATTTCAATAATGTCAAAGTCTTGCAAGCCCACCTGGACGCCATTCGTGACATGTCCTTTTCTCCAAATGATAGCAAATTCGTCACCGCTTGCGATGACCATACCTTGAACATCTTCGACTTTGCCGGTGGGGCTAAAGAGTCCACCTTGACCGGTCACAACTGGGATGTGAAGACCGTAGATTGGCATCCGACCAAGGGGCTACTGGTCTCAGGGTCCAAAGATCATCAGGTGAAGCTGTGGGATCCGAGAACAGGCAGATGCTTGACAACCTTGCACGGCCACAAGAACACCATAGCTAGAACCAAGTTCGAGCCGACAAGGGGTCAATTACTGGCAACCTGTGCTCGTGACCAGACCGCCCGTGTTTTTGACCTCCGAATGATGCGAGATATCTGCCTCCTCAAGGGCAGTGAGAAAGATATCTCCGCGATATGCTGGCATCCGATCCATGTCAACCTCCTCACCACAGGTGGTGCGGATGGCAGTATCTATCACTACCTACTGGACGAGCCCAATACCCCTGACGGCACTGCCACGACAATACCTCCCTACGACAGCCCAGATCCATCCAACGCCCCTGCTCAGACAATCTACCCTGCTCACAAAGTTCAATACGCTCATGATTTCTCGGTATGGTCACTAGACTGGCATCCGCTTGGCCACATCCTAGCGTCTGGTTCCAATGATAGAGTGACGCGCTTCTGGACCCGCGCTAGACCTGGCGAGACTGAATGCTACAACGACAAATACCATCTCGGCGAAGAGGAAGCCGCTGCACGAGGGACCTGGGACCGCCGAGGAGGCCGAAAAATGATGCACGACATTGAGCAGCAGGAGATGGAGGACGAAGCTGAGGGTCTCGAGGACCAAAAGATGCCGGTCAAGCAGCCTCTGATCCCGGGAATACCTGGTCTCACAGCGCCGTCAAATGCTCCTTCAAACGGAGTTCGAAACGGAGCTTCTCAGCCCCAATTTCCGAGCATGGGAGGACTGCCTCCGCCACCAATGGGTATACCAGGAGACATCGCCTCCATGGATCCAGAGCGTTTCAAAGCTCTCATGGCAGGCGGTACCTTACAGCCTCCTCCACCTCCACCGTTTGGCTCTCAAAGTTCTGGGCTCCCACCGCCTCCACTTCCGGCCAACTTCGACGTCTCGAAACTCCCTCCTGGGATGATTCCGCCTGGGATGATTCCTCCGCCTGGTTTCCCACCGCCTCCTCCGGGCAGCGTATTACCACCACCTCCACCACAATCACTTTCTAATAGTGGAGGCATGGACCCACGTCTCACTGGGACTTTGCCTGGCATGGGGCCAGATGCTAATGGCGCTGGCGGTGTTCGGAAACGCGGCCCCTTGCCAAGTCAGCAGGAAAGTCTGATGATGGAGCAGCAGCACGGACGGTTTAGGACGGCGAGGTAGATTTTTATAGTCATTTTGGCGCGGCTCCAGCAATCGAAGATACCCCATTTCTCCTCGATTTCTTTGCATTCTGCCTGTGCTGTTCTCTGCCTTCTAGTCGAAATAAACGATGATTTACACTTTGTTACTTTGGAGAATTGCAGTCCTGAACATGATTGACCTTTGGAGCTCAATGGATATCGTATGTGATCGTATTGACTACATCGATGATGCAAATGCTATCTGCTTCATTGCAAGCCATGTTCTTTGCAGCGTGTTGATTACAAAAGTGATGTGCCTTCTGCCTTGCTAGACTAGTTTACGTTGCTTCCTGTACCCTCGCACCATCTGCATACAAATACAAAGACAAAGCCAAAGCCAGCGAGGCCAGCACTTTTTAGCAGATGCCCTTGTCAACCAGCAATGTCACCTAAGCTCCGTCCATGCTCGCCCACCTCCTACACCGAGCCTCCCTTATTTCTCAACAACCCACGCTGTTGCTCAACCCATGATCATGCTGTACCCCGTCATGCCCGTCAAGATCTGCAAGATGAATTCCGGCAGAATGGAAATCGATCCAACCAGCCTCCCACGCCCATTCTCCTTGTCGGCGCGCGTGTACCCGATCCCGTACACGATCCTCGCGACGAGCCAGGCGCCGCCCATGCCGGCGCTGAGGAGAGGATCTGTAGTACTCAATTCTCACACATCAGTTTTTCCCTCTCCATTTCGTCCCAGAAACAACAATACCCCGTCGTCCGACATTTCCCACCAGGGAACCAACCAACCCTCCACGTGATAAGAACAAGGGTAGTTAAGAAAAAAAAGGAAAGAACTCACACTTCAACCCCCCACCCACGAGCCCCACGAGGAAGGCGGGCCAATGCTCCAGGTAGTTGGCGTGCGAGCGCTGGGCGCAGTTGAAGAGATACTTGTCCTTATTGTCCTTCATCTCGGCGGCCGTGGTGTAGCAGTTCGGGTAGGGGACCTGCGCCTTCTTGCGGAAGCTGGCCGTGCGCAGGGCGTGCCATTGGTTCACGAAGACGGAGGCGGTGGCGGTGGCGAGGACGTAGCTGGGTGGTGAGTCTCCGTTAGCCATATGGGGGTACGCGTGGGTAACGGGAAGGGGGGGAAGAGCAGCTGCACGTACCCGAAGTCTGGGGGTAGAGTGAGAGCCATGGTGGTGGGGGAGACGTTTAGGGTGGATGATGTGCTTGGTGGATGAGATGGTGGGGATCTGTCTGATTGGAGCTACGAAGGGAGGTAATCAATTGACCTTATGTAGAGCGGGAAAATGAAGGATTCTTCCCAGTTCTAGTGAAGGGATTGGAAATCAATAGAAGGGCCACTGGCCGAGGCTTCTCTCGGCACGGCAACCCAGGCATCCCGGCTCCAGTGGAGCCTCCCCCTGGAAGATTCCAGCCTACGAATGTTACGCGCGAGAAGGCTTCGTGAATAATAATCCGTAATGAGTAGTGAAACAAAGTTCTGGCGTCAGCAATGACCTGGCTTGCCTAGGTGGTTCAGATAATAATTACAAAGCCGGGCTAAGGGTCGTTCCGCCCCCGAATGACACCCCCGTTGCAGCCTTGCTATCCGGACTCAGCCTCAATGCATCAGCTGCAGCTTCTGCCTCCTGGGGCTGAGCCACTACATCTGCTTTCATCTCACAGTCTTGAGGTAGCAATGGTATTTCGGAGGCGAGAACCTTCCAGGACTCGATGGAAGGCGTTCTTCGAAGATCCCCATCCTCATGTCCTGATTCCTACGGTACCTGAAAGTCAGAGCAAGCCTGTCGAGCACGATGATGCCCCTAATGTGCTTTTATTATTCCCAAAGATCATGTTACACCATACGTCATCGATGTTGCGAGTGGAAGGCCAGACCGGGAAGGCGGCAGGCTCCTTACTGTGAGCTTACCGTATATGGACCTCAAGAAGCTACCCAGAGGATCGAGGGTGAGGGTCCGAGGAATCCGCTTGAGCGCTTGTTAGGTGTCACCTATTGGTTTTTGTTTTTTGTTTTCTTTTCAAAAGATAACGGACTATTCTCACCAGACGCAACGCAGCGTTCTACGCTCATCTATGGATCCATGCCTGTGTCGTCATGTCACAACGAAGATACCTCCGGCATAGCGTTCTCACACTGCAATACAGAATCGAGTCCCTCCAAGCTTTTAGAGGTAGAGAGCATGGTAATTGCTATATCCGTGGTTGTACTCTCAATCGATCGCTCCAAGTCCCATCATTGAAACAACGTTCGTGCCATCCCCAATGATGCTCAACTCTCGTCTCGACATGAGAGCAAATAGATACATGGGTCAATAAAAGAGAGCTTTCAGTAAAAGATGCCGGGTTTTGTAGCTTGGAAGACAATTCATTTCATCGATGCATTAGCCTCGAAATGCTTTTCACACACATGTGTGTTGATGATATTGGAGATTACAATAACAATAAAAAAAAGATCATCGAAAAGTTCAGATTAATGTCTCTAGAACAGGAATGAATATGTATTGATCGTCTGTCAGCAAAGCAACCAAGCCGTGAGAGCAATGGTGGAATGCGTCTGTAGCTAAAAAGAAAGTGTGACATGACCTTGCTGCGCAACCACTTTGCAGCAGCTGCATCTCATCTTGGGCCGTGATGATTGATACGCGAACGTCGTTGAGTAATGCGGGACGTTGCGCCGTCCTGATGTGAGCCCATCCCAAATAAATGCTTCTCAGCCAGAAACAACCGGAAATGAAGATATTGCGGAAGACAAACAAACAGGGGCCGAGTCATAGATTCAAAAGAACAAGAGAGTTCGACAAACTTGGAAAGAATTTCCAAAAAAAGGCTAGGAGGGGTATCACATTCGGTCCTGGCTTACATTATGGGCTTCCCATCGCAGCCAACAACTCATCTTCCATCTTCCTGCTCTTCGCCGCTCTGCTGTCCCTGGCGTCCGGTGATGCGGACCGCTTGCCAAGTAATTGCTCCTCAAACATTCGACTCTCTCGCTCTCTCGCTGACTCCGGCTTTCGTCCTCTTGAATCGCGTTGCCTGCCATCAGCAGCAGGTCTAGCCTTTGGCGCTGTCCCAGCGTTAAGTCCAGCACCGAGCAATTGCCTCTTATCGACAATCTGGCCATCCTCATTGACCTGCGCGCCCATCTCTTTCGCCACCTCCGCCTCGCTCTTCTCTTTCTTCCCACCATCCCCCTCCCGTCCCTTCTCCCCCTCCTTTCCCTCAACTTTCCCCCTCCCCTCCTCCACGGCCCGCATAACCCCACGATGCCTCTCCTCGTCCCGTTCCAACAAATTCTTATACAACGCCTTCATCCCCCCACCCTCCCTCCTCTTCCGCTCCTCGGCCTCCCTCTCCCTCACCTTTTCCTCCTCCTCCAAGGCGCGCATCTCCGCCTGCTGCCGCTTGTACGCCCCCGTCACGAAAGCCTCTTTATCCTTGAACTCGTCGCCCTCGGCTTCCCGCTCCTTCGCCAGCATCTTCTCCTTGGCGCGGAGGGCGTCCCGCTTGCGGACGTCGGCGGCCGCCAGGAGGTTGCTCATGTATTTTGGTTTCTTGGGGGCGTCGGAGGAGGAGTTGGTTGCAGGGGCGGCGGCGGCGTGGAGGGAGTCGTAGGCGGCGTCGTAGTCGTAGATGGAGGGGTCGATCTCCTGGGCGGCTTTGGCGTGTTTGTTGGTGGTGTGGAAGGTGGAGAGGTCGCCATAGTGGGAGATTTTGGGGGGCTTTTTGGCGAGGTGGGATGGTGATGAGGATGAAGATGAAGGAGGCGGTGGCTTTGTTGATGTTGTTGTTGTTGCTGCTGAAGGAGTTTTCGCGGCCGGCTTTTGGAGACCACCGATTGTGGAGATAGATTCGAGCTGGTCTTCTTCATCGTCGGGGCCATCCTCAGGACCGGAGTCGTCGTCAAAGATGGTTTTCCGTTTTGCAGGTGGTGGGCGCTGGCCTATCGGAGGTTTCTTGGTTATGTTGAGACCGTAGGATAAAGACATGATGGTTTTAGAGTGGATTATTGATGCAGGAACGAACTCGGGAGATGTAGACTTGGCGCGAAGAGCCGACGTCATTTCAACATTTTTGTGGGCCAAGACTTCACTGCTCCCCACGCACAACGCAAACAACCAAATTCAGACTGCTCTCTGACAGATACATTTCAGTCTCCTGGCGTGATGACCGCCAGTCATCATCATGTTTCCATACTTGCATCCAGACCGCACCATCCAGACCCCCACCGCCAACCCAGGCCCTTCCTCCCCACCTCCGATCTCAATACCCTTCCGCTTCAAACGCAAGCGTAGCCTCTCGCCCACCGCTCACGACCCCCCACTTCACCACTCTTCCCCACCAGCAGAATCGTCCATCCCAGGTCCCCGCCCTACCACCACCTCAGCTTCCCCACCTCCAACCACGAAACCCTTCCGCTTCAAACGCCGACGCAGCTCATCTGCCCGCCCCACCTATTCCGATCACCCAGACGCCCATGATCCACCATCACACCATCACTCCCCCTCCCCTGGCCTGCACGACCCTTTCCATGAGAAGAAGCCCTCCTCATCAGCACAACCCCCCCAACCCCAATCCAACCACAAAACCCATCATCATCATCACCACCACAAGCCCAAACGTCGCCGTCGTTCCCGCCGACACCATGAGGACCCTCTTCCTCCACCTCCTCCCTCCTCCGGCCCCTACCCACCCCAGCACCACCACCACAACACGCAAGGGGACGCTCCACCCATGGACGCGGACACCGCATTCCGGGAATCCCTCTTCGACGCCATGGCCGACGACGAAGGGGCCGCCTTCTGGGAAGGGGTGTACGGTCAACCGATCCACACGTACTCGGCCTATTACCGTACCACCGCTGCCCACAACGACGACGACGACGATCATCCGGGGACGGAGCCGAAATTGGAGCGCATGACGGATGATGAGTATGTGCAGTATGTGAGGAGGAAGATGTATGAGAAGAGTCAGGGGTACATCCGCGAGGAGCGGGCGAAGAGGGAGGCGGCGAGGAAGGAGGCGGCGAAGAAGGAGGCGGCGAGGAAGAAGGCGGCGAGGAAGAAGAAGGAGGGGATGCAGCGGAGAGGGTGGGATTTGGGCGTGGAGGAGGCGTTGAGGCGGGGGGAGGAGAGGAGGAGGGCGGGGAAGTGGAAGGGGGTGTGGGACCGGTATGTGGGGGCTTGCAATCATGCGAGTGAGGTCTTGGACGGGAAGGAGCGGTATGCGGATCGGATACGTTGGCCTGTGCTGTCTGGAAAGAGGGAGGACGTGGGGAGGGAGGAGATTCAGAAGTTCTTTGATCATGCGCCACAGAGTGTTGGTGGTGGTGGTAATACTGATTTGCTGGAGGTGCTGAAGAAGGAGAGAGTGAAGTGGCATCCGGATAAGATGCAGCAAAGGGCCGGCGAGGGCGGGTTGGATGTGCAGACAACGAAGCTCGTGACGGCTGTGTTCCAGATCATAGACCGACTATGGACGGAAAAGAAGGGAAACCATTAGAGCTTGCGTGGTTCGATAGATGATGTTTTTGATACCCCACACTACGATACGTAGATCCGTGTCAAATGATAGAGCAGCGGAGGAACTTGATACTGCCTCACAGTCCAAAGTAGGAATACTCCTAGATTGACAAGTGTTTTTCGGAGCGTCATCCATGTTATTCGACGGGTCAGTGCAATCGCAATTTGCACAGGCAACGTGCCATGATGCCTTGCAGGCCTCCTTTGACATTTCTCCAGCTTTCGTGAGCATGATCAAGGTCTTTGTCACCGGGCCTGTTCCTTTCATCGCTGTCGTATGTTCCTCTGATCATGTCAGATAGGCCAGTCCTTTTGGCGTAAAACAGCAGCGGTACTCCAAAAGCTTGTTGCTGCTGTATTTTGAAAGCGCTGCATGAGTGACATATGCAGCGTTAATGGTACCAATCCTCGTACCCAAACCCCTAGAGCCTTGGCCTAATATAACATCAAAACATCACGGAGGCGCATCGCCCATGCCTTCGTTACTCAACATCACACGTACAGGTACTGGGTACCTCTTTCAAAATTCTTTGAAAAGATAGCCATGCCTAGATATTGGTCAGCTCGGGACTTCTTGAGACTGAGGAATACTCCGTACGGATCGGGCCCCTTGTGGCCGTACTCTTCAGTCTCTTCTGGGTATTTGTCAAATTGACTGGCGTCACCAGACCCGCCCTGAACAGGTGGCACATATGGGGCGTCAATATCCTTCTTAGCGAGCCTGTCCCAGGTGACTTCCGAAAACCATGCGTGATTCATGACGTCCCTCGAGCCTCCATGAAGATTACCCAGCCGTTTCGTCAGGTCGGCAGTAATCAAGCGTTCGAGGAGATTTTGCGCATCTGGATGGATGTAAGGAGGATACTTGACCTTGCCTTTCAGGATGTTCTCGTAGATCTTCATGGGTGAGCCACCGTCCCAAAATGGTGTGAAGCCGCAAAGCATTTCGAAGATCAGTATCCCGAGGGACCACCTATGCACAAGTCAGTTGACAGATCAAGTCCTACGCACCAAGCCTCTCACTCACCAATCAACGGATTTGTTGTACCCTTTGGAGCCAACTACTTCGGGGGCAAGGTAGTCAGGCGTCCCACAGAGTGTCCAGGTGATATCAGGCACCTCTTTGGCGAAACCGAAATCGGTAATCTTGAGGTGCCCGTGTCTATCCAACAAGAGATTCTCAGGCTTCAAGTCTCGGTAGATGATGCCCTGCGAATGTAGATAGTCGAGCGCAAGAGTGACTTCGGCAGCGTAGAATTTGGCAACAGGATTAGGGAAGCGCTGCAAAAGATGTGAGCCAAAGATCGAGCCATGACCAAGACCCCTATCGCTGCGGGGATTGTCCATGGAGTTGACTGACCTGAGATTTTCGTAGGAGACTGAATAGCTCGCCGCCCTCAATAAAGTCCATGACCATGTACAGGTTTCTCGCATCTTGAAAGGTCCCCCACAAAGTCACCAAGAAGGCATGCTTGACTTTTTGTAGCATCCTGCGCTCGTCATTGGTGTGCTCCACTTGCTTCATCTTGACTACCTGGGCCTTCTTCAATACCTTGACAGCGTAGAAACGTTGGTTGTGGTTCGATTGGACCAGATGTACTCTGCCAAAACTGCCGGTCCCCAATGTCCTCTTCAGAGTGAAGTCTGTCAGTTGGTATTTCCCTTTTGTACTTCGCGGAACAGCAGGTTGATGATTTGAAGGTAGCACAGCAGTTTCGCTGCCATTGTGATGCGGCTCCGCCCTTGAAAGCGTGGCTCCGTCTGTTTGAGTGGGATCACCGGTATGAGGTCTGGATGCTAAGGTTTCTTGTGGGGCTGATGTCGGCGTTGGTCCATGATTTTGCATCATGGTGTCTCCTACTTTCTCGGAGCTGTTGGCGGAGCTCACGGTGTTGGCTGACGCAGAGACCAAGGACCCGCTGCGGGCAGCCGTGGTGGTGTGGCCAGTGTGGTTCTCGATTGGCGACGATGACTCGTGAAGATCATGCTCCTTGGTCTTCTTTTTCTTCAGGAAACCGAGGGTCGGCATGGAGCACTCAGGAGACTAGATTTGGAAAAAAGGTATCGATCTGCAAGGATGCCGTATGTCTGAGGGCGCTTATTCCGCTCTCTTGGTGGATTGGGGAATTGGAGATGGTGGGTCGATCAATCGCATCAAGTTAGGGGCGGCAATGAGAGCTCTATGGAGCATGAATATGGGGACGGGCGCATGCAGTATCTGCCATCCAGAATTCCAGGTCCCAAGGCGCGCTCGGACGGCGGTACTCCGTATTGCTCAGAAGAGATGGGCGATACGGTGATACTTTGGAGGGTTTGACCTCGACCGGGGGTTTGACGAAACGGCAGGGACCGAGGGGACGAGGGGACGAGTGGATGAGTGGACCTACAGGGCTCGGAGAGATTGCGGGGTCCTGCTGCTGCTGCACTGCTGCTGCTAGGATGTCGAGTCGGAGATTTGAAAGGAACCGGTCTCAGATTTTCGTCATTTAGGGATGTAGTATGACTGCAGGAGGAGGGGAAGAGATGAATAATTCAATGTACTTTTATCGGCGATGCTGGAAAGTCAATGGCATTGAACGATTGAACACCGTCGAGTTGCGGAAGAAGGGGCGCTGGGGCGGGGGTGAATTGGAATGTATGCTAGCAGCGAACAAGCGCCCTTTTGCCGATCCGTGCCCTCCTACGGATTTAAGCCGCTTTGAGCCAGGGCCAGATAATGCAGCAATGCATGTTAGCGTATCATCCTTTCATAATTCCATCCATCAGAGACAACGACATATCATGCCAGAAGCGGACGGCTAGACGCCTCGAAGCGCATACTCTGTACATTGGGGGCCTTCGTCTCCAAGTCTCGGAGTCGAGTTGGAACCAATTGTTCGTTCGCCGTGTGTCACTGTTTTGCGAGCATGCAAAGGCTTGGACCAGAGTAATGTTTTGGATTTCGTCATTTCTATAGGTCTGTCGATATGCCGCCGCCTCTCATTGAGACATTCGCTGGCAGGGTACACCTGAAGAATTACCTTACACCTCCCATTCTGCCCAGAGTCCCAATCAAACATGCGCCTCAAGCTCCTCGCTGGAAAGGATAAATTCCTATAATTGTAAAGTCCATCATGAAGCTGTCAATGCATGACTCGCCCCAAGAATGGCCATCCCAATGAATGCAAAACCCGCACAGATCTGTCTGTCGTGGGTCAGCGTCAGGCTCTGTGAGAACAGCTCCAGCGCAACGCTCGCCATGATGCCAGCCGTGATGGAGAACATGCAACCGTAGACTGTGTCTCCGGGCTTCATGTTACCGTTCCCCGCAATCTTAAACCAGGCAGCGGCTACGCCGGCACCTAGCGGCTGACTCGCCCCTCCAAGGACCGAGCTCCACATCATCGCTTGCCATCGGCTATTGATGGCCAGGTAGAGTGGAAGAGCGAGAGCGAAACCTTCCGTGATGTTGTGAATGAACAGTGCCATGAAGACATTGAAGCCCAAGGTAGGATTCGCATGGTTGGTTGCGTAGGTGATGAAACCCTCGGGAAGCTTGTGCAATGCGATTGCTATCGAGGTCTGAAGACCCATCGACAGGAAAGCGTTGCGGGGGACATGATGATGGTGATGAGAAGCGTCATTAGCCGTATCAGACTCAGAGATCGAAGCCAAAGAGCTGGCTCGTCTTTGACCGTTATCGGGCGACTGTTCATGATGGAGCTGAGATGTAGCCCGATCTCGAGATCCGGACCGACCGCGAAAGATGGCAGATGAAGACAGACCCCTTTCGGTGTTGCGGGGTCTTGGAGTAAATGGCGAGACCTCAGAAACCTCGAGCGACTCTGGATCGTAGGTCTGGGATTGCATTGGCCGTGGCCGTATTCGGGCTGCGGTGGATTTTCTTGATAAAGACGGCTGACTGACGAATCCCGCAATGGAGAAGCGCCCCATAGCTCGCGTGGGGCTTCTGCTAGCAACCTTGACGCATTCGTCTCCGCAAGGATCACTGTAGCCATAGCAAGGATCGCCTTCATGGCAGGAAGACTTGGCTCCTCGCATGAAAGTGGTGACACGGTTGGTCAGGCTTGGCCGCCGAGTTGATCCTCTTGTTGGAACTGTTGATGGCGACGGGTTGTCGGAAAAGGGAGTCAGCCCCTCGCCAGCTGACAGTAGCCGCCGACCACCTCCAGACTTTAGCCCGGGATCAGATTGGGGTATTAATGGCGTTTGCTCGGTAGGAAAGCCTTTATGAGGATGGGACACGGCATGATGGTGGTCATCATGCTTGGGATTGTCCTCGCTGTCCGAGTCTTCCTCATCGTGGGTGTGGTCACAGTCCACCACATGAGAGGGGATATAGCGGTGTAGAATTCGCGTGAAAAATCGTATTCCCACTATGCCTCCCAAGAAGCAGCCAATGGTTACCCATGCAGAAACCGACGGTGATGCTCCACCCTTCCTCAAATAATTCTGGGCAGATGGAAGCATGCTGTTCAGAGAGGAGTATAGCATGACACCGAAGCTAAGACTCAAAGAAGCTGCAAGAAAGCTATTACTGTCCTGGATCCGAAAATGACGCTTTCCAGGAAATCTTTGGATGATGAGATCAACGCAGATAATGCTGGCTCCCAAGACGCAAGCTACATTTGATCAGATTTCAGCATTCTCAAATGTGGAAGCAAAGCTACAAGACTTACCAACGCCGCTCACGCAAGTCATGATCCAGCCTCGGGTATCATTGTCGAGCTGCATTGAAGCCACAGTACCTGCGGGAACCCGCATCGTCGCCACTTCTGTGAGCCGCCGTGGGTTGTGATGAAGGAGAATTATTGCATTCTTAATCTGATGGATATTGAAATGATGGGATGACGAAGAGACACTAGAATTATTTATGAAAAGAGTGGAGGAGTCAAGGAGTGAATGACGGGGGCTAAGTCGTTAATATCAAAGAAAGTAGACTTAAGTGTACCCTTGCGGGTTGGCGTTCCTACTGCTTCCTAGGGCTGAATCCGGCTAGCTTAGGCTGCTTAGCCAGCTGAGTTCGCTTACCCGTGATTGGTTATGAAGGCAAGGCACGTCCTCTTGAACACTTCTATCACGCGCCGAACCATCTTGGTAAATAAAGACTCGGATGACTGCCTGTCTCGCCTGTCCTCGTGGATGCGCTTCACATAGAAGACAGGCAGTCCCCATCCCAGTCTTGCCATTATCCACCTCAGATCCCTCATCACCATGTCAAAGACCACTCTTGCCATCATCGCTGGCATTTCAGCAGCCTCCGGTGCAGCCATCACCGCCTCGCTGTTCTCTTCTCGCACAGAGCGCAAGCCGACGACCGTAGCAACTCCTCAGGCTGCCCCTCAGCCCAACGCCCCCCTCCCCCGAAGCCCGTCGATTCAAGGATCTGATGCCCCCAGTGAATCCTAATGGGCTATTCCAATACGGTTTCCCGGGCCCCGTCAACGACCTCCACCCCACCCTGAGCACTACCAGCGCATTCGATCGTCGCACCCGTAACCCCCTATGGGTAGCTGAGCACATCACCCCCGCATCCCTCTCGGTCAACAACGCGGACCGCAAGCATAGCTACTTCGTGGAAGACGAAAGCGTACCCGCCAAGTTCCGCGCCAGGTTGAAGGATTACGCTCGCTCAGGCTACGATCGCGGCCACCAAGTGCCAGCTGCAGACGCAAAATGGAGTCAGGACGCTCTCGATCAGACCTTCCTGCTGACAAACATGTGCCCGCAAGTGGGCGATGGCTTCAACCGCGATTACTGGGCCCATTTTGAGGATTTCTGCCGTCGGCTCGCTGCGACGTATCCCTCCGTGCGCATTGTCACTGGGCCTCTCTACCTACCCAAGCGCGATCCGGATGATGGCAAGTGGAGGGTCTCATACGAGGTTATTGGGTCACCACCCAATGTTGCGGTGCCCACGCATTTTTACAAAGTGATATTTGCCGAAGATGGGACGACGGGAGGAAACGTGAGCATGGGCGCATTTGTGCTGCCCAATGCGCATATTGCAAATGACAAGCCGCTGAGGGACTTTGAGGTGCCGATAGATGCAATTGAGAGGGCAAGTGGTTTGGAATTCGCGTCGAAATTGCCGGACTTTAGGAAGAAAAGTCTCTGCGAGGAAGTCCATTGCTCGGTCATTGTCAGGGAGTATATGGACAGGCAGAAAGACCTGATGGGACAGAATCTGGGGAGGAAAGCGATCCCTGGGCCGCGATGAAGGATTCCCATTCGGGCCCTGTTTTGGGAAGATTTGCGTTGCATAGCGAGGAGTGTGGATGTTTGAGCGTCGACTTTCTCTGATGTACAGTACGGGTCTATGCACCTCGCTCTGACAAACGCCGGCCTTATGCATTCGAGGAGAATTTGACAACACCTCTTCCTGATAATTCTATCCAGAATCCTTTCCATCCATATGCGTTCCCCCATCACTCGTCCGTGCTCAACCAGGATGAATCAGGCACACCCGCGCCCATTGCTTGCGGAACCCCTTGTTGTGCTCGTGCGATGTAGGCTTTGCTGACCGCATTCCAAGTCGCCATGTATTTCTCCATACAAGCTGACAAGCAGCCTTGCTCCCTCTTAGATAATGATGATCCAGGTGCGGGGACGCATTTATCGAAGCAATGGTCGTTCATCTTCTGTAGGTCATAAATTGTCCATCAGCTGATGACCGCGTAGGGGACTCTTGCACAGAGTACGTTAAAAATGTGATGGCATACCGTAATCAGTTGCCTCGCATTATTGAGACTCGCCTCCTCCTGAAGCTGCCGTATGATCACGCTTTTCGGGTCGCCGCCGACCGAGGATCCACCGAAGCTCATGATCGCGAATGCTGTGATGGTAAAGACTGTCGATCGTACTGGGGCTCAGAAACAAAACGGGTGAGATCTCGTCATTGACGTCGATATCGAAAGAGAGCCCCCGAAAATATCGCCCGGGCTGCGGCACTCCGGGCGGCGGCAGGCTGATGATTCGCGGGCGGGGCGCCACATGCCCCGTGTGAAACATCCCCAACAAACAAGGCTAGGTACCTATTGCCAACACGCGACTTCAAAATGCCTGACTTAATGACCACGTATCGCTTTGTTTGAAGCATCGTGCTCCAATCCCTTTCCTTTCCTTACCATGTCGTCGGTCCAGTAGTCCTGCCTCATTTTGTCCTACTGAGCCCACCATGATGCCTTCACTGGCGTCACTGGGGCCAGCTTTACTGCTATGGGTCTTGACAGCCTGTCTGGGCGCCCACGCCGCCATCCAAGCAGAGAATGACTACAATATCCGAAAGATACCCGTTAGGTCTCCCCTTTTCCTAGCTCCCCCTTCCCCCTTCCCATTTCACCCCACACTGATTACACACCCATACGTCTTCCCCCCCCCCCAGCCCTCCAAAGTCTCACACAAAATGACAGCTCCGCTCCCAATCCTTCCAAGCCCCCTACCTCGACTCCGACATGCAATCCCGCTACTTCGAGTTCGGCGAAGACACCATCGTCCGCGCGGACCAATACATCCGCCTGACCTCGGACCGGCAGGGCCAGATGGGCTGGCTCTTCGCCCGCATGCCCATGACGGCCAACAACTGGCAGGTCGAGGTGGAATTCAGGATCCACGGGCTGGGCCACCTGCACGGCGACGGCATGGCCATCTGGCTGACCGAGGAGCGGGCGCAGGCGGGCAAGGTGTTTGGCTCCCGGGACAACTTCAACGGGCTGGGCGTGTTTGTGGACACGTACAAGAACCAGCGGCCCGGGACGGTGTTCCCGTACGTGATGGCGATGATGGGGAATAGTAGCGTGAGCTACGATAAGGATCATGATGGGAAGGAGAATGAGATTGCTGGGTGCTCGGTAAGGAGGGACATCTTTTCTCCTTTGGCGCCTGGGTCGTGTGTTGTTTTGCACGGGGGGATCATGGGAAATTCGCTGACGATTTTGTGAAAACCAGGCTCGCGGAATCAGAGGGGACGATGATCCACCGACGAAGAAGATGCGATTGACGTATTACCAAGAAACCTCACTCAAGGTGGAGCTGCAATATAAAAAGGATTCGCCGGATGAGTGGATTGAGTGTTTCGAGACGGGGCCGTTGAAGCTTCCGCAGACGGCGTACCTAGGCTTTTCAGCCGAGACGGGCGAGCTGTCAGACAATCATGATCTCATCAGTGTGACGAGTCACAATCTTCATGTACGATCTCCGCCAAACACGAGTGCGGACAAGAGCAAGGATGGGAAGCCCGCTCCGGCGCCGAAAGTTGAGAGCAAACCATACAACCCTGGAGGAGAGAAGGAAAGGGGCAGCTGGAGATGGTTCTTTCTCAAGATTGTGCTGTTTGGCATTGTCTGTGCTGGTGGTTATGTGGGGTGGACAATGTACAGGGCGAGTCGAAGGAGTAGGTTTTGAATCAAAGCGATCAAATAATTTGTAAAAAGGACAATTTTCACATACGGATCAATTGTGGCTCTCTATTCTTAGAAAGGGTTTTACTTGTCTGCCATTGTGAGCTCCCTGCGTTTCTGGTATTTCAGCAAACCTTCAGCCTTGTTCCGTACGAGTCTCGAAACGTCTTGACCTATTCGCCATGCTCATCATACCTTCATTAAGCGTTGTCCAGGTCCGAGGGATGATCGGCCGCGTTGCAGCCTCGCCAAACCTCACATGGCCTCCACTTTTGCCAGACAGTCTGGGAATTCCTTCCAATCCTGCATGACGATCTTGACTCCCAGCCCCGTCAACAGCTCTGTCATCTCCTTCTGCTTCTCGCTGCCACCATAGCTCCCAACATACCCGATCGTAGGAATGCCCGCCCGAATGGCACTCGTCGCCCCACTCTTACTATCCTCAACAGCGACACACTCACCGGGCTGCTTCCCAATAACCTTGCACGCATGCAGATAGATGGCCGGATCCGGCTTCGTCGTCGGCTTCTCCAGACTCGTCGCGGCACTGAAGATGTGATCGGGCGGGAAGAACCGATCCTGCCCCACCTTCACGATACTCGCCTTCACCCGCCTCAGCGCACTGCTGCTCACGACCGCCATCCCGTACTTCCCGCTCGCCTCCAGCTTCTCGAGTTCGGGCGTGCAGTTGACGCAGGGTTTCGCGTCCCGCTCGAGCTTGGCGATGACGCGGTCCTCTTCCTGCGAGACGTACGCTTCCATCTCATCATGCGGGATCGCGAAGTTGAACTTCTGCTGGAGCGAGACGACCATGCCGCGGAAGTTCTGGCCCACGAAGTCGGAGAGGAGTTCGGGGCCGGTGTAGCGCTGGTCGATGTGGAATTTGGCGAGGATCTCGTTGGAGAGGTCGGCGCAGGCTTCGAAGGCGAGTTCTTCCGAGAGGACGAGAGTGTTGTCGCAGTCGAAGAGGATTTCGGTGATCTGGCCACGCTGAAGTTAGACTCCGAGTGAATAGGGAGGTTCAGGGTGGTACTTTGGGCATTTTGGCGGTTGCTTGGCCACACGGTGAGGCTTCAGGAGTACTTAGAATATCAACCGGATCTATTGCGGACTACTGGCGAGGTTGAGAAGACAGGTTTCTTGGGGAGTTGTACGAGGATGTTGGCTCTCTATTGTACTAAATGCTTTGAATAGGCAATTGCTTTTGGATCCGCTGGAATGAGGAACAATGAAAATGAACTCTTCGCACGTCGTCAAGAATAGTCGCCGCTTTGCATCTACCTAGTCATGCAAGGATACGGTTGAGAGCGATCAGTGCATCATAGGTAAGGAACGTGGACAGGTGATCCCCGCCTACGCCCATTTCGGCTTCCCGCTTCCCCCACAATTGTCTTGCTTCCGGTGGGGTCTAGCCTGGAACTCAAAGAGCTCCAACCCCAAAGCCTCGGCCAAGCCCTCACTGATTGGGCGCACCGTCCAAATAAACCTCACTGTCGACCAATCGCCCTTGCGGATGGGCCCACTAGCACAACATTACTCAGACGTTTACCGATCCCATCATGAAGGCTGGTAAAGGTAATGCACGTCCGTTCTTTTCGACTCCCGTTGGTCTTTCGTTCGTTGTCTTCTTATCAATCTTCTTGCCTCTCATTCAGCACTGCAATCAGGCGTATTATCCGGATCCGACATCAGCCTTTTTTGATCCGGTGCGTGGGTATGAGAGATCTTATTCACTGCAAAGGGAGCAGCAGGCTTTGGAAGTGGTGGGAGGTGTGGATGCTGACTTCATCTCGCCGGTGAGGAGTCATGGAGTCCCAAGGATGTGCATTGGTATCGCGACTATCGCCAGGGAAGGGGAACAGTACGTTCAGCGGACTGTCGGCTCCTTACTGGCTGGATTGAATGAGACGCAGAGGAGTGAGATACTCCTGTTAACCCTGGTCGCACATACGACGCCTGAAATCCATCCGGCTTTTGACGAGCCTTGGCTCAGAGTACTGCCAGACGAGGTGCTTTTCTATGACGAGACAAACCCATCTTTCAACAACCTCATCAAATGGGAACGCGAGCGGAACTTTCTGGCTAAAGGCAGATTTGACTACGCCTCTACTCTGAGTCAATGTTTGACTTCTGGTGCACCATACATCGCCATTATCGAAGACGACACCTTGGCAGCTGAGGATTGGTACCCACGCACCCTCGACGCCCTCGAGCAGGTGGAGGACTATCACCAGCATGTCAACTCACCTACCGATTGGCTCTACCTTCGTCTATTCTTCACTGAGGAATTCCTGGGCTGGAACCTCGAAGAGTGGCCTGCCTTCCTCGCCAAAGCGATTGGCATCGACGGGGTGACAGCTATGTTGCTTTTCCTGCTGCATCAGTGGCTACCCCGTTACATTCCGCACACTGTCATTCTTGCCGTTACCGGCATCTATATCCCATCACTCATCACACTCTACCTTGCCGCTGGTCGTCTATCTATGCAGCCGCTGACCTCGGGCGTTATCCAAATGCCCAATTTCGGCTGCTGTGCCCAGGGTTTGGTGTTTCCTCAACAGATCGTGCCTGATGTCATCGAAAGGCTGGGTAGTGCCAACGGTGGCTTTGTTGACCAGACTCTTGAGCAGTGGGCAGCAGAAGGGGATGGCTTGGCAAGATGGGCGGTGGTGCCAAGCCTGCTGCAGCATATGGGCGCACATAGCAGCAAAGGGGATGATTTCGGAAAGAAGGCGGAGTGGGGAAGGAGTGTGGCCCAGAAGATCTGGAGCTTCGGTTTTGAAAGTTACAGACAAGGTAATACTCAATTGCAGAATATTGATTAGGATGGCTGGCATGACTGAAACGATTTATTTCCGATCAAGACTATCTGAATTACTGAAAGATGAAAACATTGTATCACTAGCTCCTCCTCCTATTTGCTCTTACCGGTCCCTCCCACCTTCCCTCTTTGAGTCGTGTCAGATTGTTCAACAGGCGTGTTAGAAGCATTGCAAGCGAAATGGATGATTTTATGCTGGAGTGTGGCTGAGCGCCGTTCTTTCGGAAAGAGCGGGACTGATTTCCCTAGCAGCAACGCCGTAGATATCGGGCTCGGAAAGGACAAAGGCCGGCGTCTTCTGTTGACAATGATGATGTGTGAGATGTTTTCGGCAGTAGGTTGGTCGAAAGCGCCAAGATAGGACTGATTCAGGTCGAGCATGATAACACACGTACGTTCCCCGGGGTAGCAAGTGGTGATGTGGTCAGATGGGATGCCTTTAGAGAGAGATACTCTGCCTGAAGATGGCCGAGCGTGAAACTTGTTGACGCTGGAGAGCGATTACACCCATTCCTGGCTGGCGCTCCTCCAGACCTTGCCAAAGTAGCAGATTTAGAGCGCACACTGAAGTCGAAAACAATATGAGCACACAAATTCGCCCTTGCCAGCCTTTCCTGAGGAGATCCTAATAATCATTCTCAGGTTTGGTACTCATCGGAGTATCGATCGAGGGAGGTTGTACAGCGTGGTCCGGCTTGGGTGCCTGCAAAACCACTTTAGACTCGTCGACATGACGTGTCTGATATTTCGTGGCTCTCTCTTCCTCAGTGAGTCGTAGCTCTGGATGGACCATGAACTTCTTGGCTAACATCTCGATTTCCTTCGTATTCACGATCCAGTCTCGATCGAGCTGCTTCTGCTCTTCAGTGTCTTTTCCTGCGCGCCAATACAGATGCCAATTACACTTTTTGTTGCAGACGGCTCTATCTTGCTGAATGATGGGCGTGTACCACATGTCTGCGACGTCCTCAATGTCAAAGGGAAATTCGACAAGGGCGCACGCAAGACAGATGCGACAGGAGTCATACTTGGGGCAAGCAGGCATGTGGAGCCATTGACGGAAGAGCCGGTCGATGACGTTGTATAACCACCTGAAGTTGTAGCCGTGCATGGAGTCCCAACCGTGGATTTCGTCGAACCTCTTCCTTGGGAAGATGCCGCAAATGACTTCAAGGTATGCGTGCTGGAATCATGGCCAAGTCAGTGAAAATTGAACAGCTACTACATCAAGAGTCATCTCCTGCTTACAGTGAGCTCGTGAACGAGAGTCTGCCATGACTCCTGGAGATATCCCTCATAGCCGCAGTTCTCAGTCCTGTCGAATATGGAGTTGATGTTGAGCATTACCCAGACTCTCAATTTCTGGTCCGCACACCGGTACCACGAAAAGGTGACACCGTACAAGGGCCCACCGTTGACGAAAGCATGCCAGCCCACCTTCACATCTCGCAAAAGACGGTCGTTAAAAAAAGCTGCATCCATGAAGGGAAACGACCGAAGGACGCCATCAGGACTCCATACGGAAGGCTCGAGCTGCAATTTGAGCTGTTCAAGGGCACGGTGTTGTCGACTCCCTGGCACAACATTGGAGAGCAAGAATCGAGTCAGTTGCCGTACGGCATCCTCCAGGCTGAGATACTCCCTGTCCAGTGGAGGCCAAGACCCCTGTGGAATGAATTTGGTATCCTCTCGAGTGAGTGCAAAAGGTCCAATAGCTGGAGCAATATCCTTGCAGGCCTGTGCCTGTCTGATATGGAGAAGCTTCCGAGATTTGCGAGTGAGGGTGGGCATCTTATCGCGTTTGACTTGTTCTGACGGAGAGAGACTTTGCTTCACTGTGAACGCTGGAACGGGTACTACGTGGTTGGAAGCAAGACAACAGGATCATAGTCACAAGCGGTTTCTTGTATGTGCTTTGAGTGTTGAAAGGAAATTGGCTTAAATGACACCACTGTCTATGTTGGAAAGCAACACGAAAAAGAAACTGATTTTTGCTTTTAAGCCATTCCTTTACAACAAGGATGGCGAGATCGGGGGCAAAGAGTGTCATAAAGCTTGGGCGGTGACACTTAGCATGAGTACCCGTTGGGAGACGATCCAAGTCTTGGAAATGGCGGTGAGAAGCATCAAGACACGTGTGATGATTTGTCACTGCGCCATCACAAGAAAAGGTATAATACACAACACTTCGGCGTGATTCTGAGGTATCAATAGCCAAGAATCGATCCTACGTACATTCAAACCATGTCTGTCGTTCCCAGTGATGATATAGTGAGTGGAGTGGATTGTTCGAGAAGTTGCGTTGCTCCAAACATTACACGAGCACGACGATACTCACATATCCATCATACTGGTTGCAAGCAACAAGCCCTGAAGACAAATTTCCCTTGAAGAAGGAGCATTCAGAAGGCCATGGAGCAAGATCGATGACCCCATACTATCACCTGATGGTTTCTGCAAATTAGCAAAATCTCATTTCGAAATAGTAGAGGCAGGATTGGCAAGTCTGAGGAAAGCAGATAGAAAGTAGATGCATGACGGAAATATCATGGAATAGATACCCGCCGAGGTAAATAAGCGTTAACTAGCGCCGGGAACTTCCACTCCCGTCCGTGTTTGGGCGTTATGACATCGTCAAATCTTTTCTTGGGTGCGAAACAGAGTAATACATCTGTACATAAAGACGTGAGAAGTCAATGCCGGTTGCCCATCAGCTTGGCATCGGCCTTCGTCCTTAGCATTTGTATTAAAAGATGTTTGGTTGATAATTGAATCAATCGTTCCTTCAAGGGAGATCTCCTCTTCCCTCCAATCCAGTCCAAGTAATGGCCTCCGGTAATTCTTCTGGTATTTCCCGGCCACACCATCCTTCAGATATCGACGCTCAGTGGGAGCCACGGACTTCACATAGGGACAATTACTGGGATCATCTGAACGGTCATGTCGACACCAACGGATCGCTCACACCCGCTTCCTCGCTCACATCATCACCCATCTCCCCACCATCAATCGATCCCAGACGCTCTCCGGCTGGCATCGCTCTCCGCTCCCACCTCCTGGGCTTCACCCTCGGCGCTTCCGTCTCACTGACAATCTACCTCGCTTCCCGCCACAATCCTCTATGGCGTTTACCCTTCTTCCTCTCCGCCCTCTCCATCTTCCACAGCTTGGAATTCTTCGTCACAGCGCGGTATCGCCCCTCCGCCGCGACCACCTCCGCTTTCCTCCTGGACAACGGACGCGCTTACAATATCGCCCATCTCTGCGCCTTTTCCGAATGTCTTTTGCAGCATCTTCACCCATTCTTTCCAATCCACGGACTCCCCTTCTTCTCCCTCTTCTTCTTCTTCAGTGTTTCCGGGCTTGCCTGGATCGTGCTAGGGTTGTGTCTGACGATTGCGGGGCAGACGATCAGGACTGTGGCCATGGCGCAGGCGGGGACGAATTTCAACCACGTCGTGCAGTCTTATCGGAAGGAGGACCATGTGTTGGTGACTGAGGGCGTGTATCGATTTACGAGGCACCCGGCTTATTTTGGATTCTTCTGGTGGGGGTTGGGTACGCAGGTTGTGTTGGGGAATGTGGTCTGCTTGGTCGGATACGCTGTTGTGTTGTGGCGGTTCTTTAAGAAGAGGATTGACAGTAAGTTATATGGCACCATCGTCTCGCATACGCATGGTCTGTTCTGGAGTATCATCCAGAGACACTTGCTAACGGCCCTTTCCACCATTGCAGCAGAGGAAGAATTCCTCATTCGATTCTTTGGACAAGAATATGTAAAGTATAAGCAGCGGACTGGCGTCGGCATCCCATTCATCTCGTGACAAAGTAAATATTGTTGGCGTGAATGTCATGAGTTCTACAAAGTTAGACTCGTATCTATATAATGACTAAGAGTCCGAATCGCCCTCGGCTTACTCGAATGAATTAAAGTCTTCCCAACATGGCTAGATGACATTCCCAAAGACAGGGGATTTGCCACTGAGATCCGACGGTGAGAAGCTGATCAGAACCACAGGTGATCTAGGCTGGCAATTGCCCAGTGAGAATCTTGACCCATGGACTATTTGTCGCCCGGGGATGAAATCTACCCTTTCCCACTAGCGATCCAAGTATCCCAAGGTCACCGATAGCCCTTTAGCGAGCTGCGTATGGACTCGACGTCTATCTCGTTATCGCTCAAATCCTCATCATACGGCTCGAATCCCGGATCGAACTGTGGCCCGCCGCACGTAAAGTGCTGCTGTGCGAAGTACTGGAACCTGGGCCACCAACCCTTTTTGGCTCTTCTCTGCCGCTCTGCCTCCATCTTTTCGGCTGTGATCGGCGCTTTGCTGGTGCCGGGGCTGTGGAAGACCTCATCGCTGACGGATGGTCCTAGGCTTCTGGGCGATGAGGCTTCCGATATTGCTGACCCATCAAGATATCTTATGCTTCTCTGCCGGAAAGGTGGCTTCAGAAGTTCTGGCTCTACTGGGTATAGGCTGTTCCTTCTGTGAGGAGGTCTTCGCGATCCTCGTCCTATACTCAGCGATCGCAATGTGCCTGAGGAATAGGTGGTGCTCGAATTGGTCGTTGCTGTTGAAGGTGAATGTCGAAGGTCCTTCCGTGTTGATGACCCAGACGGACCTTGGGCTCTCACTCGGCGGCGGAGTACATCATCTGAAAACACAGCTGGTGGCATTTGATCCATATCACTTTGACCTGTCTCCCTGAGGCGGAAAAGATCCTGCTCCAAGACAAGGGGACGGCGGGGAAAAACTGGACCTTGTCCGCGTAAGTTGGCTAGAAGTCGCTCATTAGACATTTGGTCCAATGCAACCTTGAGTCAATGCGAAGACTTACGAGGGCATATCTCATGCTTCATAAGTTTTAGGATCCTCGTTTCGGTCATTTGCGTTGGGTCAGATCTGGAATGCTGCCGACCACATGATTTGTGATTTGGGGCTCGATTGATGTTGTTAAGCATGGCCCGGTTGAAGGTTTGGCCAGGGGTGGAAGGGCAAACAGGCAAACAAGTAGAGCGAAACCAATTCAAGCCGTGCAATTCGCAACTAATAGTCACGGGCTTGCATGAGCCAGCCTTGGTATACACACCACAACCACATTGGCGTTCCTCGACCACAGTATTGCCAACAAAGAACATACGCGTTGGGGTAACCTCTGCCATATTGGAATGGCGAAAGACCACGCCTGCTCAATGGTTTCGTGGCTGAAAGAATAGATCAACTACTGCCACACAACGTCACATCCTAATAGATACTTAAGATTTATGTGCTTAAGAGATTTGGAGCGTTCGATTGGAATAATCATGTTTTTGAGAGGTTTCGTGAATGAAATTGTTCATGGGCAATCGAAAGGACTGGGTCGATCCTGCGAGTCTTGAATCCAGGCGTCAAGATTTACTCAGAGCTTGACCTCTTCCATGAGGGCTCATCAACGCTCCTTCCTGCTCTGCTACATCTCGATACGCCACGGCTTCTCGACCTTCCCCGGTGCCCCACCACGCAAGGCAAAGAGACGCGCGATCGATATCCATTTCGCCGTTGCTTAGGACTTCCCAGAATCTCTGGCGACATACCTGGCGTTGATTGGGGTTTTTCACCATGACCAAAGATGCAGCAGCGAGCTCCAGCCAGTCTTCCAATTGGTGCAGTGGAAGGAAAGGCAACGAGTCTATCAGAGCGAGTTGATAGGCGGCCTCTTTTGAGAGACCGTCTTGTCGGAAGATTGCTGGGATGCTATCGAAGTGTCCATCCAACGGCGCTACACTGGCAGGCTCGATCTTTGAGCGGACAAGCTCTAAGATAAGAGATGGCAGCAGAGGTTCCGTTGCATTGATAGGAAATGGGGGCGACGAGATCCTCACGAGGGTTTTGATCGCCATACGGAATTGACGCGGAGAGATTGCGCTGGGAAACGTTTCGAAGACAATATCGAGATACTGATGGATATGCCTGGAGACCAACACTGAGTTCTGGGGGGCTGACAGCACAGATAAAGTGACGCTATGAGCAGCCTCAAATATCTCCCGTATTCTAGCATCGCTGCCAACTCCTAGGTATGGCCTGCAAGCTCCGAGGAGGAGCTCTTCATTCACATCGGGTGATAGCATCGCGGTCATATGCTCTGCGACATTCAGGAAATATAGGTCATGACAGCGGTCAAGCGGGTGGTCTGAGAATTTGCCTGGAGCCTTCGAATTGATGTCTCTTAGGAAAGCTTCAGCCTGCACAGGATAGTGTGACAGAATGTCGATGGCTGACAACAAGACGAATTGATACTGGGAGAATGCTGTCTGAGCCGAGCGAGATGAGACAAAATAAACGTTTCGAAGTGTGTGAAGCGTTTGGATGGCCACCAAAGGTCCAAAGTCAGGCGGGAGCCTCCCATCTTCCAGGACTCGGCCCAGCATTGACCTCAATACAAGAACCATGGCAAAAATTGCAGATCTTAGCATTTGCCATAAGATTGGTAAAGTAGATCTCAAACTCTCCTGAGTGAGGAATTCTGATTCCTCCACTGCGTCAATCTCAGAGAGCTTGTTTTGCTGCCACTGTACAAGCAAAGACCTGGAAAAGCCGAAGAGATCTTTCATGACCGCAGCTAGAGTATCGGAATCTTGGACCTGTTCAATGCAGAAGGCCATGATGCGGGAGATAGTGCCCAAGCTTGCTACCAGTGGCCCACTGACCATTCGTTGAAGTTGCGCTATCGTCGATGATTTGGCAGACCAGTTAAATGTCGTACGTGTTACTTGAATAATATCACTGTCGATGGTGCTGAGCAAATAGCCAGAATGCAGGCCGGTTTGAGTGAAGAAAATAGCATTGACCGTAATCGGAAGCAGCAGTCGATGGTCGAGACTCATTTTGTGTTCGAGTTTAAGCAAGTCAAAGATATAGCTCAACAACATAACGATGCTATTGACGGCAAGGTCGTCGTTCATCTCGTCTCCATATAGAGAGAGGTTTATTGCTTTAATACTCGCACTTTGCAATATGTGACTCAAAGACGCAGATACAGCTATTTCGCCCTGGAATTGAAGGCCTGAGAGAAGACCACTGAGTACACAAAGGTGTCTCCATCTTGGCGAATTTTCATCAGCGCCTTTGATTACAGCAAGAGACCATTCGTCAATTGACAACAGCCGCTGATTTGGATGCGCATTAGGGAACTCGCTGGATCGATTCCGCTGGACTAAATGACCTGCTGCACTGTTGAAGACGCCCAAAATGCGAAGGACGGTTCGCAATCCATCCGGATGCTCCCATAATGATGGCGCTGTCAAAATCTGCGAAGTGAGAAGCGTTACATTCAAAGGATTTGTGAGGAGACCCAAAATCGTCGCTGCTGAGCCCAGGACTCTGGAGACATCTTCAGCATCGGCTGGACTCCTCAATGCTCGCAAAAGTGTTGCGAGTGAGCTGTTTGTAGACATTTGTACATTTCTCCCGTTCCAGGGCACGCGATTCGAATGCAGAGACCCCTCCGACTGCGTATGAAGTTGGGTAAAGATGCTGTTGGTAGCGTTGACCAATCAGAAGACGCCTGACCGACAAAACCTCGGTAAGTCTATCGTCGAATCCATTTCAAGTGGCCACCGCGCTAAAAAATTACCGATTTTCAGGCTTTTTTTGTATGAGTAATTATGGTTTTTGATTTAAAAAGTTTGAACCCAAAAATACTCATACAAAGAAAAGATGCATACTCTTAGCGCGGTGGCCACTTGAAATGGATTCGACGATATCTAGTCAATCTCTATGAACAGTGTTGAATCTCATAGATGTAATCTCGTTTTCAGCTTACTATAAGTGAATGACTTGAATGTACTATTCAGAGACCGCCCATGGCCTTTGCATCTACCCTTCGATCGGTCTTCGCATCCCCCGTGTTCACGACACCTTTGGGCTCCAAAAGCAGCACGCCAACTTCCTTCTCCGCTACTGGTAAATGCTCAACACCTTTGGGTACGACGAACATTTCCCCCGGCTTCAGATTAATTTCGCCATTTCGTAGCTTGATTTGCAATGTGCCTGTCAATATCAAGAACAGCTCATCCGTGTCTGGATGGGAATGCCACACAAACTCCCCAAGAAGTTTGGCAATTTTTATGTCGTAATCGTTGAGCGAACCAATGATTTGCTGAGCCCAATGGTCATGGACGTTGTCGAGGAGTTGAGTTGGGTTGAGGATTTTGGGTTGCGTCATGGCGTAGATATCTGTAGAGGCACTGAAACGTTTTGGGGAACGCTCTTCTTCCCGCTACTCTTCTCACAAGTCAATCGACCCTCGAAACAATTATATACATCCAGGGAAATGCGAAGGAAGGATATCACAATTACACAGGTGTCTCTGGAAAATAATGGTATGGTGGGGCAGAGCTATGCGATGCCTTTGAGTGCACGCTAGTCACGTCAGCGACTGTCGATTCTCCTTCTCATATGGAGTGACGGTCCACGCTCTGTCGTCCAAATTCCAATGGGGGCTTCCTCCAATACTGCGACCACCATCCCGGAAAGCTACACGACACCCTCATTTCCGTCCTTGTATTGGCTGATCGGCCCCAAAAAAGTAGTGAACCCTCGGTACCTGTACCACACCCAAGATGTCTGGCGTTTCACCTTGTTCTGGATGATCATCATCTTTGAAGCTGCTCATCTTATTGCTGCGAGTTATGCTGTTGCCATCATATGGTGGGGTGGACGCAAACAGAGAAGTGGCTTGGGCATGAGCAGGACCAAGAGCGTCGGCGTGGCCAATGAGCCCGCTCAAGAAATGGGAAGAGAGGAGTCGAAACGCAAGAGCAAGGCCACAAAATCTGGTATGAAGGGCACAGGGATTAGTGGGATGTGGATTGTGCCCCTCGTCTATGGACTTGTTGCAGGCCTTGAAGCGGTCCTTGCTGGGAGCGTTATTGGCTTGTTGTACGTGCTAGGGGACTCCTCATCAATTGAATACCCGGATTGACGAAGACTAGCTTAGGTGCTCTCTACAATGCTGGAGGCTACCGCATGTCAACATGGATACCTTTCGTATGGTCACTGATCAGTGTCCTTGTACTAATTGTCTCGTCCTTCTCAATTCAAGGAGGTCTATGAAGAAGCATGACTGGTGTACGCCTGCTATACCAGCAACTGCAGCTTCTCTTTATAATGACGCTGACCACGAGTTCCTGCGGAGAAGAAAAAAAGCACGATTTCAATTCCTGGCTGCCAAAACCTGAGATTTTTCCGCCTGACGCTCCTTGCGAGGTCCAGACTGTGACACCTTGATCTCCGTCGGCAAGTATGATCCTTTGGATAAATTCGAACGGTGACTTGCGATCTTTGGGACATGCTCTCTCACATATTCAATCAGCGGACCCGATGCCGACAAACCTCCGCCGACCCCGATCGGACCCACTCGATGTATACCCAGTGCTGTTGCCAAGCGCTGATCAGCGCCTCCTGGCAGAGCCACGAGTCTGGTCTCTGATGAGGAATTTGGCTGCAGATCGCAAGCGGACTTGCACAGAGAAGGGAAGTGCGCATGCATGATTTCGGGTCTGCCATCTACAGGAACAAAAACGGCAGCCAGGGGATCCACCCGCGGAGAATTCTCGTCCCTTTTACCCTGCGTCATTTGCTCAAGATGACGTGTTGTCGCATTGAAGCCTATGGTGATATGGGCGTTCAAGCAATTCAGCGCATTGTCGGCTTGATCGTTCCGCGCAGTGTTCTCTTCCACCGAATGGTCTTGGTCGACAATCGGCTGTACGGACTGAGCTCCTTGCCGCTTTCGCTTTTTGTCTCGTTTGCCTTTAGATGGAGGTACCTTTTGCTGGCGATGCTTGCCGATTGGTTCCAGAAGACTGCCCAGGTACCAGTCAGTTCATTGCGATCTCTTTGAAGCATACAGTAAAGCAAATCAACCTGAAGAGAAGTTCGAGAAGGACGGCTTGATGGTCGGGCAAGACATGCGGCCTATCGACTGCAGATGAGCAATGGAAGAATTCCAACTGGCATGACACTAGGCCTTACCAAGCAAAACCGTCTGGTGTATCTAAACTGTACATCAACTTGGTGGTGCTTCGGGGACCTGCAGCAGGCATTACGCCACTAATTGTTGGTGAAGACCCTGTGCGCCGTATGCGGAGTTGCGGACTAAGCAATTCGGAGATATTCACATTTCATAGAACTATTCGAAGCGGAAGGAGCGGTCCGCTTAGCAAATTTCTGTGTCTGAGATTTAGCGCGTCATGTTGGTGTTAAGGTTTGAAATGGATTATTTTTATACTGTTGATAGCATTGCCGACCAAAAATCGTAAGATCGAGTGCGTTCACTCAATCATAGCCAGATCTTACTTAGATCTCCGAAAGATTCATTCGAGTCGTTCTGGAAATGATTGATACGTCACGTCTTCCGATGCCTTGACGTAGGTGTACTGGTCTCCTTGCTTTTGAACTGCCTTCTGACGTAATGAGCCCCACCATCCAAACAAGCTTAGCCGCGGTTGCCTAAACTCTAACTTGCCCAATCCAATGCACATGGAGCTTGAATGTCATGGTGACGAATCATAAATAGACAGCCTTATTGTACCCTCTAGCAACGGCCAACGACACCTCTTGATGTTCCAGCAGCAACCCCTTTTAATCTTTGCTCATCAACCTGTCAACACTTCACTTCTCCGGGTATAACATCTACGACAAAACCTTTGGCCACACTTTGTTTCCTGCACCTATGGTTTCTTGAAAATAATTCATTTGCCCATTAAGGATTCTGGGCCTTCTCTGTGGGCCAAAACACCTCCAAAGCAATATGTCATGGATTCACGAATGATCACTACTCCCCCCAATTCCACGCGAGCCAAGTCTGCGGGGCCTATCTCACCTCATCGCAGTCCTATGGACGACGTCAATTCGTCCGAATCAAGGAAGCGGCCCCGTTTGGATAGCGGCACTCGCACACTCAGAAGCATGTCTGTGGATAGGCCGTCATCAAGTCCCCCAATGTCCGTGTCAACAAATCGTTCGGTCACACACGATCCACCCCAACCTGACGACTCGACTAACTCACTACCTCCTCCGACCCCCACAAAAGTGACACTCAATCTTCGGGAATCACAGCTGGCTAATGAACCACCAACTGCCACGCCAGAAGCGCCAGAAGCAAACGGAGTCAATGGCATCGCAAGCCGTCAACCCGCGCCTCGCCGTCTTGATTCTCCCAAAGTCGCCTCAGTCCGTTCAACGCCGACCGGAAGCCCCGAAATTCAAATTGCTGAAGTTGAAGACATCAACGATGAACCTGCTGTAACACGATGGAGACCGCTCAAGAGCAGTATGCATGAAGCTAGACGCGTACAAGATGACCTCATGGCGCAGTTTCAGGCCCCGACCTTCCAGAAAAACTTGCGGAAAGCTGTTACCAACGTCATAGCGTCAGCTGAGAGAAGTAAGGATCTCGTGTGCATCCGCTCTCCTGTGTTAACCTGGTAGCAGACGACTTGTCCGATGGTCGCTTATTTGAAAGGCTCGCCGACTGGATCGAGACGTATTTAGAAGCAACGCAAGACCTTGGTGCACACTGGTGGGATATGCTCATGGAGCAAAGAGAATTTTGGGACGATCTTCCAGGCATTCTAGATGCATTCATTCTCAGGCGCGGGTTCGGAACCCCCATGGTGCGACTCATGGCTCGTGCTGATCATCAATCCTAGTGACTCCGGCAAGGGCACCTTTCACATGATGCAATTTGAAGTGCGGGAAGAGGCACACGACGAACTGGATCCGGTGACAAAGTTCTTCAGCGCTTGGATTGCCTTGGCGCTTCGCATGCTCCAGATTGATCAACAAACACTGGAGGATGCGACCCACGACGCCAACACCACACCGGATCTTGTGTCAGACAGATATCTCCACCTACTTCCCAGGCTCTTCGAAATGGATCAGAGCTATTGGAAATCAATCGTCGACCTTCATCATTACGAAAGCCGTCGGCCACTCCTTGCAATGGTTGCCAGATTCACGGGATCGCAGGCGGAGGGAATGTCGTGCCTCACAGAGACGACGGTCAGGATTCTCGATCGGCATTCAAGCCTTGCCACCCTTGCCGGCAAGCTCGAGCCCCAGCTTTCATTAGTAGACGCCCTCACCACTTTCTATCGCTACTGTCTCAACCAGAACTCCGCGCCGCTCCTTGCGACGCAACTGTACGAATATTTCAAGGTCATTGACCCAAAGCTCCAAAGCCTGGTCAGTAAGCAGGTCTCTGGCCTTTCCATCAGCCTGTGTTTCCGTATCACAAGTACCTTATCAATGGTCTTATGGAATCTCGCCTTTTCCGATGAAAGATTTGCCAGACGTAACTGTTTTACGACATCATTCGAGATCGATGCTCTCTCACCATCAGAGAGGGCGGACTTGTTGATGATGAATTGGAAATGCGAAACTCTTTGGAGATGCATTGTTGAAGGGCGTATGGAAATACGGGTTCTCGGTGTTGATCTTCTGCAATCAGATCTAGTCCGGCTTCATGGGACGTACAACGATGCTAGGCACAAAAGTCCTGAGCATCCTGTTACTATTTTTCTCTCGGACTTCTTGATCCAAAATAAGGTCATCCAATATCTGGTCAGCGCGGAGTCTCATCCGCAATTGATTCACAGGTCGTACAACGTGATTAGCTACCTAGTGGTCACAAGAAAATTAACCAACGACCATTGGGATGTGATATGGAATGCGGTTTCGCCGACCCAAGAGTCTCGATCAGGAGAAGCCCTCCTCTTATCTCTTGTGCATTGTCTCCCTTTGTGCAAGCAGCAAGATTTCTACTACTTGATCGGGAAACTGAACAAGATTCCCGTTAGCGGCTTCGACACAAAGATATGTCAGTTCGCCGGTCACCTGCTGAATGAGCTTCGAGGCAAGACACAAGAACGTGGGGAGGATTTTGATGTGCTCGGGATGCCTCCCTTCGATCTCTGCATAAGGCTCATTCGAGAGTCTGCCCCCGATGTGATCAATCCCTCCGAGAATAGCAAAAAGGTCCACAATTGGGCAACCCATGGCCTCATCCAACTTTTACCATACGGCCCATCACCAGAAGCCAAAGAACAGATTTTCGAGGAGTGCCTTAATGATATATCAGTGCCTAAGGTGTCTGCGACCGGCAGTATATCCGCAATGAGCACCCTTATGGGTGAATCGAAAGCTAACGATGCAGTGCACCTAGCTCGCGACCTTAACATGACCAGTATACTGGTTCGTGATCTGGCGCGGATGGTACAAATTGCCAAAGAACGAGGCGTTTCCCCAATCACAGCGCATGAATGCCTCACCATCCGACTCTTGATACTGCAATACGTCCTCCACTACAGCCCAGAAACGTTATCACCAGAGGATTCGAGTCTCCTGTGGGACTGCATGGTCGGCTCCAAAGCTGTCAATGACCCTGGGCGAGACGTGGCTTGGGACGCTTTGATAAAGGTCGCTCGTAGGTCACAAGCACGCAACGAGTACATTGATCTATGCATTTCTCGTCTACTACCTATCCTCCCTCCAAAATTTCTTGTCGCAGGGTCCTTGGAATTTGGGGAGGCGGTGCTACGATACATTACCCAGTCCGCGGACTCGCGAGGTCCTGGACAACAGCTACAAGGCTCAACCGCAGTAGAATTGATGTGGCACCTTTCACTTAACATACCCCCGGGGAGGGAGGAGTTGGTAAACCGCGCTATTGACATGCTTGTCAAGATGTATCTGGACTCCCCAGACGCAAAACGCCGCAGTCGCGAAGCAAACGACTTTGTCCATGTCGAGCTGGTAGAGCGCTGTATCAACCAGCTGACGAAGGCAGCTTCGAAAATAAGAGCATGCACTGACGGTACTTCTAGCGGAGATGACGAGCCAATGATAATTGTCATTCCCGATGACGAAATCCAAGAACAAAAGCTATCCTTCTCAAGGTCATTGAAGATTCTGAGTGAGTTCGTGCAGGGTGTCCGGTCCCGTCCAATGTACAATAGCCCATCTCCGCCACCTGTAACAAAAATACCCAAGGACTTTGAGGAGCTGATTGGTGAACCAATCACGGTCAAATACCAAGCCCACTCAAGCAAGTCCGGCGCCATCAACACCTTCAATGTCGGCAGCCTCGAGACTGTTCGTCGATTCGTAACCAAAATTAAAGCGTTGACAGGCTTTTCAGACTTGAAGATTTATGCTGGTGGTGAAGAATTTGCCTTCACCGACTGTATGGATCAGACTCTTGGGAATGTGGAAGCCCTTCGGAAAGGCCTGGTGCTGATCCGAAAAATCACAGCGGATAACCTGCACGCTTTCGGAGTTCGACCCATGGAGGTCGAGGTACTGCGTCATTTTGAGGATCTATACCGTCTCCTGGGCATGGAAGAAGGCCTTGCAAGGCAAGTATATGATTTTTTGGTCGCCTTTCCTCCCCATATAAGCATTATGGATCTCGTTCAATCAAGCGAAGCTCCTCTTGATGCAGTCTATCCCGAGACATCACCTTTCAAAGTGCTCTACTCGGTCTATGCTTTGCGGAGCCTTTCTGGACCGCGCGAGACCCAGCAGGCAACTGGTCATAGATACCTCGTCGAAGGCATTAACAGGATAGCTACAACATTAGCAACTTTCCAGCTCAACATTGCTAGCCAAGGGCATGGAGTTGACCTTCTTGTTGCTCGAGGCCTTGTCGGATGTCTTGCCGAGCTTTTAGATCAAGCTCGCAAAACCCAACAAGCCAACCCACAGGATGCGAAAATCAGCGCGGACAAGCCGATCGTCTCCACGGAGGATGTGCCCCCCCTTTTACCAGCAGCTGAGGAACTTGTCGGCCGCTGTGTCTCTCTGTCATTAGCGGCAAGTACCATCAGCAACAGTGTTGTTGCAGATGAGCTCGTGCTGGATTCCATCAAGGTGCTTCTGAAGGGTAGCATCTTATGTCCAAACGCTTGGACTTCATTCAAAGCTACCAGAAAGGCGCCTCATCTTTTCAAGAGATTATTGCTAGAAGAATTCAGACCGAGTAACCGTCAAAATCTGCTCAAGGGCATGAAGGACTTCTGTGTGAGCTCGTCTACGTAGGTCGTTCCTAAAGCGCTTAAGATTGCCAGCTGACACGTACAGAACATCGCTTGCTTCGAAACCTGAAGACTTCTCCAGCTATCTGTTCCACTCACTGTTGCAGATACTGCCGGACTCCAGTTTATTTGGCCCAAATTTGGAGCAATACTTTGACGCCGTATTCTCGATCTTCGGTTTGCTGAGTCAGGCCGAAAAACGGCGCTTGGACGTATCGGAGTCCATCAAAGACTGGACTGAAATGCTGTGCAGATATAGACATACTGAAGTAAGACTGTGTAGAGGAGGTATTTGACCTGGTCTTTGTGCTGACGTTGCTCAAGGTCATTGGTCGTAGTGATGTCGATTTCTTCGTCCTCGGGCTTTCTAAACTTCTAAATCACTACCTCCAGCTAGCGATGGAATTCAGAATCTCAATCGAACAATGGTTAGTACCTGACCCTTACGATCATCAACTTGTAGGCACTAAGATCGGACAGCTCTGATCTGAGAGACATCTTCCGAGCCCAGCTATTCCCTGAGGCTGGCGACCAGGAACGCATGCCGCATCTCAATCCAACAACAAGGGAGCAGCTCTACCATGTTATCCTAAACTTATCGCACATCCAAGACCAATTCCCGCTCCTGCTGTCCCTGGTCAGGGAGATTCATATCGAAGGTGAGGAAGGATCTCAAGCGTGGACTTACGGTATTGCGGAGACTGTAGAAGACTTCACATGCGAGACGAACTGGATTCTGGATAGAAGTCGAATCTTACGAGGACCAGCAGGATATCCTGGATTGCGGAACCTCGCCAACACCTGCTACATGAATTCTCTTTTCACACAGCTCTTCATGAATGTGAACTTCCGACGCTTCATCCTCAATGTCAATGTCGCTGACTCCAGGGCGTCTCAGCGGCTACTGCATGAGATTCGGGTACTTTTCGGCTTTATGCAAGAATCGTATTCGAAATCGATTGACACACAGAACATCGCAGAGTCGATCGTAACATATGATAACACCGCGGTGGATGTGACGCATCAGGTCGACGTCGATGAATTCTTCAATCTATTGTTTGATCGGCTTGAGGGCCAAATCCTGTCCGAGACAGACAAGAAAACGTTCCGTGGCTTTTATGGCGGTCAGATCGTGCAGCAGATCAAGTCTAAGGAATGCGCCCACATCTCCGAGCGTTTGGAGCCATTTTCTGCCATCCAATGCGACATCTCTGGCAAGATGACGCTCGCGGAATCTCTCAATGCTTACGTACAAGGTGAGGCCATGGAGGGTGATAACAAATATTCTTGCACTTCCTGCGGGAAATATGTCGACGCAATGAAGAGGGCGTGCCTGAAGGATGTGCCGAATAATCTCATTTTTCACCTGAAAAGGTTCGACTATGACCTGATCCATGGCACACGGACCAAGATCAATGAGCGATTCGAGTTCCCAATGGAAATCGATATGGCACCTTACAACGTGGACTATCTCAAGGACGTATCAGAGCCACCCAGCCCTGACGTTTTCAAACTTGTCGGAGTCCTTGTCCATCAGGGTAATGCTGAGACCGGTCACTACTATTCCTACATCCAGGAGCGACCATCTCAGGACCATCACATGTCGAAATGGGTAGAATTCAATGATATCGAAGTCTCCGAATTCAACCCCTTTGAGATTGATGCGCAATGCTTTGGGGGTTGGCAGGAGATGCCGAACTACGAGAATCGATATCCGAAGCTGTGGAACGCTTACATGCTTTTCTACGAGAGAGCTGCTCCCCCGCAAAGTCTCGTCCGGAGTATACCTCCGGTCAGGTATCCTATGCCACAAGACTTGAGCCATCACATTGCCCTATGCAACCATAATCTGCTACAACAATACTGCCAATTAGATCCCGCATATCACGGGCTTATCAAGAATATGGTACTGCAGCTCCGCGAAGATGGCGGGCGCCTGTGCTCCATGCTGCATGCTGTTGAGAGAGACACAATCTGGCTGGCATTGGAGTGCTTAGACAAGGTACTTGCACGAACAAAAGACTTGGCTGCTTTCGATGAAATGCTCATCACCCTCACACGAGCCATTGGGACATGCCCGACTTGCTGTGGGGTAGCCCTACAATGGCTCATAGAGAATGACTATCCGCTTAGCAACCTTCTACTTCGATGCCCCCACCTCAAGGTTCGACGGGACTTTGAGAATATGGTATGCATAACTTTGCGCACGGTTAAGCAACACGCTCCCGTCGAATACGGTGTGCAAGAACCGGATGATGAACACTACGATCCAAACGAGAGGCAGGTAGCAGCTTTATGGCCGGGATCATTCACTGGAATCGCCAATCGCTTGCAGGCCATGTGGGATAACATTTATCCCTGCGGCAGGGCTTGGGATGATTATTTTGGTCTTCTCTTGGACATGGCTGGTCTGGGTACACCAGAGACCCACGTGCTCCTCCGTTTGGGGGTCCTCAAGAATTGTCTCGAGCTGCTGATATGTGATAACGCAAGTGCGCGAAGTCTGAGGTCCCACCCGCCCTACAAAGAGTATGTTAAGCTTGTCGAAAAAGGCCGCAAATTCTCCTACATCAAACTTGCCGGGCTCGTTGCGAGGCTGTTCGAGCATATCGATTTTACACAGGACTATACACTTGCACGGACAGAAGATCGTGAGATCGACACAGTGAAGGTCCCACTTACCGATGTGGAATATCAGTATGTCCACCATCGGCACGCTGGATCGAAGAGTTCCTGTATCTTCCTGGAGAAGCTGCTGAACAGTACAACCAATGCACCGGCAGCAATTGCAAATATTATCGGTTCGATGGTCCTTGCAGAGCCCGAGGCTCGATTCCATCCCCTTATTCATTTGACCCTCAAGAATGGCTGTGGGGTCGAGCCAGCTTACCTGGCTGCCCCATTTCTTCGAGCAACGCTGGCCTATTGCGAATGTACACCGGTTCTAACCCAGGCAGAACGACTGTTGACTGATATCGCTACCGATGTTAGCTCAATCGCCAACAGTGGTGGACGTGAGCATCTAGATTTCTTTAGACTTGCTCGCCGGTTGAGAACTCGACGAACATTGATACCGGAACAGCCACCCGACATTTTCAATCGCATAGTGCTCAAGACTGTACACCTCTGGGCGCCCCATCTACTTATCTACCATGATGAGGAAATACGAACGGCAACGATTGACATCTTGAACTCCCTCATCTTCGACCATGATATAGAGAACATGGACGACGAGGAACTCGCAGATCTGCTCTTGGCAAGCGCCAAAAGACTTTGTCTGAGCTCTGCACAAAGGTGCAATGCCTTGCTTCAGGAAGGGAAACCTGTGGGAAGGACTGCGCAGCAGCTAGTCGAAGTCGTCGTTGCATGTCTGCGGAGATATTACGCAGAGGATGAGGATGATGGGTTTGTCATGAACGCGGAAGGTATTGTCGGCCACACCCAAGTCGTGAACATCTAGCTGATCCCTCATCTTAGATATTGTCACTAGGGTCAATGCGTTGGCAGTCTCGGACCTTGATGATCAGACATCAGGTAAGAACGCCCTATGAATGAGACATCTCTGCAACCAAGAGCTCTCCCACTCACCTTTTAGCAGCGGCTTGGGACAATCACTCTGATGATCCACCAACCGACTCGGATTCGGATTTTCCCGAGCAAACGCCCTGAATTAGTGGTCGTACTGTGTTCAACATGAAGGAAAGACTTTGGCGTTCACGAGGCGGCTCTGCTTGCAGCTATAGAACGCAACGAATCAACGAGGGATAGGAAACGATTAGAGCTCTATAGTGGGAAGGTGAGTGATCACAAGGCTGTTGTGCAGGTAAGGAGTGTTGGGAAGGGGTAAATCTCGGCTTGTTTCGAAGCTGGCCGTTGCAAAATCACTGCAAGTTGGGAGATGAAGGAAATCATTGGCCAAAAGACTGGCTGCCTGGTGTTTGGCGTTTAATGGCAACGGCTTGCTAGTCCGCACGGACGAGAGCATCTGCTTAAGTGCCGGAGGTACGATTCGCTCGGGATGAGAGGCGACCAAGTACTTCTCCGTAGCCGAACATTAACTTCGTACAGCTCTTGTTGCTCTCGTGATTAGCTGATTGGTGTTGCTCCAAAGCTTGCATTGCAAACCAATTCGAGGACTCGTGCTGACTGAGAGGATCACCTCACATCTCCGGTCAGGTTGAAACTACAATGCAATCTGCGAGCTGAGTTTTGGGCGACTACGATGCGTTATTCATGGAAAGGAAGCTTCAGCCACAAACGGTGGGAAGGCCTACGTCCGCGAAAGCTAAGAGGTCATTTGAGGGCGCCAAACGGTCTCTGAGAGGCCAGATGATTCTGGAGCATTGACACCTTCACGTCTAGACAAGTTGGTGGGTTGTGCATAAGACGCCAGACGGCCCAATCGCCGCCTACATGGCAGCTGCTTGATGTACTATCCAGGGTTTGAATCCTCGGGGCAATAGGGAGGACTTCTCGCTTTCTCAAGATGCTTCATTCCTTCAATCTACTCCTACTTCTCCCCGTTCTTGCCTCGTGCCAGCAGCAGCAAGGCTCCAACAACCCGCCCGACCTCCTCACACTCCTTCAAAACGACCCGTCCATTAGCGAATACACCACCTTCCTCACCACTCAGCATGCCGATTACCTCGACGTGCTGGCCTACACCCCTGACCAGACCCTTCTCATCCCCTCCAATGATGCGTTTGATAAAATTCCTTACTCCTCCTTGGCCACTGGTTTTCAGGAAAACGACAGCGATGTCATTCGATCCGTCATGAATTATCATGTCCTGCAGGGCCGACACCCCTCCGGCAGCTTCAACGGGACGTTCCAGTTTGTGCCGACATGGTTGAGGAACACTACCTATCAGAATGTGAACCATGGGCAGGTGGTCGGTGCCGTGCAGCAATCGGAGAACATGACCATCTTGACCAGTGGGCTGGGTAGTAGATCTACCGTCACGCAAGCTGTGAGTCCCAATTTCCCTTTCCCTTTCCCAACTTCCCTCCTTTCATAATCCGATCTGGCAAAATGCCGCCCTTCAGATTGGAAGGCTGACGGAGCGGTCCAATGTAGGACATGTACTACACCAACGGCCCCGTCCACATCATCGACACCTTCCTCATCCCCCCGCTCACCGCCCAGCAGACCGCCCCCTCCTTCAACCTAACCTCCTTCCTCGGCGCCATCGCCACCTCGGACAGCCTCAACACCACCCTCGCCACCGCCGCAGACCTCACCATCTTCGCGCCCAGCAACGCCGCCTTCGCCGCCGTCGGCCAAACCCTCGAGGACCTCTCCCCGTCCGCCCTGCAGGACTTGCTCGCTTACCACGTCGTGAACGCCTCGTCGTCGTCGTCGTCGGGCTCGGTGGGCTACTCGTCCAGCCTGGCCAACGGGACCCGCCTGACCAGCCTGCAGGGCGGGCCCCTCACCTTCACCGTGGCGAGCAACTCCCGCTTCGTCAACAGCGCCCGCGTGCTCCAGCCCGACATCCTCCTCCGCAACGGCGTCCTGCACGTCATCGACAACGTCTTGAGCCCCGCCGCCACGGCCGCGGCGCCGGACCCCCGGGTGGATGTCCAGGCCCCCGTGATCCGGCCGCAAGGGTTGCCGGGGGGTATGGCGCCGTTTGTCGAGAGTCTGCCGGCCGCGGCGACTAGTGGGGTGTTGAGTACCGCCGCCGCGATGACGCCGGGGGCGGGGCAGGAGGCGTTGAGTAGCACGTTTGCGGTGGAGGATATTGGGAAGGGGGCTAAGGCGACCAAGAGTTCGGGGTCATCTGCTTTGGCTGGGGTGACCGCGAGTGCGTCGGCGAGTGGGGCAGCGGCGAGTGCGAGTGCGACGGCGAAGGGGGTGGCTGCTGGGGGGTTCGGGGGTGTGAAAGTGGGGCGCGTGGTGGGTCTGGTTGGATTGCTGTTTGGTCTCCTGTAAAGAAATGGGGAAAGTGTCGTGTCTATGGTGTTTTTATGTAGATCTATGATTATGCTTATTCCCTTCTAGAGTAATACTCGGAGAAAAAAACGTC
Organism: Niebla homalea; assembly: GCA_019925105.1. Taxonomy (NCBI): domain Eukaryota; kingdom Fungi; phylum Ascomycota; class Lecanoromycetes; order Lecanorales; family Ramalinaceae; genus Niebla; species Niebla homalea. Next base: position 1,495,867 of record JAHGAU010000010.1, read on the forward strand.
ATAGCGCGTAGGGGCCCTTATCATGAACGCGATTGCAAGTTTTGAAGGTATTCACAAGTGTTGATTTCCATGCGCTCACTACTTGTCTTTGGACTTCTGGGTATCAGCCATACGTAATATTGTACACCGTTTGTAGTATTCAGCGCCAGGTTGCGCTCTCGTCAAAAGGTGCTGAAACAGGTGACCCAGCGGTCAAAAGCGCCAACAGACAATCCTTAATGTGTCCTGATCAAGCTTTGACCGGTCAAACGCGACCAAAGCGCTGTTCAAGTCACTCAATGTTAATATCCACCGCTTCTAGAACCTCTCAAACGTCCTCAAACTCCACTTCGTCATCCTCATCAGAATCCTTATCCCCTGGGCTAGCGGCAGCCGTCTCGCCGTTTGTCGAAGGTTTTGCTGAGCTTTCGAATTTGACCTTTTTGGAGGCAGGGCCTTCGACATCATCAACATCTCCCAATGCTGGTGTGGACACATTTGTTCCTGGTGCGCTGCTCCCAGACTCGCTGTTTCTATTTTTTCGTTGCGTCTGACTTCCTCCTATGCCATTCTCGCCCTTGAGGGGAGATTTATCTGACGGAGTGCCGACGTTTGAATCTGCTACATTCACATCTTCAAAGTCTTCGTCGTCGTCGTCAGAGCCATCTGCCTCTCGATCTTCTTTGGCCTCCTTCTCCCTCTCCTCAGCAAGCTGGGCATAATATGCTTTAAGCTCGTTGTTTTCAATGTTGCTGTCTTTCTTGTCCTCCTCTTCGTCTTTCACCAGCGATGTGCCGTTCATGTTATGCTCGGCGTCTTTATTCGTAGTCGAGACCTTCTCGCCCGTGACAGTCGATGTTGTGTGCCATACCGGCAGTTCATTCTGAGCAAGATTGGCCTTCTTCTTTGCTTCTTCAGCCTTTTCTGCTGCCGTCTTGTCTGCGCTCTCCATCACATTCACATCAAGTGCCACGGTGGTGGGCGTGATGCCCTTTACGGCCGCCAAGCCATTTTTGTTGTCTCCAGGCTGGAATGGCCGGAGAGGGTTGAGATTCCTTTCTCGCTCGACTTGCACAGCCATCGACATGGCCGATTCGAAATCGTTGCTCGGTATGTCCTGGGAGTCAATCTTCCGCAGCATTGAGATGAGGCCATCCAGCTGACTCATCAATCTGCTCTGCTTTTCGTGGCCCGTGGATTGCCCTTCCTCCATATCCTGCGGCTCAAGTATACCTCCGCAGCGATGACACTCGAAGCCCAAAGGAGTGGATCTGTCCATAGCCTCCAAAGTGGTCCACTGAGCATGGCATTGAGGGCAGTACAAGTCCTTTTTCTCGGTAGTCACCTTATACAGCTCTTTCACTTTTTCCGTCAAGTGATAGACTCTGTATTTGATGGCGTCTATGCTGGCATGGAAGTCGATGTAATAATATTCTTTGTTGATTGGCTTCATCATCCCATCGCGTATCTCAGGCCTCGAATGGCTGGATGAGCCCACGTCAGCCCGGGCACAGGACAATGTCCTGTGAGCGGGGCATGCATGATTACTTACACTGCCAGCAGTCTGTCCTCTTTCAGCTTTCCACATAATTTGCGGAGGTCTTTGCCTTGCATATTCAGCAGATGTGCGAGGTCATCATTTGGCAGTCTATAATTTCTTCAGTCATGCCTTCAAGCAGTCGTGTAAGCATAAGACAGACGCTGAATGAATCATCAAAGCGTCCACGACAAGGACATGCTTGTTGTCATAGAACGCCCTCGTTACACTGCGAATGAGCGTCTTTGCGAGGTCCATCTTCGCGCAAGAACACTTGTTTGGTCCGAAGAGCAAGTATAATGCAGACGGAGACGACCACGACAGCTCGTGCCAATGCTATGAGATGAGTTCAGTCATTTGCTCGCAAGGCTGGAGCACGACACGACACTCCTTCAGCTGCAACGCGGGAGTCGAAAGGCATGGAACGACACTGATGCAATATCCGAAATCACAAGTCTTAGAAGCGACTACTTGTGTTCAGGCATCAGTGCGACAAAGAAAAGGAAAAAAGAGATAGTTGAAGGAGTGAATTTAAAGAACGGTCATGAAGCCAGCGGATTTAGTTCCGCACAGTTTTCTGTGATTCTAGTTCTAAACTCGAACTCAAGGAATCTCGTGTTTCCTTTTTACTCACAGCATCGCATGAGATTCGGCTTCCAACTATGCAGAAAGCAGACCTCGTCAGCGCAGATTCTGCAGTTGAGCAGAATTCGGCGTCAATGGCGCCGTCAAAGACAGTTGACCACGGCCGTCCTCCGCAAGGATCTGACGACCAATCCAAGTCAACTGGCGGTCCAAGAGGCGCGAAGCGTTATAACCCTCGACATGGGCAGGGCAAAAAAGGGAAGAAGAAGGAGGTTGGGCGTGCCGAATGGAGGTACGCTGTTAGAAGGATCCGACGCTCCATCTGGACTAATTAATAAAGTCGAAATTCAGTTGATAAAAGAGCTCGACATGAAGAAAATCAGAGATCTGCAAAGCGTCGTCGTGTCGAGGGGGAGGATGGCAATCTACCCATTTATTCCACCAAGTTCTCTGCCGAAGAGATCGCATCCGAAGCTCGAAAGCCAAAGCGCAAAGCTGCTGTCTTGATTGGGTACTCCGGAAGTGGATATAAAGGGATGCAACTGTACGACCACTCGCGCAACGAATGTCTTCAATCGTTGACAACAGCGTAGGAATAATCAAGAGAAGACGATAGAGGGCGATCTATTCCGCGCTTTCGTTGCTGCTGGTGCCATCTCCAAAGCCAATGCCGATGATCCCAAGAAATCTTCCCTGGTTCGCTGTGCCCGGACAGACAAGGGAGTCCATGCCGCGGGGAATGTCATTTCACTCAAGCTTGTCATCGAGGATCCGGATATCGTGTCGAAGATCAATGAAGCCTTGAGTCCTCAGATACGTGTCTGGGGTATCGAGAGAACGAACAACAGTTTCAGCTCGTATCAACTGTGCGATTCCAGGATCTACGAGTATCTGATACCCTCTTACTGCTTGCTACCGCCTCATCCGCGGAGTTTCCTTAGTCAGGAGCTCGAGCGACTGGCGAAGGACGAGGACGATCTGGAAGGCTATCAAAAGCGGCAAGAAGATGTTGCAGATTTTTGGGAGGATGCCGAAGAGCATCATGTGCAGCCTATACTTCACTCTCTGGACCCTTCTCTACGAGATGAATGTCTCAGCACCATATATGACCCGCCGTCCAACAATGCCTCTTCCAAGGGCTCGAAGAAGGAACATGCAGATTCAGGCGATCTTGACGGTGGGAAGCTCGATCCACAAAAGACAGAACCCACACCCGATGAAAATGCCAAAGTGGAGCCCTCTGAGCCTGTGCAAGCCGGCATACCCACGATCCAAGACCTAGTCGAAGACGTAGACGAAGCGCCTCCGCCCGCCACAGTTCCAAAACCCGCTGCCAACCGAATCGAAGCCGCCATCCGCGCCATCAAATCCGCCCAGAATACCGCCAAACGAGCCTACCGCATCTCCCCTGCCCGACTTGCCCGCCTCCGCTCCACCCTCTCCCACTTCGTGGGCACCCACAAATTCCATAACCACACCATCGATAAGACCTACAGAGATCCCTCGGCCAACCGCGTCATCAAATCCTTCATCGTCGATGATGCCCCCATTAGGATCGGCGGCACTGAATGGCTGTCCCTGAAAGTCCATGGGCAGTCCTTTATGATGCATCAGATCCGCAAGATGGTTTCCGCCGCAGCTTTGATAGTAAGGTGCGGCTGCCACGAGGGGAGGATTGAAGACACGTATCTGGATGAGCGGTTGAGTATCCCCAAGGCGCCGAGCTTGGGGCTGCTGTTGGAACGACCGGTGTTCGACGCGTACAACGAGAAGTTGGTCGAGTTTGGGAGGGAGAAGATCGATTTCGGGAAGCATGAGGAGAGGATCAGGGAGTTCAAGCAGAGGGAGATCTATGAGAGGATATATAGGGAGGAGGAGAATGAAGGGGTGTTTTTGGCTTTTTTTGCGAGCTTGGATTTTGCGAGGAGTAATTCGCTGCTGTGGGTGAGTAGTGCGGGGATTAAGCGTGCTGATACTATGGATCATGCGCGGCTAGGGGGAAATGATGAGAGGGAGATTGAGGAGATTGAAGGAGAGGATGAGCATGGTGCGCAGGAGGACAATTGAGGTAGCTCAAGCTACGATCCAGGAAGCGAATGTCACGGTAGTAAAGGGTATCTCTTTGCCATAGTACACTATACATCTACCACTTCGATCTAGAATCATATCAAGGCCTGTCCCTTGAACATGCCTTCTCTGACCTCCCTCACGACATCCTTCCTGTCATGCTTCCCCACAAGTACAATACCCCTTCCACGCCTGCCCATCCGGCCCGTCCGGCCCAGGCGATGAATGAAGTCAACCGTCGTGTGAGGGACATCGTACAGAACGACGTGTTTGACGGCCAACGTATCGATGCCTCTCGAGCCCAGGTCTGTTGACACCAAAACCTTCGTATTGGCGAGGTGACGCTTCGCTCGGGGAGAAGCCGGTGAATCTGAAGTGCTGGAGCGGCCTGGTGGCACGAAATTAGGTCCCGAAGGTGGTGGGACATCTGACACAGCTTCCACGGGTGCAACAGCTCGCGGGGAAGACGTTCTGGTGGTGAATTGTGCAAGTGTCTCCGTCTGCCTCTGCTCCGGCGTGTCCCGATTCAAAGCTACGGCGTCTATGCCCTTGGTGGCGAGGTATTCAGCGACTTCCTGAGACGTCGCCCGCTCGTTGACGAAGACGAGGAGTCTGGTGGTGTGCAAATCGCCCCCATTGGTTGAACGGGCTTCATTGGCAGCTTTGCCGATCGACCAGATCGTGTCCGCGCAAGCAAGCATCTTGTTGCCATTGTACGGCTGCTTGTCGACATCCACGACGCCGAGCTGGACGCACCTGGGAATGGCATGCAGGTTAGGGGTGACTAGACGGCGCATATCTGGGAAGCGCTTGCGGAGGTATGAGTCCAGACTTCGTGGGATTGTTGCGGAGCAGAGAATGAGTTGTCTGAGTGACGGGGTGGATTTGTCTACGATGGTTGAGGTGGAAGGAGCAAATGAGCGATCAAGGAGTGAGTCTGCTTCGTCAATGACGAGGTGCGTGACCCGGCTGAGGACGTTCGGATCGGACTCTGAGATGCTGGCGAGTAGATGAGGAGTTGAGATGAGAACATCGATGCCGGAAGGGGAGAAGAGGCGGTTGCGAATCACTCTTGCAGTGTAGGCGGCGGAGATCATGGCAGAGCGGAATTTGAGGGTGTGTGATAGAGACTTGACAACGCTGCCGACCTGAGTTACCAACTCAGAGGTCGGCAGGAGAATGATTGCGCGTGGTCGTCCTGTGGTAGGATGAGGGGCATCAAACGGAGGTGGAGTGACGGCGTAGATATTGAGATCCTGCTCCTTCTCCTTTTCACGTGCCAACCTCCGATCTTCATCATCGGCTTCTTGCATTTCGGCGCGCTTGATAGAATCCAAGATGGGAACAAGATATGCCAATGTCTTCCCGGATCCTGTTTCTGCCGCTAGGAGAAATTGACCAATATCTTTCCCGTCCTCGCCCGAGGCTTTCCTCCGTATTGCTCTCGATTCGTTACCCAAAAGCACTCCGATGGCGACTTTCTGAATCGGGGTTGGTGTAACCTCACCCAAACCTGAAAGGGCACCGGCAGCGATCGAGTCTCTGGTTATAGGAAGCAGAGGGAAACGGTCAAAGTCATCTGTCTTTTGAATTTCCACCTTGATTGATTTTCTCTGGCCATAAGGTATTGCACTCAAAGCCTTTTGCATCTTCAACGCGTGAAAGGTCTCTCTCTCCTTCTGTGGACGAGATGACTTTGGGCGTGTCGTTCGTTTTACTTCATCGACCGATCGAGCTCGTGGAGCGTACCGTAAACCAGCGGTCGTTCTATTCATGCCAGCAAAAGGTGTATCCATCCGCCTTCTAGTTGGCCTTCCGATTGGACGACCTTTGGGAGCTGCGCTCTCCGATGGCTTCCCAACTTGGGGAGAAAGGGTCATTCTGGAGGGCCGCCGCCGTTGAAGGTGAGCGGTGGCGTAGGATTGCTTCCATGATTGCGGGAGACGTCTAGGTTGGATGATGAATCTGGACCGGTACTGGCAGAATATGCAAATCTTTTGCGACGGCCACGACATTGAAACCACGTTGGAGACGGAAAGCACATGAGCATGGCTCAGTACGATTCCACTGAAACTTTTTTCAGGTCTTTGGCGTTTAGATGACGGAGTTTGCTGATAACAGATCTCGTTGCTGCATCAACGCTTAGCGGCTTGGCGTTGCCTTTTGCGAACCAATCGTTGATTGGACTTGCTTCAAAACAGGTACAGTAACTGGCACCATCTACGGAATACATCCTCTCTCTACCTTTCCTTCGAACTTCATGCTACACATCAAGTGATCAATTGCGGCCTGGAGCAGGTTTGGATCGCGATCTGATAAAAGCCTACTTGCGCGCAATCACTTGAGGTCCTCGTCCGTGCAACGAGCAGTATCACAACAAACATTCCTCGGCAAGCACGCGAGTTCCCTCAAGATGTCTCAACCTGTACGCTACGAACAGGAAACGAATATGGTCGGGAAGGACGAAATGCTAATCAATGTGAAGATACAACCGCTTCGCATTTCCAAGAACACACCTTCATCTTCGCCAAACAAAATGAATGGCCAGACGAGTCATATGCCACTTTCCGAGGTTGGGCTTTCAGAACGCCGAAGGAATTCGCCAAGTTGGAATCAGACCATCAAGGTGAGAATCGAGCTGCGCATCCATGGCCCCGTAGACAGCACTGAAATCTTGTAGAAGCCTATGTTCCAGCCGGATTCTTCCCCCTTCGACTCATCTCCCTTCACATCCAATTCGCCCCGCCTGTACTGGCAGAACCGAGATCCCGGATCGCCAACCAGAAACAATACCGAAAACAGGGATCCCCGCGATGAGTCCTCCTCTCCACACAAACGGTCATCAATCGAAAACCTCAAGCGCGCTTCAAGGGTAAAGAACAGTAACATGTTCGCGCGCGAGCAGAAGCAGGAATACGATCCAACCTCGAGCCCCATGGTCGAGCGGCCTTTGGCCAACGGTCGACCACTTACCATGCAAGCGCATGCAAGCGCTTTGAGCGAGCATCAACCAGAAAATACCGATGGCCTTGTTCGTTCGCCTTCCAAATTGGCTGCAAGGGCTAGCCTGCCAAACCCAGGCATCTCACCCCGCAAGAGTCAAAGTTCACCCACCAAATCGTCAATGTCCAGCAAAAGTAGATACGCACAGGCGCAAGCATTCGATCCTGAAAGCAGTATCTGGTCCGAGCAGGAAGAGTCGATCGATGAGCGCCAATTACCCCAAGGAAAGGGCCTTCACCGCCATGCGAAGAGTGTTACGTTCGATGTAGCGCCTCCACAGGTCAATGAATATGAGATGACCACCCCCGATCCATCAGTGACGTCAACCTCGCGAGATGGAAGTCACGATTCGACGGAAGATGAGGAAGACGAGAGCTTTGATAGAGGCTCATCCGTTGAGATCGATGAGTCGTTTGATGCTTCACTGGAGGATACGGAGAAGACACCGGTCGTCTTGCCCGAAGACTGGCGATTCATGAGTCCTGAAGTAGCAAGCAACGAGCTTACTGCAAAAGTTCCCGACCCATTCAGTGGAGTTCGCCAAAGCCCAGCACCTGCATTGACTTCATTGCCTGCTGTAGGAGTTCGACCGTCTCCTACACGAACAGACTCGGTTAATTCCAATGGGGAGCGGCGGCCATTGCCCCCATTGCCACCAGCAGGTCTGCCAAACAGCTCGCATGCCAGATCGGATTCCAGGGGTAGCCTTTCGACAACAGTGGAGCATTTCAGTCCTTCTAATCGCTCTCCAGTATCTCATCCTCAACCAGCGTCCATTTCTAAGTCCGAGATTCAGGGTATGGGCGGTTGCTCGATGCCAATCGAGGAGCGCTTGAAATTGATGATGCTCGACGATGATTCAGACGCGAAGTTGGCAGTTCAAGAACAAAGAGAGCGTCGGATGCGTCGCGGATCCCCAGTTCGAAGCCCCAATTCTGGTGATGAGCAACCGCAAGTCTCTGTTCACGAAGAGGAAATAGACGACTCCCTGGCAGAGCTTGGGGACTTTGCAAATCCACCTCGCATCTCCCGAGAATCCATTCTTCGCAAGGTACAAAGTAGACCCATTAATGCTCAAGATGACTTTGAGGATTCTTCTTTCATCAGCGTCGAGCGATTTGGCAAGGAAGTCGTGCATATCGACCCTGACACTCCTTTGCCAACCACAGAGAAGTTGGATGCTGAGCCCATCATCAAGCGAGAGCAAGATGAGGAGGCTGAAGTTGACGTTTACTCCATTCCCGACCTCTATCAGCAAAGTCAGGAGGCCGAGTCATTCATGAACGCGATGGAGAAACTTGAGGTGATCAAGCAGGCTCAGGCTTTAGAGAATGCAAAGGATGACGACGATGAGAGCCACTATTCAGTAGACTCCGATTCGGGGGCGCCGCAATTCGAGCCCCCGTCTCAAATCGAGGACGACGACGAAGGCCCTCCGACCCCCAAGGCAAACCCTTCCAATGGCGTGGAATTTGGCATTGACAGGAACAACAGCAAGAGAATGTCTCTGCCTCGCTTCGCCGCCCTTCTCGGTGAACAAGACTTCGAATTTGGTATGGAGTCCTTCATGACGGACACACAGTCTCCACATCAGGAGATAACAAAATCCGAGTCGCCGTCAAAACTTTCCTGGACCCCTTCACCACCTTTGAGTCAGGCTCCGGAGCCAAGGTTGCCAGCAGCAAAAGCAACGCTTCAAAGACCCATGACTCCCGAAGAACAACTTGATCCTCCAAGGTTCCCAGGTCAATGGAGGGATTCCAGCGAGCCTGGTACTCCAGATTCTGTCATTCGTCGCTCGGTTCAGGACACTCCCGCCCCAGAATCGCCCAGTGTGCCAGAACCTGTCGCAACTATCAAAGCTTCTGGCAGTAAACTCAAGACAAGACACTCCGCAACACCAGCAGACATCCACATTTTGGCTGAAACCAGGCGGCAAGTGAGCTCGGAGCTTCCTGCGGTCCCCACAATCCCAGAGAACTACCTGAATAGGCCACCTGTGGTAACGGAAGATCATGGTTTCAGGCCTGAATCGGGCGCTGTGCCAAGGTCGGCGGACGAATCCAGTCACGTCAAGGGCGATTCGAAGCAGCCCAAGCGTAAGAGCAGCCTGGTTGCTCTTGATCTCCCCGTAGAGGGTACCGAGGAAGGAGGTCTAGGCATCGAAAGCGAATTCGATCGCTTGCTTGAAGCCCAAAAGGTGGCGTACACTTTCCCTCAAACCTATTCTGGCCCCCCTTATTGGTCCCCTGGATGTGAAGAAATTACTCTCGACCAAAGTATATACCCCTGCAAGAATCGCTCTGCTAACGGCGCTGTCCGGACACAGAAAGGATACCTGATGAGGCAAAACACCAAGGTCGTTGTTGCCAGCAGTGCCTCTCACGAGACCGCCACGGACAAGACCGACGAGCAGCAGTCCACTCAACGTGGTACCCAATCTGCCGGCAACTCCCCTCGAAAGGCTAGTAACACTCAACCCTGGACCGCAGAACCGTGGAATGGTAAGATTAGGCGGAAGAGTATCCGCAAATCTGGTGGCATACCTTCGAAGCCTGCCGCCGGTCCAGTACCACCCCTTCCTGGTCAGCAAAGCAACGTTGCCAGCGGTCTCGATAGCGTCGCTGAAGATGAAGCCACCAATCAAACGGAGGACATCGGAGAAGACGGTGAAAGAGGAAGACTGTTTGTCAAGGTCGTTCGAGTAAAAGACTTGGACTTGCCTTTACCCAGAGGTGGGTCGGAATCCCTACTTCCAGCTGTCCTGGATGCTGATAGTCATTAGGCGAGCGATCGTACTTTGCATTGACCCTTGACAATGGTCTTCACTGCGTCACGACGTCATGGCTCGAATTGGGCAAGACTGCTCCCATTGGCCAGGAATTCGAGCTCGTAGTGCTCAATGACTTGGAGTTCCAGCTGACATTACAGACAAGGCTGGAAGAGCCAAAGCCAAAGCCTGTAGTCGAATCGCCCACCAAGGCCGCAAAGGTCGCAAAACCTTCAACCTTCAGCCGCGTCTTTGCGTCACCGAAGAAGCGAAAGGAAATGGAGCTCAAGCAGCAGGAGGACGCTCAACGGGCTGATCGCCAACGTCAGCAAGATGCTCAAGCAAGCAGACGTCCGCCTCAGCCTACAGCATGGGAGCTCCTCCACAAGCTCGTAGCTCAAGATGGAAGCTTTGCTCGATCGTACGTGTGCTTGAAGGATCACGAAGCAAAGGCGTACGGCAAGCCTCTTACAGTCGACGTCCCTTGTTTCAACGAATGGGCGACGGAGGAAGGACACAACGGAAGCAGCGCCAGGAGTAAGCGGACTGGTGCTATCCAGCGACGTCCACCATATCGCGTCGGCAAGCTTGAGCTTCAGCTTCTATATGTGCCCAAGCCAAAGGGCGCCAAGGATGATGATATGCCAAAGAGCATGAACGCCTGCATTCGGGAATTGAAGGAAGCAGAGGCGTCTGGACCGAAGAAATGGGATGGCCACCTGAGCCAACAAGGTGGCGATTGTCCTGTAAGTCTTAGATTCTTCGATTCACACTGATCGTGCTAATCTGTCGTAGTACTGGCGTCGTCGTTACTTCTCACTTGATGGCTCCAAATTCACCGCCTACCATGAAGCCACCCGCCAGCCACGCGCGACCATTAATCTCGCTAAGGCTAGCAAGTTGATCGACGATAAGTCTGCCCTCATGAAGACGGGCAAAGGCAACCGCCGCAAGTCCGCCTTCGCCGAGGAGGAAGAAGGTTACATGTTTGTCGAAGAAGGGTTCCGCATCCGCTTCGCCAACGGCGAGACCATCGACTTCTACGCCGACTCTGCCGCCGAGAAGGACGGCTGGATGAAGGTGCTCGCGGAGGTGGTCGGCAAGGATTCCAAGAACAAGAGCTGGACGGACCTTGTCATGGCGAGACATCGTGCTGCTGCTGCGAGGGCTCAGCAGATTGAGGAGGGGAAGGTGAAGGCACCACAGGCTGACACGAATCCACCACCTTCACCGGCGAAGAACTTTCACTACACAAAGTCTGCTCAGAGTTCGCCGACGAAAAATGCTCCCCCAGCCCGGGCTGGGCCGCCGACACCAGCGAAGACGTTCATGCCGAGGCAGCAACCTCTTGTACCAGAGAAGAGTTCGAGGCGGAGTGATGTCAATATTGCGCAGAGAAGGGCTGACGCTGCGGCCAAGACGAGGTCCATGATTTTCTGATTCAATTGGCCAATGTTGATTCGGATGTATGTGTCGCCAGCATGCAAAGCATTTCGGTTAGATGGTGGTTCGACTGTTGAGCTGGTCTCTGTCTTCGCGATCATTGTTTTCAACAGCACAAAAGGGTGGTACAAACATAAAATTACAGCACGCGCAAGGCGTTCCTCAGAAGGGGGCAACGGTGCGGTGGTCAGCTTGTTAGCAGAGGCACTCTCAAGAGTGAATGAACGATTTTGATACTCACTGTATGCACGTCCGGACAGTCTGCATTTAGAGATGTCTGGGATCATCTGTCATACTTACATACCTCATGATCGTCATCGTCATCATCTCTTCCCCTTCTTCTTCCCTCCCTTCCCCTTCCCACCTCCACCGCTTCCACCACCACCTCCAACGACCTGCCCTCCCTTCTCCGGCTGCTTCTCGCCCATCCCACCCTGAGTCCGATCCCTCTCCCCTTCGCCGCCGCGGCCCTTCCCCTTCTTCTTCTTGTTGGGCTTGTAACTACTCCGTTCCTGTAACGGGAGCCACCGCTCCGGATCGGGCTTCCTGTTCGGGTCGAAATCCTTGGGCATCCGGGATTTGCGCACGCGTTTCTTGGCGGGTTTGGGTTTCTCGTCCAGACCGCGCTTGCGGGATGTCGATGTGGTGGGATCGGTGGACGTAGAGGGGAGGGATGGGACACCAGCTTCTTCGAGGGCGTCGATGTCGATGTCGATGGCGTTGATTTGTTGGGCCAAAGGTTCGAGGGTGGAGAGGTCCGTTTCGGCGATGGAGTCTGGGGCATTGAGGGCGTGGGAGGCTATGAACCCCACTGTTGCGGGCTTGGAAGACGGTTCGGCTTTGTGCAAGGTTGCGAAGATCTCGGTGGCCAGCCTTTGATGTCCCGGATCCGGAGAGTCGAGGAGAGAGGTTCCTGCGGCTTGGAGCAGGTCCGTTGGTGGCTTCGATTTGTGGCGCCAGTAGGATGCTGCACGCGCAAAAGCCGCTTTGATGGGAGCTTTCCGATTCTGTGTGCGGTAGAGGGAGACTTGGAGGGCTACAAGACCTGGAGCATAGAGGACGTCTTGGTCGGAGGGTTCAGAGGATTTGGAGAGATGGTCGAGAAGTCTGTCGAGGACTGTGATGGCGGAGCCGTGGTTGTTGGTAAGACAGTAGAGTTGGATAATGGTCATTACTAAGCCGACATCATTGGGACGTTTCTCGAAAAGGGGCAGGATTTGCTTAAGGCCGAGTTTGGCAAGGTCGCCTTGGGCGTTGGCTGCTGCGTTGAGTACTGACAATGAATTGACGTGAGATGAAGTTGTGGGTTGATGAGCGGTGATGGCTTTCTCTGTTGCGTTGATGACGGCTCTGGGCTTTTTCGCTAGGAGGTCGAGGATCAGGCTGTTCTCACGAAGCTGAGATTCCTGAAATGAGAAGAGCTGGTCGTTCTTGGGCAAGGTTGATGCCACGTCAAGGATTCTTCGATTGAGGTATGGATTTGAAGGCTTCGACTCTGAGGCAATGACGTTGTTCTGAGCGAGCTGTCTGGATGACAGGTCAGGTATTCTAGTCCCAAAGTTAGCATCACTTCCTAACGAAGATCCCAGTACGGCAAATACTGTTTTATAGGTATCTCGGAAGCAAGCTTGTTCGCTTCTTCCGTTTTGCCAAGCAAAGTAGATACATGAAGCTGTTGTACACGGATGGGCAAGACTTCCGCCTGCTTTTCCGTGTCTGAAAGGTCCTGTATCGACAAGCATAAATCTGGATGAAAGATTAGCCCCTACAATACCTATTGATGATTCGAATGTACCCTTGGCACGCTTCAACAGGATCCCAGCCTGTCCAAGCTCACTCCTTGCAATTGAACTGCAAGCAGCATTGTAGGCGGTTTCGAAGGCCTCCAAGGCTTCCCTTGAAGGCTTCTTGTTCGCGGCGAGGGCTCCTTGATCGGTCCATTCTAATTGAGCATCGACAGCGCTACTGTTGATCCGTAGATCGCTCTCCTCATTTTCAAGTCCAGAATGGCTTTTTTCGAGCTCTTTGTAAAGCCTTGCGGCGTTGGCGAAGTCTTCGGAACGATATGACTGATTCATAGTATCAGTCATGGGGACATCCTTGACTGCACTGAATTGGGACCCACAGCCTGTGCTTCAACATGCCTTGCACCCCTCTGATCTGTGACGCTTTTGGCCAAAGCCTTTGCTTCCTCTAGATGCCCAGTTTTGTACAACACATATGCGCGCTCAATTTTGGCCCTGTCCTTCAACTTGTCTCCACTCTCCTTCACGATTTGTAACGCATCCTCATAGCGATCCAATTTGACCAGAGCTACAAACCGAACATGAAGGAGCTCTGGGTCATTCTTGGATGTCTTGAGAGCATTGTTGCAGGCTCTGAGAATCTCCTCATGGTCGTCGATACTCGCTTGCTGGAGGAGCGCACTCAGTGTCCTTCCGGTAGACATGGCAGTCTATTGCGAGAAGCTTCCGGTAATTCAAGATCGCAGGGGATCTCATATCGGATTGTAACGCACAACGGAATTCCTGAACCACCTGGCCAGCTACAAGTGAGCATAGACAGGCCTTGAGTAAATTGTAGTGGATTCGCCTTGCAGACCAGTGAGGCTGAAGTGGGAAAATTTGAGGGCCAGAGATTAGGGTTTCATGGACGTCGATAAGCTGCAGGGCTACAATGCCATATTGTTCCTTTGCACAAGCTTTTGGAACTATGTGTTCAAGGTATGGCACACGAAACAAAGATGACCAAGTGTGGAAGTTGTTATATACTTGATTGTATGGGTATCTTGGATCACTCTTCGTACTTTCCACCAACAATGGCCAGATTTGTACTCTCCAACCACCCCTTTAGATACTCATACACAGTAAATGTCACAGCCTGGCCAGGCGCGACTCTCATAATTCGAGGAGTGATGCCCTTGTAAAACGCTTTAGACCCTTCTTGCTTGAACATGTCGCTTGTGATGGTCTTGACTCGACTGAAAGCTGATTGCCCTGGTTCTGCTGGTGTTTTTTGCAGCCTTGTCTTGATGGTATCGATGGGTGCATTGCTCAGTGGTCCCATTGCACCACTCACAAGACCAATGAGCGCTGTCTCATAGCTTGGAAGCTCCTTGTCATGGTACTGAGGTTGCCAATCCTGAAGCAGTTGTTTGAACTCCGTATAGGCGCTGAAGTTGACCGCCTGGTTCGTGCCCTGGCGTAATGCGGTGAGCGAGACGCCACGATACAAGGCCCCAAAGCCTTCCTCCTTCAGCACTGTGTATGCAGCGTGAGGCGCGTTTCGATATTGTGGAACGTCAAGAGGGTCTGCAAGCGAATGGTGCTGAGCTTGTAGCCGAATCTTGACGACCTCCATTGGTGTGACAACGAACACAGCTTCGGTGATCCCCGCAGCGAGACCTGCGAAGAACGTTGCTTGCCCGGTGACGATGCCATCTTTATTGGCCAATAATTGCTTATACCATTCATAAGACGTGAATCGAATCGCCATCTTTGGCACGATCCCCGTCAAAACGGCCCCAAGACCTTTGTAGAGACCCAAGGGCGTTTCCCTTTTCACGATTTCTTTTCCTGTGGTGTAGAAACCTCTGGGTTTGACTCCTCGAGCCTTCCGTCTAGAGAGCTGCATGCGAACTTTGATAGTATCTTGCAGATTTCAGCACACATTTGTCAATTCTCGGTCTTTTTAGGAAACCAACCTAAAGGGTGACAGGCGAGTGCCTCCATCATGCCAGCACCCCCGCCGGCTGCATTACGACGTCAGTCAATCAACGCGTGAAGGAGATCGCTGTCCAATTACCTATCAGGTTGGTGGCGACGGAGGAAGGCTTCTTCCCATTTGGTCCCTTCACACTTTTGGCGGACATTGCGACTCAAAGCAGGAGGGCTCAACGCCCGTGATCAAAAGGATAACGAAGAAAGTGCGACAATATCAATGGCTAATATCTAAAGCATCTGATGTTTATCACAGAAGAGAAGGAGTTACATGAGTGTTTGTCAAGGGTGCACTTTTGAGGACCGGAACCAAGTCAATGAGGAATCAATCACGCATATCCAGGGTCAACGGCACAATCAAATATGACACGAGCCTCGACCTTTGAACCGCGGTCGACCAGAAGCCCAGCCATAGCGAACAAGGGTGGGCCCGAACATCATGTCAAACCTGAGAGGCACCGCCGTTTGGCCGTCAAGGACAAACGGAGAAGCGGATGTCAATGAGACCTGGAAGACAGGCCTTCTTTCCACCATTGCGACTCAGCTTCTGCCTTTCACCGTAGACAGACTGGATTGATTGGTCTTTCATGAACATGCATACGTTTGATGTTATGTGAAAAATCAACATACGTATGTTTGTGAACCATCAAGAGTCCATACTAGCTCCACTAGCTCAATGCCTCGGCTGTGAGGTTGGCCAAGCTAAATGGTCGGTCTGTGTACAACCCTTATACGGGATCAAAAATGCTGAGCTCCCAAGCTAGGTAGGGTAGCTATGGAGAGGTCGATCTACCGCTGTATCCACCTGCAAGGAATTGAACATGCAGTCCGGTATCAGTGCCTCCCAGGAGCTCCATGAGGCCTTCAACGAGCTCGTCTCCTCCCCGAACCAACGGGGGCTTATCGCCAGCATTGAAGCCGAAGCCATCAAGCCAATCCATGTGCTGCCTGCTACCTCGCCCGAGTTCTTCTCGGATCTTGACTCCTTGACGTCGCTGCTGTCAGACAAGCAAGCTGCTTATATCGTCGTTCGAAGATATCAGAACGCCCCGGATGGCTACGTGGCTGTCACGTATGTGCCAGACTCGGCGCCCGTGCGGCAGAAGATGCTGTTTGCTTCCACACGTTTGACGCTGGTGCGGGAACTGGGGGCGGAAAGGTTCAGAGATACGCTGTTTGCGACTGAATTGAAGGAGCTGAGTAGAGAAGGATGGGAGAAGCATGATGCGAGTGGAGAGTTGAAAGCGCCCTTGACGGAGGAGGAAGAGACACTAAAGGGTGTGAAAGAAGCCGAGGCAGAGGCTCGAGGTGGTACCGAGGGGAGAAGATTAGAAACAGGAGGCAAGTTGGGAATGGCTATCGGCGAGGATGCGAGTAGGGCACTTGCATCATTGAAAGAGGAAGTGGGAGGGAAATTGGTGCAGCTTGTGAGTTGGACCAGCCCGGACCTCGAACTATGACCAACAGCTGGAGCTTGTCACATGGCTGACGGCTGTCCAGCGTATCGATACCAAGAGTGAAAGCATCGAATTGGTCGGCACAAGCAACGCAGATGGTTCCACCCTTGCTTCGGAGATATCGCCTACAGAGCCTAGATATTCGCTTTACAGGTACACTCATGTTTTTGACGGCAGCGAACGATCACCCTTGCTGTTCATCTATACCTGTCCGGATGGGCAGAAAGTCAGAGATCGCATGATGTACGCGGGCTTCAAGATTGGATTCCTCACCGCCTTGAAGAATGAGCATGGTCTCAAAGTGGTAAAGAAGGTAAGGTCACCCCAAGTGCTACTTCGTTGATCCGGAGCTGAATGTTTCCAGTTTGAGGTTACAAGTCCCTCAGAGATTACCAGTTCTACCCTTGAAGAGGAATTCAGACCAAAGCAAGAAGAGAAGCAAGGCTTTTCTCGCCCGAAGCGGCCGGGTAAGCGATAGACGGCTGATGTTTGAATTGTATAGACGTGTATTGATACCCAAGTCACCTCGATCCGAAGCCTCCACAGCAGATACATTTCCAATGTCATCTCTGACCTCGGTCAATTGAAGTGTGAGACTCAGGGTTTGATGCATTGGAGAGGGCCGCAGCGCTTCTTCTTTTTCTACTGTATGCTTGCATTCTGCAGGAAAACAAATAGCCTCAGATCGCTTGAAATTTGGAACAGTCACATCAGACATAACACGTGTTTCTCTTGGGTGCCTCAAGAGCGTGGTGGCACTTTGCACAAACCGGTTTGGGGACGGTTGTGCTCCAGCTGTCGATGAGCGCCCTAGACCTCGCCTCAAAGGCCTCCCTCTGCCATTTATGCTCCTGCTCTCTCAAGAGCGCAAGCGAGAAGGAATTTGCGACAGGCTTACGCTTTATCTTGTGCACGGCTTTGATTTCTGGCTCCTTGTTGAGGAACGTGCTCTCCCGCCTAAGCTCAGTATCGAGGAACGTGCTCTCCCGCCTGAGCTCAGTATCGGGGAACGTGCTCTCGCGCTTGATAATCTTTAGGGGCGAGGGTGGATCATCCGAGTACGCTGACTCGGTTGGAGAGGATGATCTCGAGGGGAGTGTAGGTTGCCACGTCTGGGCTTGCTGCTCCAGGGTTGTGGTCATAGATGGTCGAAAAAGGCTAGGGTAGGTCGCAGTCATGGGGCTAATGGGCATAATGTTTTCCGATTCGTCATCGAACATGGCATCATCCCAAGATGCGATAGTTGGAACTTCTGTTGCAGGACCAGGGTTCGAAGAATTTTCGTGGAGTGGATGATGCCGACAGGTGGACGTGTCTGGCAGCTCCGGCATCGATTCAACAGGATCAAAAGAAGTCATTTCCTCGTCAAGGAAAGTCTGGAATTCGAGATCGGAGGCTATATCGCGGAGGCTGGCTGTGCAGAAGGTGGCGTCATACTCCACCATGATCTCGTCGAGGGCCATTTCTTGAAGAGGGATGTCTCGGTATACGCGAGCAATGTATCCCTTGGAGAAGCGAGTCCCACGGTGAATGGAGTTGATGCGGTGGAGCAGATGGACGCACGACTCAACGCAGTCGTCTCTGGAAGGCGCAAACCACTCTTTCTTCGCCAAAGCACACAAGTGCTGTTTCAAGGTGTAGATATGGTCGATACTCAGCAATGTCAGCCCCTCTGCTGCAAAAACCATCTCCCTCTGAAGAAGCGAGCGTTGGACGATATATGAGTCGGGCCCATAGGCTTTGAAGACGGATGGATACTCTTGTTTGGTGTCTAGCGCTGCTAAGGTCCTCATCCATTTGCTGCTGACCCCATACTTGTCACAGCCTTTCCGGACAATTTTGACGAGTAGCGACTGCGTTTTCCGAGGCAGCCGCCAGACCGGGATGATGAAAGGATTATCTTCGGATATGATGAGGGCTATATGGAGGTAATGTTTGACCAACCTTCGAGCGATGTAGCAGAGGACAGGGGCGATTGACTGGTGGGTGGCTGGCAGGTCCCAATGGAAAGGAGGACTCGATAAAGTGCAATTTGACGATTGTTCCGTCAATGTTTCTGCTATGAGCTGTTTCCGGCGGAATGGACGAGCATCACCCTTTCGACATCGGTGGTAGAGAGATTGACTGGAAGAAAGAAGGCAGGCCATTCTTACAAACGAATCCTAGCTCTTGATTTGATGAAGGAGAGCTGTTGTTTCAGCGCATGCTCACGACTGACTGGGCAATAGCAAAGGATCGACAAGAATGTTTCAAGCATGTCAACGGACGGCGACACAGATATTAATCTTTGCAGTCTGATCATCTTGACCAACTATCAGTGGTCTGCATTCGGCCATTAGACCGAGTTACACACGTTCCACGCCGTCTTCCAGCAGCAAAGCCACACCGAAAGCCCAAACATAGCTTGCGAAGAAAAGGATTGACTAATATTTTGGCACCGTAACATGAAACATGACAGGACACCTACCTAATTCACCAAATCTGAGTGCTACTGCATTGGTAAAAACCGAGGCGGCGTGGTGCGATGCCTGCACGAGTGGATAGTGTCAAGTGCCGGCAGGATCTAGAAGGTCGTGATGGCTATTTTTAGATTCCATGCAGATGTAGCGTGGGAAAGCCATGCCACCGACAGCATCCTTCGTCGGAGGCTTACTACTTGTTGACTAGAATTTAGAAGCCTTCGACATCATGTGCAGATGCTGTCGGACTCCGTGGAGAATTTGGGGCTTTTTTCCCTTTACAAGATGGTGGGGACAAAATCTGGGGTAAAACGGCTTCTACTTCGTACAAGGCTATGCTTATTAGTCTTCAAATTGCCCTGCAGGAATCTCAGGGAAATATCAGAATTTTCACATGGTAATCTTCGGACCAGTAGTGCCAGTGCATAGTGCATCAATTTGCGCATGATTGGAAAGGCCAGCGTGTTTCAGCACTTGCTGTATGTGTGCTGTTCGGCCTCCGCTGAAAGAACCATGCAGATTGCGGTTGTAATTGCAATGCAGACAACATGAACACCCTAGACCATTGTATTAGAGACCTTACAAGACGCTCTTGGGCTGGTCTCTAGCTTCGAGCCATGCTTTGATATGCGCATTGACCTCTCCTGGCGCCTCCCACAATGCCCAGTGAGTAGTGTCTACGGACTTTCTTGTCATCTTCGCACAATATCTCTCCATACCTTGAGACATTGCGGGTGGCAATGCAGCGTCCTTTGTCGCTTGAATGAACAGTAACGGTACGTCGATGCTGGTCTTTTGAAGCCTGGCCGTCGTTAAACGAGAACACAGATAGGGGCTGAGTGCGAAAGTGACCCACTGTAATTCATCCCGAAAATTCTGCTCCCTCGTACGATACCAATTGACTGCGCTATCATTGGCTCAGACCCACTCGACGTTTCCTTCAGACTTACGTGTGCTATGTATTCCAGTCTTTGTAAAGCAGCCTACATAATATTCCAGGGTATTCTCATCGAGCAATGGAGGCTTGCCGAGATTAGGTAGGTTCTCAAACAGCAACCCCTTGCGCACGTGGAAGCCTGGCTCGCCGTTGGGTCCTTTGCCATCATAGGCCGCGTTGAAAAATTGCCTCATTTCTTCTTTGGACCGAATGTGCTTCTCGATCTCTCCACTAGCAAGCTGTATCTGATAGCTCCAGTTCGGCGATCGCTTGACGATGTCTTCGATCGAATGGAAAGTCTGACTCGGGGCCCAGAAAGGCGTACAGACGGAGAAGATCTCCTTGACCAACTCTGGGAACCACAGGGCAATTCTATACACAATTGCACCTCCCTGGCGTACATCGAAACGTGTATGAGCGCCTGAATTATTCATCTGAGTATGCTGAGTACTTACCCAATCATGTCCACCTAATGAGATTGATTTAGAACCCAGAGTCATGGCGAGCTGTCTGATATCCTCAGCAGCTCGCTTGAAGCTGTAGGTTGAGAGTGGTTCCGGCGGCACTTGAGGAGCGTCTGTTCCTCCATACCCCATCATGTCGGGGCAGACCACTCGATAGCCCAGCTCGACGAGCAGGGGTATCTGATAGCGCCAGCCTATAGCCAGATCGGGCCATCCGTGGATCTGACAAACACCATCAATTTGTAATCACGGGTCAGAGCGAGGCCGTGATCACTCACCAAGAACATTGTCCTTTCGAATGCTTCAGACGGCCCTGCAAGTAGATAGTCTGCTGACGGTATCAATGCCATAGCCTCTGGTCATACAAGCGTGCCGGCAGACGAACGATATTGCCTGCCATTCAGGGTGACGTTGCAATGTTTGACTCTAGCATCAGAAAGTCGATCGATACTATCGATTGCCATATCGTAGGCGATATATTGCACAAGTAGATTGAAGAAATTCGGAATATTATTTTGACAGAAAGACGAAATAGATGAGCGGAAGAAAATGGGCATGGAGGAATATGAATGATGCAAGCCCCGCTGGGTTGCAGAAAACTAGCCGCAGCTGCAATTCTGCCGAGGTCTTCACAAAAGATATCACGAAAGATGTTATCCCGCAACGACATAGTAGACTCGACAAGATGTTTTGCACGCTTTCAAGCAATATCTCACATGCCGAAAGATCAAGGCTTTTGACTCGATAGAGATCCTCACAATGAAAGTTTTGTATTAGACCAGTCGACCCTTGACTGAATGAATCCAGCTATCACTGTTTCAGTGTTTCTGTGAAGCCCGAGTTGAATACACACTCTGGTCAGTAGATGACCGTGTCTTCCTCACCCTCAACCACTTCACCCCCATCGTCACCCGTGTCTTTAGTTTCAGCGGTCGTCTCCGCTTCGGCATCAGGCAGTACAGCATCATCATTAGTAAGGCTTCCATTGGCTCTCGGCTCGCCGGGATCGGTTTCAGTGGTCTTCTTACCGTCTTCCTCCATCTTATCAACCTTGACGATCACTGTGTTGGCTGGATCTGCATCGCTAGAGGGCTGAGACGGCTCT
This sequence comes from Niebla homalea, assembly GCA_019925105.1. NCBI lineage: Eukaryota > Fungi > Ascomycota > Lecanoromycetes > Lecanorales > Ramalinaceae > Niebla > Niebla homalea. The sequence continues at coordinate 1,517,392 of JAHGAU010000010.1, forward strand.
CCTTTCACGTCTGGATCCTGTTGTCCATTCTCCCGGGAAATTCTCTTCTCTGTTTCCTGTATTTGGTGGCGTATCCTATCATCGTCTCCTGGAAGAAGCTGCCACGGCTTATAGTACTGATACATCTGTTAGCGAAGCAACTCTTGAGGCACTGGGAGCTACAATCTTACCAGCCTGGGTTCAGCTTTGGTCTGGAGGTAGTGCGCCTGAGCGAGCATATTTGAATGCTGTATTCGCATCTAAATTACCCCGATCAGTCTCAGATTGTCCTGGAGAATTTGCACTGCTTCGAGCATACCGACTGCCGGTCATATTTCTTCTGCTCCCTTTGGCGCACCCTCGTCAGGACCTCCAGTTTAGCCTTCTTCTTCTCGTCCTCCTCTTCGTTCTGTAATCTTAGCTTATCTTGTTGCTTCTTCTCAATGTCCGCTCGGCGCTTTTGTGCTGTCGACGATGAGCTCTGAGATAGCGTGCCGAGCAGAGCGCCAAACAATCTTTGCCCCCGTTTTCGCTCCTCCAATTGCCCGGTCTTACGCCGCTCGCTTAATCGATCTGAGCTCCGGGGGGGCGACCCATCCTTGGCTGCCTCGGTATTTGCATCCTGACTGAGTCTGGGTCTCTTCGACTCAGATGATGATAGTGATGACTGCCTCCTCTTCAGAGAATTTGCTGGTACTGGAGACGACTCCTCTTCCGCATCCGGCAGGATGACAGCAGATGCTACTGCACTTGAAGTATATCAGCATGAATAGACCAAGAGGAACGGGGAAATAAGAAATATGCTCACACTGGCGCCTGTGTCATGTTGGATAGGTTTGAATAGATTTTTGCTAGTCTTCAAGTCAGCGGAAGGCCTCGCTAGATTATTCTCTCTGTAAATCGTAGCCATATATGAGATACAGCATGTAGCATTTCTCACTTGAAGATTGAAGGTTGTACAAGGCTAGCCCCATTGTGGACTCTCCGCCCGCTCTCCGCAATTTTGATAGGGCTGACAAATTCTCAACCCACTAGCTCCAGTGAATCATCTATTATAACCTTGACAATCGAGACTGCTACCTTCTTTCTCACACGGACTCGGACTTGAAGGTACAGATTATGTCTCGTCATCATCCGTAAGCTGCCCTTCTCCTAGCCTCACTGGATCCCAACTGACATTCAATCACCAGCGATCTCGTCATGTGCCGCAAGCAACCAGGCATAGCAATCGGCCGTCTCTGCGACAAATGTGACGGCAAATGCCCCGTCTGTGACAGCTACGTGCGCCCCACGACTCTTGTCAGAATATGCGACGAATGCTCCTTCGGCAACTACCAGAACAAATGTGTGGTCTGTGGTGGAGAAGGGATCAGTGACGCTTTCTACTGTTTCGAATGTACGAGGTTGGAGAAGGATCGGGATGGCTGTCCAAAGATCATCAACTTGGGAAGTTCGAGGACGGATCTGTTTTATCAGAAGAAGAATTTCAGGAATCATTGAGAGGGAGCGCAGGGTCACACATTGCTGGCAGGCTTTGCCCGTCGATGTTGGCTTCGGAATACTACTACCGTCGACGTAAAGCAGGGTGTGATCGGCGAAGACATTGATACATGAACGTGTCTTGACAGCCTGACCTGGGGGATTCCCCCGAGCCCAAAGGTTTCTCGGGTCGAAATCAACGATAAAAAGACATGACAGCGAAGCAAACGAGAAGGTGACACTGAGGCTAGGAATGAACGATGGTACTTTGCAGTGAAATCAATTGTCAATGATATGTGGCTAATCATTGATCAGTCTGAAATGTGAATCGTATCCTGAAATCCAGAACGGGACGTTGTGATGACCAGCACTCCATCGCCATGCCTTCTTCAACGTTGAGAGCCTGTCCAAGTCTCATATGTAGCTGACTCTGACCCCCATGCCGACCGTCTGTATTACTTTGTCCCAACCACCTCTTGCGAGTCTACGTATGCGCTGTCTCAGATCTCTTCGATTGAATGCAGCGACCATGGCAACCAGAAATAACACGAACCGAAGAAGACCTGCTGGGTTTTGCGACAGGTGAAGAGCGGTGTTTGAAAGGAGCTTCTGGATTGTGAAGAGCACGGCCATACTGCGGTTCAAGATGGTATTTTGCGGGTGGTTGCGTGCCGGCTGTGCAGGGCCTGGTCTTGTCGGGCGGGATGGCACTGTGAGTCGGACCTTCTTTTCGCGTTCAGGACTCGGCTCGTCTGCGGGTTGTGGAGGCACTGGCTGCAATTCTGGTGTTTGACCGGGGCTCTCGCTGATCTTACTCCCGAAAGACTCACCGCCAACGATTGGTTTTTGATGGACAGATGGGTCGGCTTTGATAGTGACGTTTGAATCTATCCTTTCAATATCGCTGTATTTTGACACTGGCGTGGGAGAGTCTTGTCGATGCGGCCAAGCATCCTCGAATGGCTCTTGCTGGCCTGTTTCCTCCTGTCCGAGCTCTCTTAGGGTCTGTAGTAAAGCCTCCTTTCGCTCTTCGTCCAAGACATCGCTCATTCCAATGAAGTCTGTTGCATAATCCCATTCGCCATTTCTTGGTAAGACATGAAGACAGAACAATTCTATGATCTGAATTCTTGTTTCGAGATCTCCGGGCGTGTCTGTGGGAAAGGAGGGGTTGGATGATTTGTTGGACAGGCCAGTTGTATGCTGTTGGGATCGTTGCCCAGTGATTGGGATACTGGCCGAATAGTCTGCTGTCGACAGATAGGTCTCTAATCTCTCCTGGTTTTTGGATTGTGACTCAGACAGTGAGAGCAGTAGGTTCGCCCTGTACAACAGTGTATCAGCAGACATCTCTTGACGACACCGTGACAGATCGTACAGATTGACGACTACTTCGGCATCTACAAGCGATTCGTCCCCTCCATAGCCAACGTCCGCCACTTCATCCCAAATACTTCCGGTCTCTCCTTTTTTCAACAATTCTTTCCACTGAAGTCTGCCAAATGTTGCGCTCCCCTCGTCTGACCCTAGCTCCACAATTGCATTGAGAAGGGTCAGATAAAAACTCCAGACCTTTATCCTCCATTTCTTGTCCGCTTTTGCGACTGGAGCTTTATAGACCTCGGCATGATCATTTTCATTCTTCTCATCGTCGCTTGGAATCGTGACTATGGGTTTGATCGTCGATAATGCTTCGTGAAATCTGCGTGTCAGGTAGAACTTCGATGCGCTCTTATAGGCTTTGGACAATTCGGAGGTTGATTTACGGGGCGATGATGTTGAACCGTGGGAGGAAGCAAAAACATTTGGGATCGCGAAGGAGTCTTCTGTCGATATAACAGTTGATGTGTCGCTCATCCTTGCAACTTGAGAACCAAGTGCGATTGCTCATTGAATGACATGCTTGAGATGACGAACGTGAGGCTGGGCGGCTGGGGTCTGGGGAGCAAGAGGGCTAAGCCCACTCGGGAAATAGGATAATTATAAGGCTGGGCACGTGTCAGCCGCGTGGTGACGTCTGAGGGTCCGAATTACTTTAATTTCCTAAAAGTTTCAAAAGCTTTCTGATTTGGGGTGTGTCACTTCAACACAAGTAACATGCATCCTATGACCTTGTGAATGTGTCTGGCTTTGGAGGACTAGTCCTCAATCCTCTGTAGGATGCCCCTTAGGATGTCATGCCGTCTTGCATAGGTTCGCCTTGTCTTAAACACAGGGCGTGCCTACCTAGCATGGTTCTTCTCATGACAGACTGAAGCCTTCTACATAGATCTTCCTTCCGCAGCATTGCCGGATACCGAAAATTGCATCCATCTGTCTTTCATTGGATGCCCAAGCGCACATAGATCTTCTTAATCATGGACGTTGATTGCTTCAACTTTAAAACGCATCTTCCTCTAATTTTGACCGCCATAGCAAAAAGTCGATTTGTTGCTTTCGACCTTGAACTTTCTGGAATACCAAGCAGACAAACCAATAAACCAAGAGGACAGTCAGACACTGACAGTGGAAAGCAAACTCTGCAGCAGAGGTATTCAGAAACTAAAGCTGCTGCCGAGCGGTTCCAGATACTACAAATCGGGTTGACTTGTGTTGAAGAAGATACCGACTCAGGTGAGAATTCTTTCGTGGTACCAACCGAGGCTGAAAGTGACAAACGTAGGAAAGTATGTCATGCATCCTTTCAATCTCACCTTGAGCCCCTTGATCGACAAGCGTCTCAAGCTTGAGAGAGAATATACTTACCAGAGTGGTGGTGAGTCTTATCTGGCTCCCTGGAAAGCCATGTAGCTCACAATCCCTAGCCGTCGACTTCCTGCTCGGCCACAATTTCCAGTTTGACGCGGCGTTCACGCGAGGTATTTCTTATCTATCTTTCGAAGAAGAGGCGAACGCACGAGCAATCGCCATCGCAGATTTGAGCAGAGATGCGCTGCCCGATATTGGCATACGGCCAGACGATGTTGAGAGTTTGGACCTCATGCGCCGGGTGCGTGAGGAGGTTTGGGCGTGGCAGCAACAAGACCAGGTAAAGACATGTCCATCCTGCTCACGTAGTTCCACATTGCTTTGCCCCACCCTTGTACATTCTATTCGCCCTCTTCTGCAGCAGTGGGATGAGCGAAATGTCTCGAATGCGACGCAAATCCATTCCTGCACAGGAAAGCACCTGGCAGAAGCATAAGCTGATTTTGCAAAGGAGATGCAGCCTGAGTTTTTGAACATTGCTCCAACCGGCCATGGGATGCCAGGATCCAATACGAGAGGTTTCAACGGCTACCAGAAGAGACTCATCCACCAATTGATCAGGGCAGAGTACCCTACCCTTGTCTCAATCTCCCGACAAGACTTCGTACAGCTGCTTCCCCTCGATCACGAGCGCGAGGAGTTGGTTTCGGCAAGGAAGCACCAAGTCATGGAGCGTAATCTAACCCAGCAAATTGGAATGCGGTGGGTGATTCAGGCAATGTGCAACAGAGCAGATACGGTCCTCAGTCCTGATATCCTGTCCCCCATCTCATCCTCTGCTGTGTTCCGTGACACTTTCGCGAAAGGATCACCTGCCAAGGACGACTCCGCACATGAGCTTACAGGTCAACTCCAGACCTTGTCCAATGAGGGCACCATCCTTGTCGGACATAACCTGTTTCTGGACCTGGTATACCTCTATCGGTGCTTCTTCGGTCCTCTACCCGACCTAGTGGAAGATTTTCAGTCCATCATGGCGCTTCTCTTCCCTCTCATCATCGATACGAAATATCTAGCAGATATTCTGACCGCAAATTCTCCAAGGTACAGATCCTCGCTTGAAGAGATTGATCAGGAACTCGTAAATGGACCATCACCCATTATAGGTACGTCCCAGTAATTTGATATCCTTTCAGTGTCGAATGGCCCAAAATGTATTGGCTAATGAATTAGAAACACCACCCGAATATAGTAAATATACTACGAACGCACGACTCCATGAGGCTGGTTTCGACAGCTTTTTGACAGCAAAGGTGTTCACCCGTTTAGCCGCGAAAATGAAAGGATACAGTAAGACTTGTATTGTGGATCCACCCGCGGCCCACCAGGACGGACGTGCCTCTCCAACCGATGACGACAACCCAGACGAGATCTACCTAGACCCGCATGTTGACGAGTTCGGAAATGTGACCAACCGACCGTCAAATGGAGGTGGAAGCCAAGCCGTCTTTACACTAAACCGCAAAAATCGATTTCACGCTTTGAGTCTTCATGACCAGAGGCCTTTACCGCAAAAGAGCGAAAAGCATTTGATGATGCCACCCGCTGACAGTTCGTTCTGGTCTGATTATGGCAACAAACTACGGGTCAACGGCACGATCGAAGAAGTCTGTCCCATTGGCCCATACGGAAGCAGCCGCTCTTCGATGGACAGTTTTGAGGGGATACGCCCACCCGGACATTGGATCTCTTCTTGAGTAGATTCATCAGTAATGACGAGTCACAAGAACAAAGAAGAACATACAGATCAGGGGAAAGAAAGACATCCACTTTTCCCCACAGCACTCTTGCTGTCAATAGATAGATCATCAAAAATCCCATTGATGCTGCAGCAGCGTATTCGTCGTGGCGTGTGCTTTGTCGCGTCTATGTGGTGAACAGGCTGTCCTCCTACACCCGGGTAAGCAAACGCCTGCCATTATAATCATTCTCGCAGAGTTCCACACACCTCGCGAAGATACTCGCCGACATCCGCCTGCCTGAAGCACGTTATCCCAGTCGGCTCCAATCTTCGTGCTTCCGCAGTACTTCGAGCAGTCACTCCGAATCCCTATGAAGATCATCAGTCTGAAGCGTCCACTACCCGATATCCTCAGATTGGACATATACCAGCGGTGTGTCATTCATAGCTAGCACGACAACCCCTTGATGAGCTGGGCAGTCCTCGCTCCACTTGCCTACATGCGCCTTCACTACATTACCCCCATACAGGAACGGCATCTCGCCATTCGGTTTGACCCAGAGCTTATATCGCGCATGCGGGGCGATCACATCGAGAGCTGTAATATGCATGCGGAATTTCCCATGCTTACTGAACTTGCCAATACAGGTCCCAATGGAGAGTAGATGTGGGCGAGCGATGGCTAGGCAGGGACTCGATTCAGCAGGACTTTATAGGCAGGTTCGAGGAGGGAACGAACTCGTAGCGAGATTGGCGAGAGACACAGGGAGATAGTAGACGCGCGAGCCATGGAGGCGAAATGTCATTGCTTGCGCATTTGCGCTCGAGGAATCTGTGGAGGAGGGGGGTGCGATAAGGTGGGAGAGGGAGCGGCCGGTGTAGTTGGCGAGCTTCTCGAAGAGGGTCTTCGTTTCTTGTTCGGTGAGGGGCCTCATACTGGGCGATCTTATGCAAGTAGAGGGTATTGGATCCTTGTGCTTCAATTGCTGATATAATTGAATCCAGGGGTGGTGTTTCGGTGCGGAGCGAGAACTCCGCACGGGTGAACCTCGGCTGCACCTTTCCACGACCACGAAGTCGAACTTGAACATCTTGTCGTCGAGCGTCCTTGTAGAAAATAAAATCTAGTATGGCTGTCGGACCAGCGGCGAAGCGGCGGAAGCTTTCGGCTCCGGAGAACCATAGTAATGGCGTCACGGATCATAGGAAGTCAGGGATTGCAGATGCCTCAAGTCAGGAAGACTTCTTCAAACGAGCGGCCGGGTGGAACTTGGAACAGGACTACGAGTCCAGACCCCGAAAGCAGAAGAAAGAGAAGCACGAGAGTACTCGACTTCCCATCAAGACAGTAGAGGGCAAAATTGAGGCTCTTCAAGTGGCAGATGAAGCAGGAAATGGCGACGAGAATTGGCTATCATCGGACGGCGATATCGCCGACAACGCTCAGCCAGCGATCCTGACGTCCAGCCCCGCGAAGAGCTCCCCTCCATCCGTATCAGCGCGCCAAAAAATCCTTGACGCGAAAGAGGAACTTGCAAAGCTCGCCAACCACATCAACGAGGACCCTGAAGAAAATGCGGGAGGCTTTCGAGCACTGGCTCAGATCGCAGCTACCGTCAATTCCACAGTCAAGAAACTCGCTCTTGCTACGCAGATGACTGTTTTCAAGGACGTGATTCCTGGCTATCGGATCAGGCCGATGTCTGAGGCGGATCAGACAGAGAAGGTATCGAAGGATGTAAAGAGGCTGAGGACATTTGAGCAGGCACTTGTAGGGGCGTGGCAGGTCTATTTGAGGGATCTGGCTGCATGTGCGAAGGGTTCAGTAAAGGTTGAAGGGGGTGAGAATGCTGGACTGAGCAGTGTGGCTATCTCGTGTGCTTGTGCACTTTTACTAGCCGTGCCTCACTTCAATTTTAGAGGCGAGCTCCTCAAGATTTTGGTGGGCAAGCTGAGCAGCAGAAAAATAGACATGGATTTCGAGAAGTGCCGGCAGACTATTGAAGAACTTTTCCGTGATGACGATGATGGTACCCCATCTCTGGATGCTGTTGGGCTGCTTACTAGGATGATGAAGGCTCGCAATTATCAAGTTGACGAGAGCGTACTCAACACATTCTTACACCTACGTCTGCTGTCAGAATTCTCGTTTAAAGCGTCGCAAAACCGGGTAGACAAGCAGGAATCGGAGGACACTATCAATGGCAAGAAGCCCAAGTTCAAAAAGGAGTTTCGCACCAAGAAACAGCGCAAGATCATGAAGGAGCGCAAGGTTGTAGAAAAGGACTTCAAGGAGGCTGATGCCGTCGTCAGCCATGAGAACCGTGACCGTATGCAAGCAGAGACACTCAAGCTCGTGTTTGTCACATATTTTCGCATCCTAAAGGCTCGCGTACCAGGCTTGATGGGCGCTGTCTTGGAAGGTCTGGCGAAGTACTCGCATCTGATCAACCAAGACTTCTTTGGGGATTTGCTTGAGGCGCTGCGGGATCTTGTGAATGATGCAGAAATTCAGGATGATCTAGGAGATGATGAGGACGAGGTTGACCACCAGTCCAGATCAGCATCACGAAGAGAACGAGACTCCACACGCGAAGCTCTCCTTTGCATAACCACTGCCTTTGCTCTTCTTGAGGGCCAAGATGTGGCTAAGTCGGCATCATCCTTGAGTCTTGACCTCACCTTCTTTACCGCTCACCTTTACAAATCCTTACATGCGCTGGCCCTGAACCCAGATATCGAGTTTTCTGCAAAATCTCTCCATCTGCCGGATCCGCATACCAACAGTCAGACGCCAACACAAGTCCCAACCTTAGAGAGGAGAACCAAAGTCAACGTGCAAACAACAATCGTCCTACTTATCCGTGCCCTGTCATCAATTCTAGCCCCGAGAGACACTCCGCCAGTGAGGCTGGCCGCCTTCACCAAACAGTTGTACACTTCTTCACTCCATCTTCCCGAGAAATCCCTGCTTGCAGTCCTTGGCCAGACAGGAAATATAGCAAAGACGCACGGCCGGAAGATTGCTGCTTTGTGGAACACAGAAGAACGGAAAGGAGAGGGGATGTTCGACCCGCTGAGAGCGGATCTGGAAGGAAGCAATCCGTTCGCGAGCACGATCTGGGAAGGGGAATTGTTGAAGTTGCATTACTCCCCAGGCGTCAGAGAAGGTGCTGGAGGAGTTGAGAAGGCCGTGGCGGCGGTCAAGTGACGACGTTGAGTAAGATGAAATCTGTTTTTGTGATACTATGATGATACCCGCTGTGACTTTTTAGATATAGCTTTGGACATTGTGATTGTGTAGATGTTGCCGTCCTCCAATTTTTGCCTACTTCGGCCAGATTACATTGGGCCTGAAATTGAGATTTTTGGTACCCTGCAATTTATCTTGGAATGATTTCAATTGGCATGTGCGACGAATGATGTTGACGCGTTCCATGGTCTCAAATGGACTTTGAAATTGTGCGCAACATATTTCAACAATAAGACTTCTAGCAGCCAGACCTTTTGCTTGATAATGCATTATCTCTTAAAAATGCACCGGCGGAACATCCAAAAAACCAAGGCGACTGAAACATCTCAGGATAAGGTAATAGTCATTAACATGTAATCGTATTTGTTTGCGTAGTAGTGGTCTCTGGGCCGTTATTAAATGAAAAGCTAGTGAATCGTTCTAGAAGTGGTGCCCATCCATGACAGCCGTGCTTCGTTTTAGATTGGCTCATGCTAATGGCGCTGATGGGACGGGTGAGTTATATTTCATCGAAGACAGCTCATTTTACCTCCTCTGAAACGCTGTGATTGCAAGCGGCACAGGAATGCATCTCGTTGATACTGATGCAAGACTGCAATCGTGTGATTATTCAGGGATCTCTGCTCATCCGTGCTTCAGACTCATCACCCTCCTGAATTCCTCTCCTGCGCTTGCCTCATACATTCCCTCTTCAGATCCTCGCACCAGAGCTGGAACTTCTCCATCAACGTCTTCTCATACAACCACTTCACCGTCCGCGCCAGCACCCCGCCCTGACATTCCCACGTCCTGTACACACACTTACCGTCTCCAATATCGATGATCTCGCTGAACCGTTCGGTCCTCAATCCGCGGGCGACAAAACTCCCCTCCGCTGTCCACGCAATGCGCCACGTCTTGCCCAGGTCGGCGCTGAACGCTCCCTCGCCCTCCAATGTCTCTGCGGGCAAGTACGTGGAGCGGTCTTCGGGCGTCGAGATGTCGGTGACGCGGCACAGCGTATCCGTCTTCCTCTCGGGCTTCGCTGCGTTCATCACAACGCCCAAGGTGAATTGCGTCCTCAGGTGCAGCAATTGACGGTCACTACTGTCGGGGTTCGCGGACTTGTTCTCATGGATTCTCACGGCAGGGCAAAAGGTGTTCCAATTCGGGTAGGCAGAGACATCACGGAGCACGGACCAGATCAAGGGGCCGGGCGCGTCAATGATGGTGCTGCCATACATAGAGAACACGGCGGACTTGCGAGGCACGATCTTCGTTGTGAGGCCATTTGATGGGGGCCAAGGCGGGAGAGAAGATGATTGAGACATTTTGGATGTTAAATTTAGGATTCTTGAGCGCAGGAGATAACCTGTCCTTGAAACGCTTGCTGGTTGCTATTGCTCGATGGCATCAAATCACGCTTCTAGCTGTAGTACGTCATTAATTACAATATCAAAGGTGTACGTCTGAACATATACGCGCACTTTTCAGTATAGATACTCACGAAGCCCCTATTTTTGCCGCCACGGTAATTTCAGTCGTGGTGAGGTTAAAAAGGAGAAGCTCTTATTCCTGACCAAGAGTGAAAAGAAAGATTCACTTTAGCCATATGACCCATTGGCTTGAATTGATACCGCAACACGAAGCTAGCCACAACACCCGCCTGGATGATAACCACATTTCTTGGCATGGCTGATATTAAAATCTTTCGCCCTCGCACACACATTCTTTCCCAATTCATGCAATGGGTGATAGGGCACCGCATTTGCGCTGATAATCAGGCCAGTCTCTTCCTGGAAACCGTGAGCTTTTCCTAGATGGCAACCATCAGATATGGGGAGAGACAAGAGATACTACGCTGCATAATGATCTAATTCCATGACGTACGGTCAGTAAAGATATTTAGTGAGCTGGGAGCCTAATGCCTCGCAAGAGGTGATAGCACACAGACCGACTCCTTTGATCTTGCCAAGTCAAGTAGGAGACAGGCCCTATCGAGAAATAGATATGGGCAGCGTAGGATGCAATTGAGATGATGTAGGGGTCATGCTCTTGCATCCGATCTCTAGCTTTGGATCTGTATTCACTTCAAGTTTCGGGACAAGATGGGCTTTGATATCGATGGCTTATTGTCCACAGTGTTACTATTGTTGTGATTCGACTGGATTGGTCTGCGACAAAGTGGCTACAAGCTCAAACATTGGGTCATTATACTGGGGGTCTTGGAAAAAATCGTCATGGGTGACAGATGATCTAAGTTTGCCATTGCAGTTTCCAAAATATCCTTCCTGTCATGAATCTCAACAGAGTTCGAAAAATGTCATTCCGGGAGCAGTGAAATAGGGAGCCCACTTCTGTGCTGGTGGATCGCCATGGAGAGTGGGCCGAAACCCGGCGATCCACCTTGCACGCCGGATTCTTTTGATATAGGACTGAGCTGGGAACTGCACCATCTTAGGGACTCACCCAAGTGGTTTTGAGATATCCCTCAGAGGGCCTCTCCCGAGCCAGCTTGGGGTCACCCTCAGGGCAGCAGCAGTATGCCCGTAGCGTCTTTGTCTCTGTGACATACGCAGCAACCTACTGGTGTAGGCTGGAAGAGAGGTGGAGGCAGTGATTCGAGCTGTCTCATGGTCAGCCTTTGTCCAACAACTATGCAATGATGAAGGCGAGATGGAAATTGGAAGAGACACAAAGATCATGTGTATCTGCCATTGGTCCTCTATATCGTCGCCTGACCATCGACAACGCTTATGCAGTGATGCTTGCGAGGTGGTGGTTTCTGAGCATGAGCTGTCCGATGTTTGGGTGCGAGAGTTGATTTGGACATGGGCTGTGACAGGGACTTAGACGTGTACTTCGGTACTCTGAAGAGTCATACGTCTGATCCAGTCCCTGTATCGATGTGGGAATCATTTGGAACGAGGGTAGGGGCCATCAATAAGAAGGATAAAATGTGAACAACGAAGAAGAAGAATATGTTCATGTCCTCACAATAGAGTGCAGCTGGATACTCAAGGAGAATCAAGCACTGCAGGTGAGAAGAGGAATTGGTGACGATACAATAAGGTGAGCAAGAATATGAAAGAAAGAAGGGAAAATTTAGGGGGAAATATTATCAAGTAAACAAACCTCCCAGCAATTCTGACTTTCTTTGGTCGTCGATGAAAGGCAGGACCGATGAAGGCGTTCAAGGCTTGAATCATGGCAGGACAGACGAACGGGGCTTGAGGGGAAACGGCAGGGTGACGCATGTGGGAGCAAGAGAGCAACGTTCTTTCCACAATAACATTACGCCACTACAGGAACCGGACACTCTGCTACAGCGAAAATGGTCGGTAACGCTCGATTACTGTGTTCCACGAGCATTCAAGACGCCTTTGCAAATGTCAAAAAAGATATGATCAAGCAGAAGAAGGTACGGAACACATGGTGCATTGCGATGGCTATCTCAAAAATGATGAACTGACTTCCACATAATTTCAGAAGAATCCCCTATAACTGCCCAATGCGGTGTCTCCTGCGTTCTCAAGAAACCATCAGAGAGCTTCAAATGGCCATGGGCCAGAAGTGGAAGTAACGGGTTGTCCTTGAGTATGGCTTCAAATTTGACACTATCTGATTTTACAAGGCTGACATCCGCGCAACGCGAAATGCGAAAACACCTGAAGATACACAATGTCCCATGCTAAGCAGAAGGATTTGCAACGTTCACACAGGTGAAGTTGAAAGATGGAGAGGGTAAGCAAGTGCTTGACGATTTTTCTGAACCGTATGCACAAAACATGCAATATGGAAACGCCTCGAAGAGACCAAAAGTGGTGTGTCTCGCTCGCCGCTTCCCCCTTTCTACAAACTGAAATCTCATGCTGTCTTCGATGACCCTATTTGCATCCGACCTGAATATCTATTGAAAACTTGTTCGTTTCCCAGTCTGATGATTCAGGAACAAATCTCGCCACTTTCAAAAGTCAAGTAAGCTAAATCCGTACTTCTTGACTGGTGTCCACTATTTGCTTGACTCATGCTACAAGCGCTGCGAGTACAGATTGGCTAAAATATACATTTCGTCCAAGCTTTTGTTGTAAATTTGCGCGAAGTCGGCTCTAGTAGGCCGAATTATGCGCTTGTCGATATATCTTAAAAAGGGTTTTCTGTGTTCACCTGCCAGATGATCGTCCAGGAATACTATGAAGGCTTCAAGTGTGTGCGCACTGCTTCTGGGGGTGATGGCTTCCACACTGGATGCACTGCCAACGAACGCGACCACCCCCGAGAACCCAAGGTACCCAAGGTTGAATCCCACTGCTCTCAGACTAGATCTTGATCAAATTTAGTCGTCAAACGTTCGATTTCAATAGAGCAGTCGGCCAGGTCAATTATTATTACTCAGGTTCCTGCGACACGACTACGCAGTACGAATATGGCCTGAACAGCGTCGGTCTGGACTATCTGGTCTTGAACTTTTTGTCCGAGAGAAGATCTGAGCCGATCAGAATTGAGACCCCATACATAAATATCATCCTTGATACTGAATTAAGCATGCAGTTCCCGATGCGCGGAGGCTTTCCCATCAATTATGGTACGGGCGCTGATATGATTGACATATTGAGAGACTACTTTCTGGATAACCCCAGCTTGGATAGATTACCTTGTCGAGGTTCCATCTCCACTCGTGGCAACGTCAAATTCGCCTTTACCCTCGACAGAGTGCTTGCCTTGGCTCTAAGCCTTCAGCCTTCCTCCGTCCGAGCCCGAGGCAAGACTTGGCCCTCCAGACAGCTTGCGACAGCCACGGTGGACAGTTTGATCCAGGAAGCTGACCAATATATGTCTTACCAAAATCCCATAGACTTCGTTCCGAATACTGAGAAGCGGCAGTGGGGTCCATTAGGGGGACCCCTCATGAGCTGGGACTGGACCTTGAATCGGGAACAAGAGATCTATCAGCTGACATGGTCAGAATCAAGGCAGATCTTGACCGCCATTCGACGATATTTCCACTCCCATGTCACTGCGGAAGCGGCGATCTATGTTGAGGTCCAAGGGGGGACTGGCTGGGTCTTAAGTGCTTCAGTGTCCTTTGGTCGACGCTCTGAAGATTCCATAAGCCTCAATTCGACTGGCGTCGACTCCGCTTCAGCATTGAACAGCACACTTCTGTCACTGGGCGACTATAGCGGCAGCGGTAACTCTAGCATTAGCCGTGATTCCACCGTTAGCACGACCTAAGTGACTGTGGGTTCAAGATCTGCCGTACCATCAAACATAGTTGTCGTATGCCTTTTCTACCTACCCATCTATCTTTCAAAGCAAGACTAAATCGGCGTTCCGCCTAGTTCCATAAATTTTTTGGAGGAATTTTATGACCAAACATATTACTGCTGACTGTACTACGTCTCAACCAGATAAGCAGATATCAGAGGCATTCCTTTACTTTCGGAGATGCTTTGGCAGTGATAGTACTGAGAAAGCGACGCTGACTACGTGTTTTGTACAATGTTCAACGAAGCACAGGTCGTGGCCGACTTTGCTTGATTCCAGATGATGACTTTGCAAGGCAATAGAAATCTGACCAGGATCTGCAGCTGCTGCAGATCAGCGGTCGAGGATGTGAAGACCGACAGTCTCTATTGAAATTACGAGTCAGCGTGCCCAACAGTTGCCATGGTTGGTACATTACTCGTTTAGATGAAGGACTGTCAATTGATGAACTGGTCCCAGGGTGGAACCAATCATCTATCCACTGAATTGTTTGAAACATATTGGGTACGTACATCATACTGCCACCAAAACATGTGTATCTGGTACTATCACTCAGCCACATGTAAGCCAAGGGTAGATGATTTGGTCATAAGTCTATGCACCTTCTTGAGTCTTTTAGGAACCTGTTGAAGCCGTCAGTCCATAGCTCAAACAAGCTAGATACTTGACTGTCAAAACCTCAACTTCGACCGACTGTCCGGCGAACCTACCAACATGAATTGGTAGTTATTGAATACTTGAGTAACCGCTGACCACCTTGCTGTTGTAGACTACGTAAACAACCAGTATGTGCGGGGTGGAAGCTGCAAGATGGCACAGCACCAGCTCATGGTACTGCAGACTACTGGCCAAAGCTGCATGTGCATACGTGCTCCTTCTAATGCCTGACACGGATCAGCCGGAGGCCAGAGATTTGGTCACTTATGCTGCGTGGCATGTAGAGGACAGATTCAGAGGCTTACACTCATGTCTACCACCTAAAGCGACGGAAGCCATGCCTTTATTGCAGGTAAGATGAATTGAGATGATCAAGTTGGTGTGCTATTTCTAGATCAATAATTGTCTTGTCCCTTCCTTATCCTTGCACAGCGTGGTGATGACCATTGACTGAGACCTGTACTAGCTTCAATCGAGGCAGAGCTCTCTGTTGCGTACATTGATGCTTTCGAAATCTACCCCATTGTCCTAAACTTCCCAGCCTTGATCCTCTGCCTGATGGATGGCTGGTAAGGAATCTCCGGATACCTCTGAACCAGATCAAGCAGCTTCAGCCGCAGCAACTTCACCTTTGGTGACGTCTCCACAAATTTATCTAGCCGTTGCCACCGGTCGAACGGTTTGTCAATCACCTCCCAACATCGCTCGAAATCCTGTCGCCGATATTCAAGCTCCCATAGGTCCTGGGGCGCCACCGAGAGCACACACGCCAGCAGCGCTCTTTCTCCACCCGTGTCAAATATATGCTTTAGCATCGCCACAAACACAACACAATCCTGAAATGTCTTGCCATTCCGACCCAGCACATCATTGAGAAGCCGGACATGCCCGTCTGCTAGCGCATCATGCGTGATCTGGTTCCCGATCCCCTTGAAATGCACCACGTTCCTACCGACCTTCTGGCAGAACTCGCTTGTCTTGCACCTCCGTCTCGTAGGCCGAGGCACCGCTTCGTCGATCAACCGCTCGATCCCATACTTCCGCGCCCGATCCCGCGCGTGCAACTTCACCTGGCTGGGGACGGTATTCCGTCTCCCCAGCCACCAGCTCCGGAACTGCGAGTCGCTGAACTCGAGCAGGCAGAGCTCGATGGGCTGATGACACTGCATGGCGAGATACACCGCCACATCCCCGCCAATCTCCAAAATATCCTGCAGATTCCTCAGGTACCGGAACCGCTCCACGAGGTTCATGGTGCAGTCCTCGAGCAGGACCTGCCCGTTGTTGGCGCGCAGGTGGCCGGCGTGGATCTGGCGGCGTTCGTCCTTGTTCGGGTTGAGGATGCGGTCGAGGGGGACGCCGCCGGCGATGACGATGCAGTGCGCTTCGACGATGGGTTCGAGGTCGCAGAAGAAGGAGCCGGGGGAGTGCGGGATCCCCGTGGCGGCGCGGCTGATCAGGTGGGATAGCCAGAGATCGGTGGCTTGGATGAAGTGTTCGGTTTCGGTCTTTCGCGTAGGCGGGGACATGTTGACGATATTGGGAAGGGGAGGGGCGGCCAGCAGCGCCCGGGACGATCGATCTGGGTGGGATTTGCAGAACTCAAGGTTGCCATGTGCTCTGGGATCACGGTTTCTATATGTTCAGATGCAGAGGATCCAAAGGGCGGATGGACCACACAATGCGGACCCAGACGTCGATTGTGACGAGCTTGAAAGGGCGCTTTGGCACCTGCGTAGGGTGGCTTCCATCGCGGTTGTCTTGTGGACAAAGAGATCTTGTCGAGGCTAAATATAGCGTGAATGGCTTCCACACCCACCTTAGTCATGGTATTTCTTTGTTCAGGCAAGGAGGCGCTTATTGGTAAGATTTGATTGATTGGATCTGAAAATTGTGTCGGATGACGCTGCTGACTTTACGCCTAGAGCTCGTCAAGACGTTAGATCCTGTTGAGCACAAGCGAAACAGATGAGATATCGGAAACCCTTCTTCTTCTGCTTCTTCTTCTCCTTTCTCTCCCAGCCTTGAAGAGGACAGAGGGCAGGGAGTTTGGAATGGAACTTGTACAATCATGCTTTTGGGGTATATATAATGACACAGCGACGGACCACTCAAAAGGTGAAGTTTACCAAACCTGAGACTATCAGAGGCAAGTTATATGGCATCAGCCGTTGCAGCGTGCCTCTTGAATCTAGCTTGATCCATTGCGCCTTGGTCTTTCCATGGACGCCATATTGCCTGCTGACAACGGGTAATGGTAAATATAAATCTCTGAGACGGCAGCTTCAAATAGGGCATTGCCCAGTCCCGTCCTGGAAATTGGACCAAAAATTTTCTGATATCCAAGGCTAGAGCCGAAAATGTTGCGTCCCTTTCCACCATCATGACTGAGGTCAGAAACGTGACAGGCCAAAAGGTTCTACATTGAAAATGTCCTGCCATCCCAAACGCCACCATTCCCCTCATGCATCCGTGATACAGCCGTGGCTTGCATCCGTCACGATACTCGCATATTTCTTTAGGGTCCCCTTTTGGTACTTCAACTCCGGGCGTCTGAAATCCTTCCTTCTGCGCTCCAGCTCCGGCTCATCAACAAGGACATCTAATTTCCTCGTCTCGGCATCAATGACAATTTCATCACCATCTCTCACAAGCGCAATTGGCCCCCCCTCCTGAGCTTCAGGCACAATGTGCCCAATCAGGAAACCATGACTGCCACCGCTGAATCTCCCATCCGTCAACAGGGCCACATCCTTGCCCAGCCCCGCGCCCATGATGGCGGAGCTCGGCTTGAGCATTTCCGGCATGCCAGGCCCACCCTTCGGACCTTCGTAGCGGATCACAACGACGGTCTTCTCCCCCTTCTTGATGGCCCCATTCTCGAGCGCGTGCACCATGTCGTCCTCGGCATCAAAGACCTTGGCTTTGCCCGCGAAACGCATGCCTTCCTTGCCGGTGATCTTACCGACTGATCCTCCCGGAGCGAGACTCCCGCGAAGAATCTGGATATGGCCGGTCTTCTTGATGGGGTTGCTAAATGGTCGGATGATGGTTTGGTCCGAGGGAAAATCAGGTGCATCCTTCACATTCTGGGCAAGTGTCTGGCCTGTGACGGTCATACCATCGCCAGATATGACGTTTTCCTTTAGGAGGAGCTTGATCAGGGCGGGGGTGCCGCCAATATTGTGGAGGTCGGCCATTACGTATTTACCTGATGGTTTCAGGTCGGCGAGGAAGGGAGTGTTGTCGCTGACGCGTTGGAAGTCGTCGATAGTCAAGTCGATTCCAACAGAGTGAGCGATAGCGATTAGATGAAGGACGGCGTTTGTTGAGCCGCCAGTGATATTTACTAAGACCATGGCATTCTCAAATGCTTGCTTTGTTAGTATATCCGAAGGTCTGATGTCTTCTTGTAGTAGCTTCTTGATGGCACCGCCTGCTGCAAGACACTCCAATTGCTTGGCCTTGGATTCTGCCGGGTTGGACGATGATCCCGGTAGCGTCATGCCCATGATCTCAATTGCTGAGGCCATGGTGTTGGCCGTGTACATCCCTCCGCAAGCCCCTCCTCCGGGACAGGCATGTCTAATGATATCAAACCGCTGCTCCTCATTGATATCGCCCGCAATGAACTGCCCATACGATTGAAACGCGGAAATGATGTCGATATCTGCATTGTTCTGCGTCGCCGCGCAGCCAGGCTTGATCGTGCCACCGTAAACCATCAGACTTGGCCGATTTACCCGGCCCATGGCCATGATTACCCCCGGCATGTTTTTATCACAACCCGGTATCGATATATTCGCATCGTACCATTGGCCCCCCATCACCGTCTCGATTGAGTCCGCAATCAGATCTCGGGACTGCAGCGAGTATCTCATGCCCTTTGTGCCCATGGATATCGCATCGCTGACGCCCACAGTGTTGAATTGGTAGCCTATCAGCCCCTGACGCTCAACGCCTTCTTTGACTTTATGATTTAGGTCGAGGAGGTGCATATTGCACGGGTTGCCTGAATACCACACGGAGGAGATGCCAACCTGGGCTTTTGACATGTCGGAGGGTTCGAGACCGGTAGCGTAGAGCATGGCTTGCGATGCGCCTTGGGACTTGGGTTGGGTGACATGTCGACTGATTTCGTTGAGAGGGCGGTCTGTGGAGGTGGCATATTTCCGTCTGGCTGTCGATCCCAGTGCTGGCTTGATGCTGTATTGTCTATGAAATTGTGATCTCTGTTGAGTTACGTGTGGGTTGAGGTCGGAGAACAAAGCAGGGGCGTTCGCTCCAAGCGCTTTCAAGCATTGCGGGAGAACCTTTGGGGCCGGGCGTAATACAGCCGAGCTCCGTCTCGATAGCATGGCTTGGGAAAGCTCAGGCAACAACCAATTGATGCTTCCAAGGAGATGTGCGACGCGGATGGAAGAGAGGGTAGCTTGCGGTCTCAACGTCTGAAGTTGAGAGTCTTGGAACCAACTTTACGCGAAGCCTAGCTCGAGGGCCAGGATTTAGGGCATGTCATCTTGCAGAACATCAGTCTTAGTTCTCTTGCCATGTAAAACATTTGAAGTTCTTTCCTGTCTCATATCATCGAAGATGAGAAAGACTCAACATGCGCGTGTTCAGAACCCAAGCCCGCCAAAAGCCCAACGAAGCTAAAATAAAGGGTATATACAAAGAGCAACATATAATAGCGCGGACATCATAGAACGTCGCTGCAGATACCAACAGTCACTTCTGGTCATCTCCTAATCCTCATCGTCGTCCAGCCTTAGACCGCCTTCCACCTGAATCCCGCCAGCTACCCATCTCGTCTTCTGCACCTTTTCCAGATCCCACCGATCCCTCTTCCTTGCAATCAATCCTTCGACGGCCTCCCTTGCGCCTTCGAATTCTGCTCCCTTCACAGGGTCCCACTCTCCCTCTGCATTCGCCCATCTGACCCACTGCCAGTCACAGCTGGCAATCCTATGGCTTGTGGGGCGTCTGCGTCTGCTACCTGGAATTGGATCAAAGGGCATTCTCCCTTCCATCAAAGTGTAGAGAACAACACCCAAAGCCCAAGCATCAGTGAGACGCCCGTCATAATCCTGACCTATCAGCACCTCTGGGGCCGCGTAGTCCTCACTTCCGCATCGGCGTCTGAGGAGAGGAGATTCTGGCGGCTTGGGCACCTCTCGGCCAAGCCCAAGATCCGATAGGGTTACTAATGGTCCGTCGAGTTTTTGCCAGTCCGTGACCCTGGCGATTTCCTCAGTCCTTATGTTAACGAGGATGTCTAATTGTATTCAGCACGACCCCGTCCTAGTGAATTTCAAGCATGTAACTCACTCTCCAACTTGATATCTCGATGGCAGATGTACTGCAGATGCAAATATCGAACAGCGTCCACTAATTCGGCAAAGATGCGGCGGACCATCGGAGGCTTCAGTGAGTCCAGATTTGTACTCGCCAATTCAAAGAGGTCACCACCCGGACAATAATTCAATACGAACAGTGTCTGCCGATCTTTGTTGCTGACAGCTTTGAGGTGTACCAACGAAGGATGGTCAGTTTGTTTCATGAGATCCAACTCACGCTTTATCGACGTCTCCATGGATTTCTCGTCGGGCCCGCCTGTTGGTCCATGGTTGCAAACCTTGACAGCTACGAGGGATTTCGGATCCAAAGAAAGCTCAGCCTTGACTGGATCTTGAGCTTGTTGATCATCAATTTCACTACTTGTCGCCAGCATGACTCGGCTGAATGTTCCTTCGCCAAGCTGGCGCAAGGCTCTCCAACGCCTCGTCTTGCCGCCTCGGACCGTCATTGCTTCGTAATACAAAGATGGAGATGGCCTTGAATCTTGAGGAATTGATACATTCTCGGTATCATCTCTTTCCCCACCACGATTACTGTCTGGCGGTGTCGGCGGTTTTGCAATCGCAATACCACGCTGTACTGCCAGGCGCTCCTCACGATGCATTGTTTCATCGGGTGGGGAGAGAGCTTGACCCAAGGGCGGCGCCATTGAAGAGGAGAGCGTGACGTTGCGCGCTTTGGGGACTTGCATCCCATCAGGCCTGTAATCACTGAGACTGCGATTTCTTGCGTGGGCAGCCGCATTGGCTTCCGCAACTTGTGCCCGCTGATCATTGGATAGCTGTCCGACGAAAGGAACTTTACGCTTCTTGGGTGAACTCTTTTCAAAGTTGACAGCGACCCTCCCAGAGTCAGATGATGTGCGCGCTTCTTGCGCCTCGGGTGGGTCTTCAATCATCTCCTCGTCAATCGATCGCCTCCATGGTGTAGGAGAGCCCCATGCTGACATTGGGGA
Source organism: Niebla homalea (assembly GCA_019925105.1). NCBI lineage: Eukaryota > Fungi > Ascomycota > Lecanoromycetes > Lecanorales > Ramalinaceae > Niebla > Niebla homalea. Next base: position 1,538,749 of record JAHGAU010000010.1, read on the forward strand.
GGGAAGTGGCGTCATATCAGCCAGAGGGCCAACTCCTGGCGAAGAAGCCACTGATGCGGGAGAGTACGAATCCGCGCCATGCCTCCTGGCGGAATGGGTAGAGCGAATGCTGGAATGGCGGACTGGCAATCCAGCGTTGAAATTTGTCTGCCCCGGTGACTCGGCAATGATATCGTTGCCTGCAATGCGAGAGTCTTGCTTGTTCTTCTGCGCAAGTTGATCAGTCTGTAATTTCAAGCCGCTGATGGGAGTATGAAGATTGGGAGAGGTGGAGGATTGATAAGCGGTCGCGTCGAGCGCATGAAGGGAAGCATTGTACTGAAAGGGAGGCGAGATTTCCGGCTTAGCATGAGTACCGCTGAATGCAGGATTGCTTGGGTTGCTGTTATATCCATCGTTATCTTGAGTACCTGGCGCTTCGTCACTTGCGCTCTGGGAGTTCTTTACATCTAGTGGCCTCGCCGGAGGCGAAGTGGCAGAAGTTGACATTGATCCCAAGTCAGCTTGCTCAGAGACACAACTTTTTAGGAAAGCCATTCATCAGTTTGACTTGTCTGTATGAAAACATGTTTATCATGTAGCGACGTGACGAGGCGCGGTGGATATGTGGTGGAATTGGGGAGGTCGAGACACGGCAATTGTCACTCAGCCCCATTGCCCTATGATTTCCGAAAGCTTAGCCGGTACGGCCGGCCCGAGAGCCGGGCGGGTAACTGCAGATTCTACTCCGTAGGTTGGCACGGGCAATGGGCGTGACCCCCACCCCCACGTGTTCAGTATTCACAGAATCAAAGGAGCCGGGATAACAGGCCCTTCTATCATTGTTCACTCCAGGAATTGGATTGATCATGCACTATATTTAATGAAATCAATGTGTTCAATCATGCCCAATAGGCGACGTGCTTAATCCAAGACTATTATGTACAGAATGCTGCCAGCGCTTAGCAGCGGCTATGGGGTATGAAACCCGCTTTCCCACCTAGTCTTTACATTTGGTTGGAGTTCATTCACGGGTGTTCAGCGGTATGATCCTCAAAGGAAATCGAGTACATCCAACCTCCTAGCCCAAGAATATCCTAGAGTCGTTGTATTTGGCCCATCAGCCAATCGCCTAATGGCCCCTTGGTGGATACAAGCTACTATTGCCTGCACGAAGGGATATTCCTGAGGTTCCGCTGAAAATCATGTCAGCTCTTGTGCCTCAAAAATTTCTCCCTCAGTCCTTGGAGCTTCGTCACATCTTGACGAGTATTATCTTGTGCATGCGAAAAGTCAATAAGGGGTATGAGCGGCTTCGTAGGCCTTGCTGATAATCCAACAAGCCAAGGGAGCTTATCTGGGAATGGGCCTCTTGAAAGCATGTGCCTCAGTATTACTACAGAGGAAAATTAATACGGTTGTCTCGATGGAGAATGGAATCCACTCACAGCACGTATTTGTCAAGACTGACCACGTTCGGATCGCTGAATATCAAGTAGAAATATTTCAAGGTCTCCGCCAACCAAAAGCTCTCCATGTTGTCATCCATTTCCGGTTGACCCTTCGAGGTCACATCAACGATAGCCGAATTGGCAGCGTCGGTCCTTGTTGCATTTTCGATTGATTGGAACATGTTCCATGCCGAGTCGAGCAAGTCGGTGGCTCCAGTGAGACGGTAGTGTATAAAGACGGATTCAATGGCTTCGGGTCGAAGAAGATAGCGTTTATCGGGGATTTCAATGACGCCAGGTACGATGCGCAGCTCCTTCATCATCTCCTCAACCGTTGTCTTAGAGTCCGGTGTGACCTTCACATTGCTTTCGCTGTGTTCAGCCAAATACGCAGTGTACTTCTGTCGAACTTGCTCTTCCCACTCAGCCTCATCCCAAGTGCACTCAGAATTCATCTCGCAGGGTATCATGTTGAATATCTCAGGCATGATGCCCGTCGGCATGTTTTTGTACGCCCAGATGCATCCGTCTACCAACTTCCTGGCCATGTTTAGGTGCTCTGGCTGGTCGAATAGTTTCGCGCCGATGCCGACCATCCCACCAGCGTAGCACCCTAGATGCTGACCACGCGGTGTTGTCTTGACCTTGTAATTGGGATCATTGTTATCGGAACCATCGGACTGAGCGCTGCCGGGGATGAGGACGTCAGCGCCATCTGGAAGCATTGGCTGAAAGAAGATGTGGTTCATGGCCGCTGTTATGGCGTATTTATACATATCTTGATACTTCAAGCTGCCGGTCCTGCCACCCAAAAGCATGTGTTGCTTGGGTAGATATTCGTATAGCGAATCAGCCAGGCCCCCCAGAGTGAAAGCATTATCATGAAAGGTCAATTGCTTGGCATCGACGATCGTGGGCCATAGACCCGCAATCTTCGTGCCAGACTGCGACGATTGGAATTCCCTCATTACTCGTGTGACGGCGTCGTAGTACTTGGGATCGCCTGTGAGCTGCGAGAGGCGCGTGAATTCAAGATCCAAGGACCCAAGCTCTGCAACAATAGAATTCCGACTGGCCGTTTGATCTGCTCCATCCAAAGCCTCCTTCCAAGCGAAACGTGTGACAGGCATGTGATTGGGTGTGTCAAAAGCACAGTAAAGCAATTCTCCAACTTGCGCCGCCTTTTCTAGAAGCATCGGGTACTTGGCCTCACTTATGTCGTATGCTCCGAGTAGGCCGCCAAGGAATCTGATGGTGGTCTCAAAAGTGTTCAAGTTCCCTGTCTTGGGCTCTGCGAAGTTGATGGATTGGACCGCTTCCACGGCTTCGTCGAACTCTTCAGTCAGGCCCATCATCCACAGTGTATCCAGGGAGTCCACTAGCGTCGCTGCCCATCCCCCAAAATTGTTCCGGGAGGCGTTTGAGACCGGTATGAGCTCGTCTTGTAGCCACGCATACTTCTTGTATCCTTCCCATGAATGCACGAAGCTCTCCTTCACTGCCGCCAATCTCTCAAGCCTAGTCTCTTTCGCTGTGTTGGTCTCCTCTGCAAACGTATGCTGTAGTTGCGGCAGTTCAAGGGGAGCAGCGATAGGCAGGTCTTGTAGCTCTGCTACTGGATGCTTTGCCGCGAACGTCTTTGTACCAATCGTCGCTTGCCCTGTGTTCCACCTGTTCTTCTGGGTCTGTAGCTTTGCCGCAATCTCATCTAGCTCAGAGGATTCGATCTTTTGCTCATGCTTGAGTCCGGTCTCATTCGATACTGTGGCCGTGTCTGATATGATAGGGGAAGGGTTTCCGGTAGGAGCTGCCTGCTCAGGCCCAACTTCAATCTGGTCAGGAGTCGGTGGAGCTAATCGGGCATCATCGGGTCTGTGTTTAATGCCGGATTTGATTCGAGCGGTGACATCTTCAGTTGTTATTGACGATCCACGCAGGAGGTACCAGATAGTGAAGCTGACGAGCGAAAGGATGGTCAGTGACGTTATACGCCGTCTAGGAATGAGCATCTTGCTGTGGGCGACATAAGTCAATCAGGTCAACGTCCCTGGGCGCATCAGTCTGTACGTCCGACGACCGCAATCCGAACGCCTTTTTCAGCCATTTTGAGTCTTTGGAGATCAAAGAGCTCCGTGAACATGGTCTGCCTTCCAATTTGATTATCTTGGCTGCTTGGCGCGGCTCAGTACGCGCTTGATTGGCTTCCTGCAAACGGATGGAGCTGGGGTGGAGTAGGGCGGAAGCTCAGGGGCTACAGGGAAGCTTAGAATGGGTCCACAGGGGTCAGCGAGCCGAGACCTCGCAGCCGCTTGGAACGCTTTTAAGAGTCGGCTTGGCATTGTTGTCTACAATTATATCCTAACGGAGCTGAGATGTAAATTCGCCCAGCCGGCTTCTCGTTCCAGCATCTAGAACTGTGGAGGCTTCCAGAGCATGTGCATAAGCCTCTGTTAGCCTAGTGCAGGCATGTTGCGGGCATGGGGTGTCACTGAGCCGTCATGCGAGCGGTGCCAAGACACTCTCATGCCACGTGTATATCTCATCACCTTGTCGTACATCACAGACTAGCTGGGTGTGTCCTGCTGTCCTCTTTCATAGATCCATCTTCATAGATCATACTATTCATACTACCCTATCAAACTCATGCGTCCATGCGTGTGACAGCTTCAGAGCTTTTGTACTTGAGCAACAATAGTGGTCTTCGTGATCCGTTCTGTGGCACGAGATCAATACTGTAAAGGGGAGAAGATAATTGGCTAACCTATTTTATGTTTCGCTAATTTGCTCGATCCCTGCTACGTGTATATGTGGATACGTGGTGTTTTTGGTGTTTGTAGTGTTTTGATTGGCCTGTCTCAGGACCTGAGCTACAGGGACCTCGCCGTCGAGGTCCCAGGGCACCTCGCCGTCGAGGCACCCCCGCCATGGCCCGGCCACGGGGTGAAGCCAGGGCTGAGAACCCCCCCGCACGAGCTGGGAACCTGGGGCTATCTATATAGAGCTATGTACACGAAAGGAGTGGGTGGGTGGGCAATTTTGACAAAAGCCGTTGTCCAAGCAGGTCCTCAAGGATGAGATGAAGAACTCAGGGATTTGGGTGAGCTGGCTCATACAAATCTCTGAGCTCCCCCGCACGGCCCCTGAAGAGCCGCTTAGCCGACAAGTGGCTATTCCGCATGTCCGGCAAATTAGCTAGTAGCTAAACTACACCCTGAAATTTCTTGTTTTGGCCCCCAGACAAATCTGTATGCATGAGACGGGACAGTATTGCATTCGCCTTCCTGCATCGTGATCTGGGTCTGAAATATCGATTGGCCACTGAGCCTACCGATGCCGGATATGCTCGCATTCGAGGCGCTGTCTCTTATTTTATGCAGCAGCATGGCTACAAAGCCCCACGCGTGAATGCGTTGTCTACGGCAGTTTTTTTATCACTTCCATTGATACACTCACTGACTTCTCGACATGGCTACGACCGAGAAACACCTTTTTTTCGTCCAGGATATACCCTCTCTCATTGGTTTTGACTTAGAGAAGCCTGGCTGGGCGCAGCCTCAGGTCTACCCATCTCCAGGTAGCGATGGAATCGACTATGAAACTACTCGTCAACTAGCTATACGTGGAGCACGAGTCTACATTTTCTCTCGATCTTCCTCCAAAGCGGAAAACGCCATGGTAGCAATCAAAGAGTCGGCTCCTGACAAAGAGGTCGACCTTCACTTCATCCAAACAGATCTGAAGTCCCTAGAAAGTGTCAATAATGCGGCCGAAAAGTTCAAGGCCATAGAATCAAGATTGCACATACTCATCGCCAATGCTGGTGTGAGAGGTGTCTATTTGTCTCTTAGTAGTTCTGTCTACTTGTTCAAGATGGATTGGCTGACGTCTTTTTAACAAGATCACGGCTGTGCCGTTCGCTTTGACCACGGATGGATACGAAACACAATGGCAGACTAACTATCTTTCTCATTGCCTCTTGATGAAGGCACTGCTTCCGATCTTGAGCTCCACTGCCACTGGGACCCTTTCCTCAAGTCGGGTCCGGATTGTTTTGCTCTCAAGCGATGCTGCATTTTTTCCTTTTGCGCCCAAATTGGACATCGAGAACCTCAATTGGACCATCTTACCGGAACGCTGGCTGCTTCGTATTGCTTCCTCTTCTGTGGTCGCTACCCACAGTGGCGGCTTTGCTAATTTGCCTCCTAAATACTTCAAATGCTACGATTGAGGTCTCGTTGCTTTGGTGACGCTGACCATCTTGCTCAGGAAGCGTTACTGCCACTCCAAGCAAGCACTCGTTCATTTGGCTCACCAGCTCCACACAATCTTCACCAAGGAGAAACTACCAATCAAGACCTATGCCGTCCACCCGGGCGTAATCAAGACGAATATACAAGCCGCCGACCCTACCGTCCTTGGTAGAATCGTCAGATTCGCAGTGAAGCGGGGTTTGGTACCTGGCAAATTGGGACGTGAAGACGGAGCACGAACAGCTCTCGCATGTGCCACTAGCAACGATGGGTTACTTTGTCCACCTATTGCTCAAATTGTGAGGTACGGGTCCACTTCTATTTAGGGAGATCGTAAACGGTAGCGGTGCTTTCTTTGGACCCTTTGGGCGACGGGAAAAGAGAGTCCATGAGTTGATCGCCAAATGGCAGCCACAGGATATGGCTGTGAAGTTATGGGAAGCAAGTGCGGCAATCATTGAAAGAAAGATGTCATGACGGATCTGGCGATCGAAGCCTTACTTGCGCCATTACTCGAAGCAAGCAGACAGTAGGGATGCATATCAAGGACGTCGTTGTACACAGGAGGATTCTTCTCTGACCCATCTCTCCGCAGACGAGACAGAACAATCATACATTCTCATTTGTAGAAGCACACTGCCTATATGAAACGCGCCACTCTGAGGGTAGGGCGCTTGTTCCGGTCTCTCCAAGCTACATCTGTACCTTTAATCAATGATCTCAATTTCGGTGGTCTTTCTGGTGGTCTCTACGACTGCAAAAATTGTGCTCCAGGCTATAAATTTGTAAGCTGGCGAGATGGGCCATGAACAGACAAGAAATGCTTTTCAAAGATTGTAATGGGGACTGCTGGTCAAGGGTCGATTGTAAGTCCACGTTGTCCGCAATATTATTTGTGGCATTTTTGGCATACAAGGGAAATCAAGGCTACTGAGGTATCCAGGTATCAGTGCTGATCTCACAATTGAGCAGTCTCCGTCGCTAGATCCTCTATCAGCAATGCATTGTTACCCCTGGTATGACTCAAGATCCCTTACAAAATCCCAAGACTGATGAGTGCGCAGATCACGAAACTGGTGCGTATGTCCAGCTGCAGATTCCCAAGGAATACCACTGGCATCAGGGAGAGAATGAGAGTGACCAGTACTGCGCAGACTATTCTTCTGTTAGCAAAATGTCCTTGCAAACTGTCCTTGAAGTTATAGTTACAACCCTCCTTGGAAGTACATAACCGCGTGGCCACTAGCGATTGATCGGCAGGTACCCGGTAGCAGGATGTCCCAACTTTTGGCAATGGACCGGCACCCAAAAAGATCACTGATGATGAGACTTGCGGAGTAGGCGACCACCAAAAAATTGATGCCATGCAAGAAGTACTTTCGCATCAGAGCCGCAGCCTTGCCAAGCAGACGAAGCAGAAGTAGACTGATAGAAACCTTCGAGGCAGCGGTGCCGACAAAAATGGGAAATCTCAACGCGAAGTTCTACTTTTGCACATCCATTTGTTGTTGTGCCGTCAAATCAACGACATGTTTGCCGAATCCTGCCGATAGTTGGATACCTTTCACACAAAGGGCTACGATGCAGCATATCCGTTGCATGTTCTCAGAATAGGTGAATGGGCAAACGAAAGAAGATGGATTGAGCATACCGTGGCTAGAACAATGGTGCTGTCATCCGTACCAAATTCATACACTAGTCTCAGGCGGACATACATGCGCAAAGCGAACAAGATCAGGGCTGCTGCTGATATGATTGCCTTACTAGTAATGAGTCCTAGACCCTGGTCGTCACCGGTATCTTGTAGGGACGGCGACATTGCAGTGGTTGCTGTGCTCTCGTCGAGGAGTATTGATTGGAGGGCACAAAGACTTCAAGAGCACTCTTATATTCAGGATTCTCCAGCAGGATTCATAGATTGTCAAAACTTGCTGTGTCTGGGAAGCCGGATGGTGCTCATCTCAACTGCCCGGCCCACTCTTTCTTCGTCGTTCCATTCCTCGAACAAAATATGATCTCAGATCTGTGGATTGGTCAAGTCTTGGAGCTTTAGCAGTCTTCTTGACCATCGAGTCATGTAGAGCGAGCTTCTGGAAAGGCGTAATCTCATACACCATGCCAGTGATATTCTGTAAAAAATGATCTGACAGGCATGAAATGGGGGAAGGCAGACGGATTATACCCCCTTCATCTTTTGGGGCTGTGGGTTTGCAATAGGGACCACACCAACATCAGCTGGTGCGGCGACAGCGGCATCTTGGCGGTCCAGAAGGGTGGTATGGTGATCTCCTTTGATGTGTCAAGTCTTGGCCCCTTGTTAAGAAAATCGTCCAGGTCGTCAAAGAATGCCGCTAGATCATCATCTATATTCGACCTTTGAGTGTACCTCACAGCCGCTGGTAGACAATTGCAAGCCAGCAGTAGGAAGAATATTGCTGATACTATGCAATATTTGAAGGCGCGTTGACTGCAGCAGTTGCAATCAATAATTAATATCTGTCTTTTCTCCTTCGCTTTACATAAATTTCGCCGTCTTCCAGTCTTTCACCCATGACATGCTCCTCTAGATCCCACATCCTATCCTCCAAGTCTCCAAGAACCTTTTCCACATGGTGTATCTTCCTGTCAAATGTGGATCAAATTGGGTGTCTTCATCTCAAATAGGATAGCTTACATCAGTGCATTGGACGTATCAAGTGCGATTCTGCGTGTCTGAATCCGAGTCACCTGATCAGCCATCTCCAATGCATCGTCTTTACGTCGCATCCAAGCTGTTCACAGCAATCAGCACCGGCTTTCAATTGGATAAGATTCTTTGGCTGTCCATCGAAGCAAAGTCTCTTATCCAATTGGGGGTATCCCGCTAAAATGAAGGCCCAGCATCTACAATCGAAAAGACTAACCCCATCGACCTATACAACGACTTACTTTGTCAGTCTTGCTCTTGCTAAAAACTTCCTGGATCTCGGGATACGCGTGGGAACGCTTTGCTCATCACTCGACGCCTTAAAGCTTCTCGGTCCATGGAGAAGCAGGGGTGAATATCTAGGAAGAACTTACGGCTCAGAGTCATTGGAGCGTAATCGCCTGCAACACTCTGTTCGTCTCGTTCCACGTCCTTTTCTTGCTCGTCCGAAGGTTCCGCAAGGAAAGGCTGTTCCAATGTTTTGAAGCTCCGCATTAGAGATCTTACGGACTCGTTGAGGATCTTGAGCATCACAAGATCATCATGCACACGTTCTTTGCGAACACCGCGGCTACGAGATCTCTGTCTTCGAAGCATGAGCCTAAAATACTCACGTTCGCCATGCAACTCCGATCGGAGATTGTCCAGATATTGCGTGACTTCTTTAGGAGCGGCCCATAATGTCAAGATTGTCTGCCAGAAAACGCGAACGAAAGTGAAGAAGGTGAAAGCGAAGCTGATGAAGCCCACTATAGATGAGCCGTACGCAATAGAGGGGAGACCTCCAGGCATCGTCGTGGATGCTTTTGAGCACTTAACATCGAAACGTAGAGTGTAGTCGGCAAACTTAGGGGACGGAGGGCAATACTCCTCTTCTACGGATCCGTAGATCCATCATAGCAAGTAGAATGCGCAGTCTTGTGATGTACTACGGAATTCGTCAAAGCAGAACAAAGGACGCATCATCACCCGACTAATGAATGATGATTGGAGAGGAGTGAGCGAGGAAGGATTACTACGTCGACTTGGCCTTGATATACACACAGGGTTATCGTTCTGGACACACACCTATTCATGTCAATGCTGCTGCAATGATTCTTCCTCGATTTGATAGAGCCAACTTGAGCGAGCCTAATGCGACTGAGCGAGATAAAATCCAGACATCGTGCCATTCTCGTCGTGACCTAAGTCCAGATAACATGGGAACACAGATAATTATGTCTCCTAAATAATATGAGAATCTCGATATATTCTGATCAAAGCAGTTGCGTGTCTTTATGACATCAATGGATTAGGGGATGGCCTGAGTTGATACCTGGATTTGTGTAGTAAGGAAGGCGTGCGCAGGGGAGACGGAGTAGACAAAATCTGTGTATCGCGTGGCCATATTTGAAGCGACTACCATGCGCAATTTCCAACATAGACTGCAAAGTTTCAGGACAGAGATTCAGGTAGATCACTTTCATTCACAGTGCCGTTTGATATTGCTGGATAGATGTTAGGCAGTTTTCTTGAGTGAATTGCATTTTACATTTTTTGTAGCCCAAATTTCCTTCGTCAACACCTGGTCATGGTAGTTGCCTACAATACCAATCAAAACCTAGACCTCCAACCCTCCCAAATACTTTGACCAGCGTCGCAACACAATGCACTGTTACCCAGCTTCCTTTTTGAACGTCGTCGCATGTTTGCTCTGTCTTGTTACAGCATACACGCCTATCGTCGTGAAAAACGTCATTCCATTGGGACCTCAATTGACTCCCGACGTTGCCAACGTTTCAAGAGATGGAGGATACTCGGTGCTGGTCAATGGCAATGTTATCTGGCTTTACGACGACACGGAATGTATGGATGCAGAGGGAACCCAACTCTCTTTTGTCTCGAACACGGCAGCCTCTCAGCCGCAAGCCAACAATGTCACGGTCGTGAACGACTTTGGTGTCGTCAACGTGGGTAAAGAGAAGGATGGCAGTGACAAAAACGCCATCTTTGCACATGACACCGTCGGCACTGGAGGATGGATACCCTTTCAGCCCGATGAGCTTGACTTCAACCAACAACAGAGCGGAAAAGAGAGGGTTGCCATTTGTGAGTAATCAATTCTCGCCTCTTACACGCCCTCTCTTAATGCGTGCACAGGGCCAGGGACATCACCTACCTCCATCAGTATCGAAGAAGCATTCGTCTACGCGCCCTTGGTCTACGTCGATATGAAACCTCAAGATCCATCCAGGGAATACGCAGGCCGCGGCATGACTCTCTTCACCATCACAGCCCCATCGACAGGGCCAAAGGCAACCCGACAAGGGGATCTGGTCATCCCAGGTACTGAGATTGGATTCGGTGGCTTCTCTGCACTTCTCGGTCGTAAGAGCAGCGATACAGCATCCGACACTGACTCTGGCAATCGAGACATCTACCTCCTTGGTGTTGCAAGTTCGGGTCTGCAGCTAGCCAGGGTAGGCGTCAATGACCTGAATGTGTTCTCGAAATACAACTTCTGGCAGCCGGACAAGCTAAACTTCTCAACCTCGCCCCCGAAAAAGGGATTGATTGACAATAAGCAGATATACATGCCTGGTACCTTCTCATGCGGAGACATATTCTACAGCCCATACTTTGAGACCTTCATCATGGTGTACTTCAATAAGGTGGCTGACTCCACCTTCTACGTACGTTATCTGGACCTTCACAGCCCACTCTCTGATGACTCGACGTGGAAGGCAGGAGGGAGGAGTGGAAATGGCATCGAGGCCGAGGATGTCGAATCCCTCGTGCGGTACTCCTGGTCTCCCGAACAAAAGTTGTATGCGTCAAAGCCCGGCCCTGGCGGCTTCAATTATGCTGGAACACCGCATCCTGAATTTTTCAACAGGCAATACTTTGCCAAGTCACTGTACCCGGATGGTACATCGAAAGCCAAGCGAGTCAATGGTTGGTATGGTGAGAGTGTGGTCTCTCAGGCCAGTTCTGAGGGAATGGATGGAAAGTACCTTCTCCTAAGCTGGACTTCGCAGAAGGTGGGGGGGCTAAACAACGGCATCTATGGCGTCGAGCTGGCTGTGCTGGAGTTCGATGATATTCCCAAAGACCCAGACGCCCCCACGAAGACAGTCTCGCCTTCGTCTTCGGCAACAACGTCAACGACAACCACAGCAAAAGCAACTCATGTGCAGGATACACATGACGCCATTGAATCCATTTTCCACAGGATCAAGACTGGATCAGCGGGTACATTGAGCAGCTATGTATGGTGGTATCTGCCGACGCTAGCCCTGCTGATCCTACTCGTCGCTACTTTCCGCCTGATGTGAAACCAGGGGCATTGTCATGCAGCGAGGGAACGAAACCTGCGATTTCGTCATACGGCTGGACTGAATTTTGACAAAGAAAATTGTCAGGATGAGTGTGCACAGATCATGAAGAAATTTGCTGATTTGTAGGCATCCTTTCATGGCTCATAGACCATAAACATCTTGCACTTCAGGGTACCCTTTCAAGGATGGGGTTGAAGAGTCTTGTTGCCTTATCTTATAGGGCGCGGTCGTGTCCTGCATTTATTCATCCGAAGGTGGGAGATAATCAAACCTCTCTGAGATTTTTAAATAAAATTTCTCTTGGCTCATCGCTTCATGGATATACATTGTAAAGTTCGAGGGACATGCAGTCATATATTGAACAGGCCAAGCGCGGCTGGAGAAGCTTGACGAAGATAAGAAACAAGGCAGACGCCTGCCGTGGCAGCCGACATCCCCTTCCAACGTTCTCGGCATCTGATCTCATCTGATCTCTTCCCCTCCCACCTTGCATTATGCAAACCTGACAGCTGTCAGCTTTTCATCCTTGATCATGCTTCAGGATCATGCTTTTCATCGGTCATGCTCGCTCCTCACTGACCGCCATGTCTTGCTCCTTGGCGCCAAGGGCGGAAGGGACCAAATGAGATTGGATGCTTCCAAGATGCCAAAATGTCAACCCAGTTTCCCTTTTTCGGCGGCCTGATCCTCTTGCTTGTTTTGCCTAGTGTCTATCTCCTTTTTATTAAAAGCTTTTACGCAGTCTGCTTTCCCATCATGCCCTTAACAAGGATGTGAACCAATTCGCGTGCTTCCCCCCATCGACCTTAACAACTCTCCTCTGAGCCGCCGTCCTGACGCAAACACGGGGCCCTTGAAACTACCTGTCGTTTCGAGACCTCTCACATTTTGTGTTTCTTTCACGAGTCGAAAAGATGGACAGACTCATGGCAAAGCGTCGCCGAGCGCTGAACGCAGAAGATGGAGCGGTCAGATCTGACCAGAATGGAAGCATCGAGAAACATGCTGGCCATCATGGCGGTCATAGAATCAATCACAATGGGCACAAAGTCACCAAAGGCATTCATCCCGACGGCGAGAGTGGGAGAAAGGGCATACATCCTATTCAATTCATCAGGATATGCTTCCGCTCGAGTTGTACGCTGTCCAAAGTGGTGAATGTCTTGTGGCCATTCGTGCCTCCAGCAATCGCCCTGCATTTTGCTCGCCCAGATCTAAATCTATGGATCTTCATTCTCAATTACATTGCCATGGTCCCCGCCGCCAACCTGATTGGTTTCGCCGGTCAAGAGTTGGCTCGCAAGCTGCCCAAAGTCTTTGGTAGGCCCCCTCTGCAGTGCCCGTCCATGACTGTATTGCTGAACAGCTACAGGCGTCCTCCTCGAAACCTTTCTTGGTGGAATAGTCGAGATTATCCTTTTCATGGTACTTTTGCATCGTGATCCAGCCGAGGCAAATCTCGTAGGAGTCATCCGTGCTGCCATCCTGGGCTCTATTTTAGCAAATGTCCTGCTCTGTCTGGGTTTCTGCTTCTTCGTTGGAGGCGTCCACCCAAAAAGAGACGAGCAACATTTCAGCGAAGTCATCAGTGATGTCGGTAGCAATTTGCTATTGGTCGCTGGATTTGGCTTGTTGGTGCCGAGTGCTTTCTACCATTCCCTCGTTGGTGGCCAATTCGCCGAGGCCCGTCTTTTAGACGATGAATTGCATATCAGTCGGATCACTGCTGTCATTCTCTTCTTTGCGTTTCTGCTGTGAGTCGACCCACCTAGCCTGATGCTCGGGTCTGACTAGGTTACCCTCAGATATGTCTTCTTCCAGATGAGATCGCACCATGGCTTGTACGACGAAGTCTTGACTATGGATGAAGAAAAGGACGCAGATCGGGAGAAGGATCTTAAGAAAAAGAAGCTTACTCTCACCGAGTGTTTTGTCGCTCTCACTATTGCAATTACCTGTGTGTCGCTTCACGCTGTCTTCTTAGGTAAGAATCCTTGTCCGCTTGACAGCAAGGTGCGCACCCCAAAAAGGCAATGCTGACGAGCTATTATCAGTCGAGCAAATTGAATACATCGTCCATGAGCGCCATGTGTCCGATAGCTTCGTAGGTCTCATTCTCGTCCCGCTCGTCGAGAAGGTGGCGGAGCATCTCACCGCCGTGGACGAGGCCTGGGACAATCAAATGAACTTTGCTCTCGCGCATGTTCTAGGGGCTACTATTCAGACCGCACTATTCAACGGACCTCTGGTCGTCATTGTAGGGTGGGGACTCGGCAAGAACATGGATCTCAACTTCGAGACTTTCTACATTGTGGTCCTGATTCTGGCAATCATTGTGGTTGGGGGCTTCCTTCGCGACCAAAAGTCGAATTACCTTGAGGGCGCGCTTTGTATCCTCATTTACATGATCATTGGTAAGGCTTATCACCACTCGAACATCTATCCCACCAGGCTAACCTCCTCCCCAGCAATTGCTGCATGGTATTATCCCGATCCAGCAGAGGGCGCCACCAGCGCTGATGAATCTGCTCCCATGGCTGGAAGCGGGGAGAGCGCTCCTGAACGCCTCATGCGCATGGCGATGAGATGAGGCATTCTGAATGTGACCTGGAAGAGAGCAGGATCCTAGGTCGAGAGTGTGAGAGCCTTATGCACGTGCATTGTCCATTGCATTTTCAGCGGGGAGTATTTGTTATCACAGACGAAGTCATCTATTCTTGGCTATCCTTAACCACACATTGTGATATACCCCTTGAGTACTGATAGCGAGATCCATCAGAGTGACATTGGAGACGTATACAGAAATGAGCTGTTCAAGCGCGCACCGGTTTCCCTTCTCAGGAAAGTAATCATTTAATGAGCTTCTGATCCAATCTCGTGCTGTATTCAAATCATCTATTCGTATCAATCATCATCATCATCGTTTTCATTCCTCCGCCTGACTATACATCACCTTCATCATCTCCTCAATCCCCTTCGGCGCCGTCGTAAGATTCTCATACCCATCCTTTGTGATCACCACATCATCCTCGATCCTCACCCCCCCGACATCCCAATACCTCTCCAACACCTCCTCATCAATGAACCCCTTATGCCGCTCATCCCTCAGGTACGGCTCCACAATGAACCGACAGAAATACACCCCGGGCTCCACCGTCACGACCGCCCCCTCGGGGACCCTGCCCCTCACCCTCAGATACCGAAACATCGCATCCTCATCCTCATAATTGGCATTGCCCCCGGTATCGTGACAATCCATGCCCAGATAATGCCCCAGCCCATGCGGGAAGAAGGCTACACTCGTCCTCGCCCTCAGGATGTCCCCCTTATCGCCGCGGAGGATCCCAATGCTCAACAGGCCCTCCACCGCGATCTCGTGCGCCAGCTCGTGCACGTCCTCCCACCGCACCCCGCCCTTCAGGAGCGCGAAGCACGCGTTCTGCATCTGCTCGACAATCACGTAGATCTGGGCGGACTCGCGATCGAAACCCTCCGGGTGCAGCGGCATGGTGCGCGTGACGTCGGCGCAGTACCCGCGCCATTCCGCGGCGGCGTCGATGAGCACGACCCGCTTGTTGTTCGGGTGCTGCAGCTCCTCGTCGTTGTGCTGGTAGTGCAGCGTCGCGGCGTTGCTGCCGCAGCCGAAGATGCCCGGGTAGGCCTGCTTCTTGGCGCCGGCGGAGACGCAGGTGCAGAGGAAGTGGCCGACCAGCTCGGTCTCGTTGGTGGCGGTGGGGATCTTGCGGAGGGCGGAGATGTGCGCGGCCGCGGTGATGGCGTTGGCTTTGCGGAGGAGGGCGATTTCGTAGGGGTCCTTGGTCACGCGGCAGGTGTCGATGATGGGGTGGAGGGTGGTGTCATTGATGGTGGGGAAGGCGGAGGTGAGGGCTGAGGTGTCGATGGGGATGTCGCCCCGGCCGGTGGTGAAGAGGGTGGGGCCCAGGTGGAGGAGATGGTGGGACAACTCGTTGCTGGTGTGGCAGGCGTCGATGTCGTATTTTTCGAGGGCCTGGGTGGGGGAGAGGGGGAGGCCGGCCCAGATGACGCTGTCGGGGTCGAGGGGAGGGATGAAGAGGGTGAGGGTGGTGGTGGGGATGTGGTAGGTTAGGTGGCAGTCGGGGAGGAGGCAGCCGGAGAGGTAGAGGAAATGGCGGCGTTGTCTTTGATCATACGTTAGACAGCGAATGTAATATAGAGAGTAAGAGATATTGCTTACCTGAAAGGCGCGGCTTCATCATTGTCTTCTTGCATGTGCGTCGTCTGGCCTTGAAGGTAGAGTGTCGTTGGGACACCCTTCTCCTCCACTGCAGTCCTCAGATGGGCGACCACCTTTTCACAATGAGCTTTGGCTGGGTATTTACCCTTTAGTACGCTTTCATAGTCCGCCATAGTAGTATTGGTGGAGGAATACAAGGACAGGTCAGAGGCAAGGTCTAGGTCAATGTTGTGGGATTTAGATTATCTATCGTAGCGTCCGCAGCCCGTTGAAATTTACAGGTACAGGGAAAGAACAGTCTATGAGAAGACGTCCACAATCTTGCATCATTCTCAAGAAAGAATCGTCCTTCAGCGCCTTTGATGTCTCGACTCCCAGACGCCGTGTCCGTGCATTCCCCCGACTCCCAAAGGTTCTATATAATCAGCCCGTTGGAAGGCCAGCACGCTAAATGCAATCAATCAATACCACTCGACGCAAGCCGGCCTGGTTAGTCCCTCCATCGAGCAAGGAACTTTTGCATTGCCTGTTGACCTGGACCCGGTAACGGTGAAGCCTGTTCGTACAAGGGTGAGCTCGACTCAACAAGTTTTGCGGCATGTAAGCAAGACTTACAGTATTTTCCGTGCTGGACACCACGTATGTCATAGATGATGTGATGGTCGTGACCTGTTTGGGTGTTGGCAGGGCTGTCTTAGCGATCGTGTAGGGCGTAGTCGGGTATTGTGGAGTGGGTGTCTGTGCTGTGATCTTCGTTCCAGGCTTCTTCTGCATAGGAGCAAACTTGGTTAACCCCGACTGCATGGAGTAGGGTGCGTCCGCGGCTCCATTGGCGGGAGCGGCAGGATTATCTTTGGAATCAACTATATTATTCTGTGGCTTTGGCCCATCCGTTCCAGATATGCCTTTGATACCGGCTTGGACAGCCGGAGTCCAGGTGCCCGTCATGCCCGTCAAGGTAAAGCGGTCAGAGTAGTTGATGACATTTCCACCAGGCGCATTAGACTGGATCATGATATAGCTGAAGGATCAAAGTCATCAGTTCTGGGAGGTACCAAAAACGGTAATGACGGCCCTTGAGAAGAGCATACTCACTATGCGTTCTTATCTGATCCTCCGGCGCCTAAGGGGATCGTGCCTGATGCAGCGTTACCTTGGCTGAACTGGCCAGTTGCCGCAAGAACAGAGAGCTGTTGAGAGCTATCCTTATCGTTTCCTCCTGCGTAAAGATACATTGAATAGGTTGTGAGGTCTGACAAGGGCGGGTCACCACCTCCGTCTTTCCACTTGATTGACAACGTCTGGCCACCAGCGATTGTAGCACCTGCTGCAGGGCTTGTGAATTGAACATCAGCGAAGACAGAGGGCGTGACTAGAGCGAGAAGTGACAGGAGTCGGAACACGAGGGCCATGGCGAAATGAGTAGTACGATGAGGAGAGAGCCAATATATCCCTTGAAATCGTTGGCAATTGAAGAAGCGAGCGTCAGGAAAATCGTGAGAATCACAGCGCTGTAACGACTGGAAGGAGCCTTGTTGTCGTGAACCGAGTTCAGAATGGACAGAGGAAGATAGGGAACGCAAGTCGCAATAGAGTGCAGAGTCTGGTGGAGCCCTCAAAAAGGGTTGAAAGCTTGGCGGTTTTATCCCTGTTCGGTGCTCCTGCCGAGCCTGGCTGCCTGGCAAGGCAAGCTAGGGTAGCTTGCACCTAAATTAAGCTACCCAGACCAGAGCCTCAAGCTACAGGTATGGAAGCCGCTAAGATGTTCATGTCAAACGCAAACGTTAAAACATCAGTCTAATCATTGTACAAAGACATGTTTACAGTGTTGATCCCTTTTAATCCCTTACTTTGCTTGCTTCATCAGCCAGCCGAGCAAATCAACCTTGGTCACTACTGCCACAGGCTTCATCCACATCTCTTTTCCTTCGCCCTCCCTTTCTGTAACAACAGCAGCACTGTTCCATTCAAAGAATCTCGACAACGATCTTAAAGGTATATCGAGCGTGATCTCGACGAATTTCCGATGTTGGGGTATACCTTGACTATCAGCCTCGCCGTTTGTCATGGCCGTCTTACTCCCCATGGCTGGAGCAATGTGGCCAATGTCTCTTGGATCGGTCACAATCTCGGTTATCTTGGAGAAGGAGAACATGACATCTTCTACCGGTGACTTCGGACTTGCACGACCCTGACTGATCCAGCTCAACAGATTGCCAAGTGTGACAAGCCCAACAAGACGCTTCCTGTTGCCTGTAGCCGAGAGAACCGGCAGCTGGTCAAAGCCTTTCTCACGCATCGTCTCGATCGCATCGCTGCATTTCGTATCCGAGGAAACGGTGGTGACTGGCTTGAGACGGAGCAGGCGAAGTGTGGCATGCCCGAAAGGTGATTTGTCTTTGGACTGGGACATTGAAGCTCGGCGATGTTGCGAAGGGAGAACAGGCGATGGAGGGTTGGTCGGTGGTGGAGTTGGCGGGAGGAGATCATTGGCCGCCAGCCAGTCGTCGTCGACGAATTTGCTCAGGTAACTCCTGATACTATCAGGTAGGATGACCACTACCACATCATCCTTCTTCAGTCCAAGATCCTTCACGGAATTGACCATCGCCACTATTGCGCTTCCACTGCTGCCTCCTACCAACAATCCCTCCTCTGCGATCAGTCGCCGAGCATACGCAAAGGCTTCCCGATCGTCGGTCTTGTACCATCGATCCACCGTATGCCGATCAAGCACATCTGGTACAAAATCGTAGCCGATACCCTCCACTTTGTACGATTCATTGGGGTGAGTCTGATTCAGGCTCTGAGGTAGGGCAAGGATCGATCCATATGGATCAGCAGCCACAATCTTGATATCTTTGTTGTGCTTTCTTAGCCCTCTTGCTAAACCGGTGATGGTGCCTCCAGTCCCTGCGCCAGCCACAATCGCCTTGATCTTGCCGTCCGTCTGTGTCCATATCTCCTCCGCGGTCCCATACTCGTGTGCAAGTGGGTTATCAAGGTTTCCGTACTGATCCAGGATGTGCGCATTGGGAATCTCTTTCTCCAGTCGTCGTGCTACACCGATGTGCGATTCTGGCGAATCAAAGGCCGCTTGCGTTGGAGTTCGTATTATGGTTGCATTCAGTGCTCTCAAGACAGCCACCTTTTCGGGAGACATCTTCTCCGGGAGGGTTATGATTGTCTTGTAGCCTTTGACTGCAGCAACCAATGCCAGTCCTATTCCCGTGTTGCCGCTCGTTGGCTCGATCAAAGTGTCGCCAGGCTTTATTCTTCCCTTGCGTTCCGCCTCTTCAATCATGCGCAATGCTATTCTGTCCTTCACACTGCCACCAGCATTGAAATACTCCAGCTTCGCATACACTGTGGCTTCTATTCCAAGACTTTGGGGGATCTTGTTGAGCTTGACAAGAGGGGTATTGCCAATTTGTTGAAGCACACTGTCCATCAGGACAGGAGGGATTTTTGGCTGCGTAATGGAAGACATGGTCAGCCACTTCGTGAATATGAGAAGTGGTGGTCAACAAGATCCTTAATGAATGACGAGCAGGAAGACGTCGAGGGAAAGCATCTGATCGTTATCTTATCGCCGTGCCGACGATAGCCGAAATGCCAAGACATTGGTGGGACCGAGTCGGACCAAACGCCTTTGCTCATGAAGCAAAGGCATGAAAGCTTTGCGAGACGGGAAAGCTTCAGGATGGCTCAGCTTGTTCAAACCGTCAGGACATCTCAGCCTTGGTGCCGCCGTTCCCGGAAAATTCCTTGGGCAAGCGACGAGCCCCTTTTCGGCATGGTCGCTGCAAGTGTCATGTCATAATGTTCCTGCTCGCTTTTGATGGACGACAGGTCTCGGAAGGTCGAATTTGAGCCAGATCAAGATGGTGGCAAGATGATAAGTTGAGTTTGTAGGCATAGATTTCACCTCCATAGATCAAAGATTTGATCCGATCCAGTCCCACCATTGTTTGACGTCTGGACCATCTGTGCCGGTGACATTGCCGCCTAGGACCTTGACAGAGACGTTCACTTCGTCCATCTGAGAAAAAGCGAATTTCCCATCGCCACCATCACCCAGCCAGTCCTTCTCTTCTTGCATGTCATTCATGCCGACACCGGAATCGAGTAGACCTTTGGTTTTGGAGCTCCTGACGTTGGAAATCTCAATCTCGAGGGCATTCTTGACAAGCGGTGCGGGTAGGGCAGTAAAAAGGTCCAATTTGTTCGCAGCAATGAGGACCGGCAGATTGGATGGACCCTTTGCAGACCTATTGCCTGAAGCCCTCTTCTGTAAGAGTAGCAAAACGTCGTGTAGATACTCTGCAGTCTGGCGAAGAGCTTCACTTGCGCTGTTCGAAGCACTACCGCTTGACAGGTCTGCAGCATCGACCATGAAGATGATTCCCACAAGATTCTGGGGGTTGAGGATGCTGTCAGTGGCATGGTATCGCAGCTTCCCATGGCCTGGTGTATCCGCAAGAAGAAATCTTTTGTGGACTTGATTCGACGGATCGTTGGGCGATCTGTATTTTGAAGATGCTGTAGGCGTGGATATCGGTAACGAGCACTCGACTGTCAGTGGTGATTGGGATGTCCTGGTTTCACCATGTTGGCCTCTTTCAAACTGGATTGAGCTATTAGCCATCTGCTCCATGTGCTTTGATGTTGCAGCGTACCAGAGTTAGCAGAGAGGTCTTTCCAGCCCCACTCGGTCCTATGAGCAAGAAGGATGGTAGTGAAGTCGCGCGTGAGGAGCGATATATAAGGAAGTGAAGGACTAGGGGGATTGAAATGACCACGAGGATAGTGACGAGAAAAACTACGGGAGTTGGTCCCATCAGGAACGATACCCATTCCTCAAATGAGTGAGAAGCCATGAGCCCAGTACGGAATATGACCGGAAGTCTTTGTAGCTCATAAGAAGTCTTGGACGTTGACGGCAGCTCTTGGAAACTTCAGCCCTAGCAAATTGGCGTCATGGAACTCAACCTCTACCTTTTTGCTTGAGTATTCAAACTAGACCTTCTCCCTCAATGTCGTATCGGCATCAGCCGCTCTGGATCGCCGATGTTGTATTAGAGAAATGACACGCCCAGATTCACCATGTGTCAGCGCTCACTTCCGGCACAGACAATGAGCCTCCAACCCCACAGACAAGGAAGTTAGACAGCCAGACACAGCATGTCGGAGGCACATACAAATGCAAATGAAGATGGCAGCTTATTCAAGAGTGGAGATAAGCTCCCTCTACATGAGGATGTTATGCAACTTGCGCGACTGGGAGAAATAGGGCCGATACAGAAGTTATTCGATGACGGCAAATGCGATGCGAACTTCAAGGATGAGGAGGGCATAACGCCGCTTCACGTGAGGACCAGCTGAATGAGAACGCTGGCTGGAGAGCGGGCTAACGTTGGCAGTGGGCTGCGATTAACAATCATCATGCGCTTTGCAAATACCTGATCGAGCGTGGAGCAGACGTCAATGCCAAAGGTGGCGAGTCAGTTGCTACTCCTGCAATGTGGGCAGTCCAAAGGTGTCACATCTACGTTGTCCATCTACTGCTACAACATGGCGCCGATCCACTTCTCACGGACGTTCAGGGATACAACATGCTTCACCTGGCCACTTTCGATGGCAACGTCTTTCTGCTACTGATCCTCCTCCACCAGAACATCCCGGTTGATGAGCCCGATCCATCCGGCCACACTTGTCTTATGTGGGCAGCATATAAAGGGTTTGCCGCCTGTGTAGACTTGCTGCTACAATGGGGCGCCAGCGTCAACATGAAGGATGAAAAGGGTTTCACCGCCCTGCACTGGGCTTTGGTGAAAGGCAACGCTCATTGCATCCAGAAACTCGTCGGGTTTGGTTCCGACAGATTCGCAGAGACGGAAGATGGCAAGACACCCGCCTTGGTAGCCTTGGAGATGAAATCGAGGGGACCCTGGCATCGAGCCTTGCGTGAGCATGGTTTCAATCCCGATGGCACGGTCAAACAGCTTCCCCTTCCACATACATCCTTTTTAAGGACTCGGACATTCCACAACCGCTTCTTCTTTCTATGTCCATTCTTTCTCCTCATCATCATCTTCTCCATCTTGAGTAAGATGGTCATCTTTGTTTCGCTACCTCTTTCGATTTTCCTGGCGCTTTCTTTACAATGGGTCGCCCAGCAAGTGCTGCTATGGGCCCCTGCAGATATGAACCATATGCAGAGAACAGTAAGGCAAATGACAAGTCAGGTTTGGCAGCATTCACTAATCAGTCAAAAAGCCAATCTTGGCCGGTGTATTTGCAGCAACTCTGTTTTGGGTCGGGGTCAGTTGGATCAGGACCATATTAAACAGTGAGTCAATCTCCACAAGTCTTGTCAGATGAGTCCTGCTAAACCATTCCCAGCAACATTTTCTCAGCACATCATATTCAACCTCCTCTTCGCGATCTCCTTTGCCTTGTGCACATACTTCTACACAATGGCCGTGACTGAGGATCCCGGCTATGTCCCCAAGCTTAGTAGTCGCACTTCTCAGAAAGCCGTGATAGACGACCTGATCAGTCTCTGGAAATTCGATGACCAGAACTTCTGCGTTCAATGCATGATCAGGATGCCAATTCGGAGCAAGCATTGTCGTAGATGCTCACGATGCGTCGCAAAACACGACCAGTAAGCCACATTGCCGGCTGCAATTGGCATCACTGATCTTTCTAGTCATTGTCCTTGGATTCACAATTGTGTTGGTGCAAACAATCAGCGGCACTTCTTCCTGTATGTCGTAGCGATGGAGCTCGGCATTCTGTTCTTCCTTCGACTCGTCATCTATCGTGAGTACTCTATCCTTCTCCTTGTGGTCGAAGCTCAATGTTATGAAGACCTCGAATCCCTACCTCCGCCACAGGACAAAGTATGCAACCTTCTCCCAGAGAGCGTCTGCGATTACATGCTCAGAGATAATCTCACTGTTGTTCTCGCAACCTGGGCCGGGATCCAATTGACTTGGGTCACTATGCTACTCTTCACTCAGCTCTTCCTCATTGCTCGAGCCCAGACGACCTGGGAGAGCATGAGGGCTAAGGCTCATCACATGTCCGCGCCAAGGGAAGTCATCACCTCTGCTGTCATGGCTGGCTCAACGAGTATGGAGGGTGCACAGATCTCGGGCCCGGGCTCGGCTCCCGTTCCAGCGGGTCCTGCGGCTCCAAGTGCTCCCCGCAAACGAGAGGGATGCTTTGCACAATGGAAGAAACTGCTTGGGCTCGACACATTTGTAGCAACCGCGTCCGGTAGAGCAACCAAGAGGAGAAATCCGTATTCGCGGGGCGTTGTTACGAATTGTAGAGACTTTTGGTGTGATCCTGCACCTTACTTCCGAAAGCGTGAAAATGGAGCGGCCATGTTGGATGGCGATGTTGTAAATTACACGATGCTATATGAAGCACCACCAAGAACCAAAGTAAGGAGAACGAGAGATGAGGATGGAAGTGGTGGGATTTATCATAGCGTAGGCACTGAGGAGTCTGTCTAGGTACATATATCCATATGGCCAAACAGGTACATAGTTGATGTTATCTTACGCAATACTCATCCTGCTCCAATATTAGTGACTAGCTGTCTGGCACTCATACTCGATCTCTGGTGACGTCCTCACAAACTATTGCGCCACAATTACATTGACGAGCAATATAATCAAATGTGTTGAGCTAGCAACTGTCCAAATGACCAGTAGACCAGAGACAAGTTGTCACTCTCGACTAGTCTCAGTTGCAAGCTACCAAGATAATTCGACGTGGCTGTTCAGAAAGGTCGAATGTCTGATCACCACCTGATCTATTCCTTCACAGCGCAGAATGCTTTCCACCCTTGAGCAGATATGGAGGATGAAAGGGTCAAAGCCTTTCGAGCACTCAAGCCACTATGCGTGGAAGCCAGTCAATTGGCGTTGAAGGTCAAGACCAGTCAAGTCTCCAGTCAGGAATACGTCAAATCACTACAAAGCTTACATGACAAGCTACGCTCGCTGTCCGGGCACAACAATGCACTGGATCCGAAATTGGCCGAGTATGCCTTCTTCCCCATTTCTCACGTCTTTCGTGAAGCCAAGGTCTACCCTGTGCGCGTCATTGAGGTCGCCTTGGGCTGCCTCAACGTTCTTATCGTCAAAGGATGGCGAGATCAGATGGTCCCAGAGATGGTCAAACAGCTTATGATCCTGCTGCCATTCCTAGCTGGCGGCAGCCCCACTGAGCCTAACGTCAAGAGGGTGAACGAGGAACTTGCAACTGCCGCGTTTGAGTGCCTGACAGGGTTGTTCCAAGTCTCCCGCAACATTGATGAAAGCCTCCGTGAGACTGAAAGCGCGCCGGTCCTTGGGCATGCCGTCACAGTCATGCTAGATGGTGTCAAAGAAAGTCCATCCCTCAAAGTCCGTTTAGCTGCGATGTCCGCGTTGAACGGCTTGATAGGTAGGATATCGGATCATGAAGTTCTCAAAGGTGTTTTCCCTGGCGTTGTCTCTTCTATTACCAAAGTTCTTTCTGCCAAAAATCAGGTGGGATCGCCTTCAAAAGTGCTCGTCCTGGGGCTTGAAGCTCTACAGAACATTCTGGGTAAAGTACTGAGCGATGATAAAGTGGCCCCGAAGGAGGCAGATCGGAAATTCCAACGTTCTACACTCTCCAAGTCCAATGGCGAAGGACCAAATCCATGGCTCGAAGCAACTGGGTCCCAGGTCAAGATGGCTCTGGCAAATGTCATCCCCTTACGATACCATGAAAAGCCAGCGGTGAAGGAAACTTTATCAAAGATGTGCGTCCACATTCTCGTATCGTGTCGAGAGTCTCTGCACCAATCCATACCTATGATTGTGGACACCGTCATCGTTCTATACGCAAACCCCAATATTACGAATTCAATTCAACACGAAATACTCTCAGCCTTCTCGGCCGACCCTGTGTTACTGGACATGATGAAAAGTTCCTTGCACGATTGGGTCATGTCTCTACCACGCATCGTGCAATCAAATGATGACACAAGAAAGCAGCAGACTATGGACACTATTTCGGCCGCATACTCAATATTACAAAGCAATGGGTCGACTCTGGATCTAGTGAATGAAGCACTGGCATCCAACTTGAAAGACAGTGTGTCGGCGTTGATCGAGCGCTCTGCAGGGAAGATGATACTCAGCGCCCCTGATACCGTCGAAGACATGTCTCTTGCAATGAGGTCATCAAGAGCAACAGAGAAATCGAAAAGTTTTCAACCGATCCTTTTCGGTGACCTAAGTGGAGAGGAGACGCTGTCCCATCTTGAGAATCTGACAAAGCGTCTTGTGGAGGTGCCAGAATCGATGGAGTTACGGGCAAATGCAGCAAGGACTCTTCGGACGTCAACAGGCTACCAGCAATTGGCTGCCATGTGGTTATGTCTCCAAATGGCCGCTGTGTCTACTTCAGAGTCTCAAGAAATGAGCAAATATTTTAACCTTTCAGCCCTTGAGAACTCTCAGACCCAGTTTCTCGATGACCTATACTCCTTCGCCACCTCAATCCTCTCTCACTCGACCTTCGACTCAGACTCGCATACCTGGCAATTGCAAGCTCTGTCCCTTGAATGCCTCGCTCATCAGGCCCTCGTCCAACAGCGAGACTTTCGTCCGGAACTGGTTGACTCACTCTATCCAATCCTCGAACGGCTAGGCTCAAGCAATGCCTCGCTCCAACAGCATGCAATGACATGCCTTGACATCGTCTCAAACGCATGTGGATATGCTAGTCCATCAGCATTGATAGTCCATAATGCCGATTACCTCGTCAATGCCATTTCCATGAAGCTCAACACCTTCGACATCAGCCCGCAAGCACCACAGGTCCTTGTCATGATGGTACGGCTGTGTGGCTCCCCCTTGATCCCATACCTCGACGATCTAGTTGAGTCAGTATTCTCAATCTTGGCCTGCTACCACGGCTACCCAAAACTCGTCGAATCGCTGTTTTCTGTCCTGAAAACCATCGTGGAAGAGGCTCGGAACAGCACCACTCCGTTGATCGAAGGCGGCAAAGACACCACAACGCGTCCCAAGCCATATCGACCAGCAACCATGGACGACGTGGCCGATCTCTTCCGCAAGAATCGCGAACGCCGCGACCGACCAATCACTCCGCCTCCTCCAATCTCCCCACCCTCATCACCTCCACATCGACCATTCGCCGAAGCCGCAGCATCCACCTCTAACACGACACGAGCAACCGCATCCACCAATGAAGAAGACACCGCTGACGACGACCAAGACCTCTCAACCCTCCCTCCCGCCGAACCCCCGGCCCCGCGCCCCTCAAAAACTCACACCATAATCACATCCATCACATCCCTCACCCCCGCTCACCTGACTTCCCCTTCCCCAGGCCTCCGCACATCCCTCCTCTCCCTGCTCACCGCGTCCCTCCCGCTCCTATCCCGCGATACCGACAGCTTCCTCCCCATAGCCGCTACATTGTACCCATACATCTCCACCCGCCTCTTCTCCTCCACCACCACCACCTCCTCCTCCTCCACCGCCCCTCTACCATTCGAGATTCAAGCAGCAGCGCAGGCCATGGCCACACTCCTCCACTGCGCCGGCGACTTCATGAAGAGCAGGACGGACGCCGAATGGCCCCGATTCATGAAACTGTTCAAGCGAGTAGAAGGGCAGATGAGGGAGGAGGTCCGGGCGTCTAGGGGAAGGGTGGGAGGGAGCTGGTGGAGGGCCTGGGATACGGTGGTGGGGTGCATTGTGGCTGTGGTGAGGGATGTGGGCGTAGGGGACGAGGGGGAAGACGGGGTGTTTGAGATTCTGGGGGTTTATGTTGGCGGGCCAGAGCCTGAGGAGGAGGAGGAGACCACAGGGGTGAGGAAAGGTGGAGGTGCCATGAGGAGTAAAGGGAGGGACCTCGTGGTGAAGGGCAGAGGGCTGGTTGGGGAAGTGATGAGCAGGGAAAGGAGAGAGGAGGTAGAGGAGTGTCTGGAAGATTTGAACCCGGACTTTCTCTGGCTCGTTCAGGAGAGAGGGAGGGTGCAGAGGGGTGGCGAGAGGCTGAAGAAGCCTGAGGGCGTCGCTGGCTTGGAATTTAGGGATATAGATTATTGAGATACAAAGTACAAACAAAACCACTTGGAAACCAGTTCTGGACCAGTTTTCTCACCCACGATTCGACGCTGGAAGGAAGTGATTTATGAAAAAGGACTAGTCTCCAGATCACGGTCACATCGATTGACTGAGCGAACAAGCAACATCGGCCAGCCATAGACCATTCTACAAAGCGATGCACGGATGAGGAACCACCTATTCACAAATCAATAGGATTTGAGACTTGACTCATTGGGATTGATTCTTGTATTGCATTCTACCTATCCCACTAGAAGGACTGAGCAGCGTTAGGGCTCAAAGGAAAGCTGGGGAAGAGATATGGGAGTATTAGTGCCGCGGAGTGGAATTGATGTCAACCTTGACAGATGAACAGTGGGCCATGTGTTGAAGCCGGGATCGAAAAGAGCAGGCATACGAACTGACGTTGAGTGTGTGTTGTCCCAGCCATGAAGATGAGTGATTTTATTCCTCCTCGGACTCATCGCTCTCCGCGTTGTCAAGCCACTCCAGGAATGGCTCAGCAGCCTTGCGGACTTTGCGGCTGGTGGCAATGTCGACATACTTTCTGGAAGCCTTGGACCCCCAGGCCTTCAACGCGTCCTCGGGAACAAGATCTTCTTGATAGTAGGCGAGCAGAATCTTGGGAATTGCTGGTACGAGCTTGGGATGTTCTTTGCCAACGAAACGCTCGGTGCCTCCCAGGAACGCTTTCTGGTGACGTTCAGATATGAGCATCTGCCAGGGAAAAAATTAGCTTCAACCCTGATGGTCTTCGAGCGAGTGAATGACTGACCTTTTTGAGCATGCTGCTACGCGTGGGAATCTGCTCCACGATGCTATCATCAAAAATGGTCTGGGCGAGAACGGCCAGAGTCCTGTGCTTGGACTCGATCCCCAGCTCCTTCGCTTTGAGGTAGATTTCAACATCAGCAACCTCTTTGACACCGCCAGTCTTTGCTTCTGCGCTGCTGATGACCCAACTACCAAGCTGGTCATATGCGCTGTTGCCACCGGCATTGTCTTCGCCATCTTCGTCGCCTTCGTCAAAGGTCAGAGATTGCTTGAAGTCGTCAGGAAGTTCCTGGGCGCGCGCCTTCACTGCTGCCTCAGAGGTGTCTACAGTCCACTGGACGCTGTCCTCATCAGCAACGGCACCATTCAGATCTTTGGCTTCGGCGTTGATGCGGCGAGTCAGCTCATCGTCACTGCCAGCTTCGAGAGCACCGTCTTCCTCTGCGTCAGCATTGTCAGAATTGCTCCCATCCGGCGAAGCATGTCCGTTTCCATTAGTGTCTGCATCTCCATTCTCTTTGGCCTTGGCGCGGCGTGCTTTCTTTTCGGACTTGTCCTTCTTGCTCTTCTTTGGCTGCGTTTTGATTATGAAACCGCTCAGCTTGAGACGCAGATCGACGTCGGAGCGTTGACCGCAGGCTTTGCAATCCTCGAGGATTCGCCCGTCCTTGATGACGATGTCGGTCTCGGGATTCTTGCACTTCTTGCAGAGCACAAACTTGGAGATGAATCCATCCAGATGGTCTTGGAGCTTGGAGGCTTCGTGAGCTCCGTTGATGATCCAGCGATCGTCTGCTGGATTGGTGTTCGTCTGGGCGCCAAGTTCGAAACCGAAGTACTTGATGAGATCTGGTGAGAAGTAGTCAGTATTGAGCAATCCATGTCGGGAGGAGTGCTGGACTGACAAGATGGCGGGCGGCTCAACGACTGAGCGACGCTACTCAGATTTGCCACCACGGTCTTGATTCCATTCCCCTTGCCTTCAATCTTGGACTGAAGACGTTCCATTTTGTAGCGGTAGAAGGGATCAGCGACATCCTATTGACATTAGCTTGGGACAATGAATTTGGAGATTGGTTGCCTCACCCGACGAATATTGATGGTAGCCATGGTTGCGGTGTTGGTATTGAAATCGGGAAGCTTAGTGGAAATGTAGATTGCAGAATGGACCAAAAGGAGATGTGTTCAAGCAGAAGAATGTGGAAAAAGACATGCAGATGCTAGAACCGATCATGTAGTATGGAGAGCACTAGTTGTCTTGCGATTTACTGCTTGATGCCTTGTAAAAGGTCATCTATCCGTTTGATCTGGCGTGATTCCTACAAACACCTCGGTGTTTACGAAATGAAGACAGCTTGAACGGCTGGTGATGGTCGAAGGCTGTGAGGGACGAATACATAGACAGTCGAGTATTGCCTGGGTAGACTGAGGGGAGAATGAGAGTAATCCTTGAGGAATAGTCTCTGGGGCCAGTTGCTGGAAGATGTAAATATCTTTGCAGCAGTCGATCACTTGTGATATCACTAGCGACTTGGATCGCCTTTGACGCGTCAAAGACGTGAGGTACGGGATATGGTGAGTTCAAAGAGTGTTAAAAAAAGGAAGCAAAAGGGAAAAAAAGAGAAAAAAAAGAACGAAGAGTCGAGGGAAGGGTTCACGCGGCAACTTCCGCTGCGCCTAAAACTCTATTGGTCTCGCGTGCGGTCATCACACGTGCGAAATATCCCGTGGAATGAATGATTTGTCCTGGTCCTGGTCCTTGCATGAGTTGTACATGAGTCTGGGTGAATCCTGACTTGCTTTATTCTGATATGATAGTATCGCGAAAGACCGCGAGATTGCCAAAATATTCATGTGATTCCTGCTGAACAAGTCGAATCTTTGCTGTCCAAAGTCATGTCCAACCAAATCCAAAAGTCTTGAATGGGAAGACTTAGCATGAGCGTAAACCTGGAATAAATTCAAATTTTTGTTTAAAAGACAATGAAGGTGGACTACTTTCTCTATCTGGTGACGGATTCAAGCCCGGAGATTCTAGGAGATAGAGACATTGTCCAAGTCGTCAACTCAGCCCTTCAGGGCGGTGTGACAATTGTTCAGTATCGTGACAAGAAGAGCGAAACTGCACATCTCATTCGGACAGCCACGAGACTGCATGAGATCACATCGAGCTACAACATCCCCTTGCTTATCAATGACCGCGTCGATGTGGCCCTCGCCGTCGGTGCCGAAGGCGTTCACATTGGCCAGGACGACATGGATCTCTCTACCGCCCGGAAACTCCTAGGACCAGAAGCCATCATTGGCGTCACAGCATCCACCATCCAGGAGGCAGTGACTGCGGCCGAGAACGGAGCATCCTACCTTGGGATTGGAACGGTCTATGCCACTCCGACCAAAAAGGATACCAAATCCATCATTGGTCCTGGTGGAGTGAAACAAATACTGTATGATCTCTCCTTCATCAGGTCTGACATCCCTACGGTTGCCATTGGTGGCCTCAACGCCACGAATCTGCCTGCTGTAATGTATGAGTGTGCATCAAGCACCAAGCGTCTTTCAGGTGCCGCTGTTGTTTCTGCTGTTATGGGCGCCACTAACCCACTTGAAGCAGCCAAGGGGCTTTCTAGCGCCCTGAGTATTGCAGAATCTGCGTCTCCCTCTCCGGGGTCTTCCAAGACGAAAGAACTTCTTTCCATGGTGCCCGCTGTCATACAACGAGTCGGCCACCATTCTCCTCTTTGTCATAACATGACCAATCTGGTTGTCCAAAACTTTGCCGCCAATGTTGCAATCTGTATTGGAGCTTCACCCATTATGGCAAACTATGGAGAAGAAGCCAAAGATCTTGCCAATCTCGGTGGTGCCCTCGTGGTCAACATGGGTACTGTGACTCCTGATGGATTGACGCATTATTCCCAAGCAATCCGTGCATACAACGCCATTGGAGGGCCTGTACTTTTCGACCCTGTCGGTGGCGGAGCCACGACTACTCGACGGGACGCTGTAGAATTCCTGATGAACCAAGGTCGCTTCGATGTCATAAAGGGCAACGAGAATGAGATTCTGACAGTCCTCGGGAAAGGCTCGCTGCAGCAGAAAGGAGTAGATAGTGGCAGTAGTACATCCTCCTCGGAAGAAAAGGCCGATGTTGTAAGGAGACTGGCAAAGCAAAAGAACAACGTCATCCTCATGACAGGTAAGACCGACTTCATAAGTGACGGACAAAGAACATATGCAATCAACAATGGACACAAGTATCTAGGCAGCATCACGGGCAGCGGATGCACTTTAGGGACTACCATTGCTGCCTGTCTTGCGGTCGAGAGGGAACACAAATTATGGGCAGCAATAGCAGGTATCCTGATGTTTGAGATTGCCGCTGAAATGGCTGGAGCCAGGGAAGATGTCAAAGGTCCAGGAACATTTGTTCCCGCCTTCTTAGACAGCCTGTACACGATTGCCGAGTCGGCCAAAAGGGACGAATGGGCCTGGCTGGAGAAGATTCGTATCCTCGAAATGCCGCACTGAACATATGATAGCATAACCGCACATACAAATGAGTACTTTTCAACAGAGTATGAAAACCATGGGTACATGCGTATCATCGCCATCAATGACCTACCTACCTACCTTTGCTTCTCCATCATCGTGATTTGAAAGTCAATATCATTTTCCCTCTTCGACTCACCGGCCCCTTGCTCTCCAGCCCACTCATCCAACTCTTTACTACTTCTCCTCTCCCACTCGCCCCCCTGAGCATTCTCATTCTTGAGGACTCCAGGTGGGAAGAAAGTATCACATTCAAACTCCTTCCCCAATCTCGTCCACAACACCTTGTCACACTCCCCCATCCCCAGAGCGATCCTGTAGATCTCCGCCCCTCCAATCACAAAGATCCTACCCAGCCTCACCCCCCGATTTCGAGCTTCACCACGTCCTTCCCCCCCACCTTCATTCTCCGGCCCATCCTCTCCCTCACTCCATCTACCACCCCCATACCTCCCCTCCAATTCCCTCAACCCCGCCTCCACGCTCCCAACCACAAACGCCACCTCTTCTCCGCCCTTCTTACCACCCTCATCATCCAACCCCAACGCCCACCCTCCCCCCGCCTCGTCACCACAACATTGATCCGGCCCGGGAGCGGCCGGAATCTGGTCGGTATGCTGTCCCACGTCTTGCGTCCCATGATGACTGCATTCCTCACCTCCTCCGCCCCGCTCTGCTTTCTCGGCGACGGCGCTGCATTGTCCGCTGCGTCTGCGTGGTGTGGCTGTGCGGAGGCACCAGAGGAGGAGGGGAGATGTGGAGGTGGCGGGCGTTTGGTGACGCGGGCGAAGAAGGCGAGGTCGGATTTCAGGGGCGGCCAGGGGAGGGAGCCGCGGAGGCCGATGCCGAGGGAGGGGGTGGTGGCTACGATGAGGGTGAGGCGGGGTAGGGAGGAGGGGGGCATGGGATGGGGGCTGGAAGAGGTTGTGGTGGTGGTGGTGGGAGATTGACCAATCATTTCGTCCTCAGGAGGTTGGGGAGGGGAATGGCAGGAAGGCGGAAGATGAATGATATCAAAAGGTCAAAATCTTTGCTAGGGTTACAAGATTCTTGAGCGCATTTCACTCCCCCCACAGAATCGTCTCGATATTTCCAAGCACTTTCAATCCCTCATGCCCTCATCCTCCCCTTTCCCCCCTCCCCTTTCCCCTCCCCCTTCTCCCCGCTTCGCCCCAGAATTGCCCTCAACCCTGCCATCTCCAGCATGATGAACACCCACATCAAACCCCCCCTCCTCCTTCCCCCACCTCACCAGCCCCTCCACGACCTTCTGACTGGCCACCTCGGTCCTCCCCTCCGCCGTGCTCGTGCCCACCGTATCCAGCTTCCCAAACAACCAGGCTTCCTTGAGCACGCGCGTCAACGCGAGGATATCCTCCGCCGCGCGGACCTATCATCAAAATGTTTTGCGTAAGCATCCATCCATCCATGCATTCAGCAGCGCGCCCGTTGAGCTATTGTAGCTGCCTTGGTCCAGGCTCGAAGGACAGCTGAGGGACGGGACGTACCAAAGCAGCACTCTCGACGCCCATCTGGTAGGAGCTCACGGCTGCGACGTTGCGGTCGTTGTTTTCGTCCTGGAAATGGTGGGGGCCAGACCCATTAGTCTGGCTTTCTAGAGATACTTTGCCTCCGCCGAGGGGGGGAAGAGGTTTGATCTGCAGATGGACGTACAGGCTCATAGGCGATGATACTCTCAAAGCGGGTGATGAGCTGGGCTATGTTGTTGTTTGCGCGGTCTAGTATGCTATGATGAATTGCGGTGTCGAAGAGGGGGGGTGTAACCAGGCTTACTTGTGAGAGCGTCTGCGGTGCGCTCGTTGGCGTTCATGGCTCAATGAGGAGGTGGTGACATGATTTGATGAGCTTGAAGTCGATTGCTTTGTTTAAGTGGCAGCTATATCGGCTGAATATGGTAGAAGCCTGAGGGGGGAGCAAGGTAGCAAGTGTTGTGTGTACAGATTCGATAGAAGGGCAAGGCCGCTTAAGAGATGAATGCAGGACGAATTTCGAACTTCCAAAGGAGACGGTCATTTAAGTGGCTCATTGGTATCAATGTTGTTCATCTAGCTCATGAGCTATTTTCATCGAGTCTTCATGATGCTGAAGCTCGTATCATACAAGAGCAGTTGTAGGTATCTTCCCCTCCAGGTTCATCGCCGTCAACCGTGTCGAAAAGCTCAGGGTGAAGCATGCTTAGTAGCTGCCGCCACCGCTGCCGGAATCACCTCCACCGTATCCTCCGCTGCCAGAGCCGCCTCCATAGCTTCCACTGGTACCTGAATCACCTCCCATTCCAGAACGACCAGAGTCACCACCTCCAAAGCCAGAGTCGCCTCCTCCCATTCCTGAGCGACCGGAGTCACCTCCTCCAAACCCTGAGTCACCACCCATGCCTGAGCGGCCGGAATCACCTCCTAGCCCAGAGCCGGAGTGCCCTCCCATCCCTCCCGTGCCGCCAGAGCTACCACCATAGCCCGAGTCGCCTCCCATTCCAGAACGGCCAGAGTCACCTCCCATTCCTCCCATGCCGCCGGAGCTACCACCATAGCCCGAATCACCTCCCATGCCAGAACGACCGGAGTCACCGCCCATTCCAGAGCCGGAATCACCTCCATACCCGGTGGTACCAGTACTGCCGCCATAGCCTCCAGATCCGGAGTCGGAGCCGGAACCAAAGCCAGACTGCTCACGCTTTTGGGCACCTTTGTTGGCCATGTTGTCGTTGCCAAGCATACTGCCAGCCTTCTCCATGAACTTTCCCATCTTGGAGTCTAATCAAGAAAAGTATCAGTGGGGTGCTAGAGTAGAGTTGGGTTGAGAGTCATGACCTACCGCCTCCACTACTCGAGTCGTCGTTGCTGGAGACATTGCTCATCTTGTTGCCAGAGCCAGCTCCGCCAGTCATGCCAGAGCCGTAGTTGGTGCCTCCAGAATACGAATCCGAGGATCCACCGATGCCTCCAGAGCTCTGCATACAGTCAGTCAACAGATTCGATGGGTTATGAGTTGGGTCTCTTACGCCATAGCTGCCGCTGTCACCACCGCCGTAGCCACCAGATCCCTGAATCTGTCAGCAATTGAGAGTTCTAAAGTGGAGGCTTTGATGAAAGGGTGAAGCATGGTAAAAACTGACGCGATCGTTGTCACCGTAGCCAGACATGTTGATGGCTTCTTGTAACTGATTATTGTTTGTAGAAGTTCAGTAGAAGGAGAAATTGACTGGATGATGAGGAGATTGAGGGTTCGATGGGAATTGAGATCTTTAGTGATGGGATTGAAGCTGTTTAAGTAGAGAAAAAGTGGGCTGGTGGGGTGTTTATCAAGATATCACAGGGCGGGGTCAGAGTGGTAGTGGGACTACTCGTAGCGGCCAAGGAATGATGAAGGGTTGCTCCTTCCCTCCAATAATGGATCGAGATCTTGATTCAGCGGAATCTTGAAAAAGTAATTGGAATTGGTGATGACAGGAATAGACATCATGCTGCGTCGATGAGGCAATGCATTTTTCTTCTGACTGCATAGTGATTCCAGCTGAAGCATCATGTAGGGGACGTCAGGAAGCAGCAGCACGCCTGAATTGCCCCGCGGATCGACACCGCCCCGCAGATCTCGTGGGCAGACGCGTCAGAAGAGTCCCATCGTTACCGCATGGGACTATAGGAGTGAGCGCAGCAAATGAGCTGCGAGTTGAAACTGATAAGCAAGGCCTTGGTGGGACAGGGATTTTGCCCTGAAAAGGTTGGTTGCCGATCACGTAAAGGCTTGTTTCATACTGTCATGCGCCTGCATTGGGGGGAAAATGTCCTCCCAATTGCCGCAGGACTACCGTACCTTGCGTACCTTATTCCAGATTCCGGAAGCCTGTTTTGCTGGGGCCTAGCGAGTCAAGGGGCAGCAAGATTTACCGCTTATATCCAAGATTCAAGTCAATGTTCCAGGTGCTCGTGGCCATGCATGGCACGTGCTGGTGCGTGCATCATGGCGACGATGGCAACTGGATACCGACAATGAAGTCGGATCTACACCCCGTCGTCGTCCAGCTGAAATCCTGCAGCATTTGTCGTTGCGTACAACGCACGCGGATCGAAGGCTCCTCATCGAACATATTTGCTCTAAGAATAAATCAGCATTCAGTAACCAATAGCTATGGCCAGAAATCGGCTGGGTCGAAGGTAGACTCACCATGAATCGTTTGTGGAAGTCACTTCTCAACAAATCATTGACAAATTCGGGCTTGCCCTTCTTCTCCGTGCCTCTTGCTTGGTTGCGAAACACGACATCGTCATCCCACCGTCGTTTTATATCGTTATCACGATCCGGCATCAGGAGAGGATTGCCCACGGCAATGTCAGACTCCCTTTGCTCCTGTTCCTTTGCAGCCCTCTCCTTTTCCTCTTGCTCTTTCTTCTCAGCTCTCTCCCTCTTGATCTTCTCGAGCTCTCTCATCAATTCTGCAGTCTCATCCTCCTCATCTTCGCTTTCCTCCTCGCTGCTCTCTTCTTCTGACTCTGATGCTGCATCGATGTGCTTTGTTTCTTCGAGGATTCTTCGTTTCTTTACCTCAGGGTCCTCTGTGTCTCCCTCCTGATCCGGTGTGTCTTCGAGCTGGCGTTTGGTCGGCACGGTAGTTGTAGAGTCCAGAGTTTTCGAGAGGGGCTCCTGGCCGAAGTGCTTTGCTTCAGCGTTCAACAGTTGGGCTTTAAAATCCTGGGTTTTGGGATCAGCGTCTCCGCCTTGGCCTGGTTGTCTGTTACCAATGGATCAGTATAGGGACTCTTCGTTGCACGGCGTTTGCAGCTCGTACCTTGTCTTTAGATGTGTATGAGCGGGCATCAAACGTTGGTGGTATGCTGGCCCCCGCTGGGCTTCCTTGCCGCGAGCCTAGAAGGAACACATTAGCTTGGAACGACGTATCTTCAAGTACGAGAGCATTTACGGGATCAAATGTGGGTCTATGAGCGGTAGTCATCGTGAAAGGTATTCCTGATGGGTACAGGGGGTGAATAGGTTGGCGAACAGCGAGATGTAATATATGAAGGGAGAGTAAGATAAGAATGTTGAATTTAATGCTCCATATGTTCACAATGGGGGAACACTCTTGGCACTGATGACACCCGATACGTCACTCTTGGCTGATTGTTGACAGCAATTTTGAGCTTGGCGCCCTCCGCCCTCGGAAAGCCCACCTCAAGCCCAGTGTGATAGCATTCGAGCGCAAGTCGCACGTTTGTAATGCCTCGCGAATCAGAACCTTCTCAGAATGAGCGCGAGTTCCTTCTTCAAGCCTTGGGCGAAGATATCCGCTTGGATGGCCGCGCACTCGACGCTTACCGCGACATCCAGATAACCTTTGGCGAAGAATATGGCGTTGCGGACGTGCGGCTGGGCAGGACGCGGTACAGCAACCCTCTTCCAAATCACCTTATATATATTGCTCGAGTAATCGACTGACATATTCAAGTGTCCTCGTCAAAACATCAGCCACCCTAGCGATCCCCTACCCCGACCGCAAGTTCGACGGCATCTTCACCATCACCGCCGAGCTCTCCCCCCTCGCCTCCCCCGCCTTCGAAAGCGGCCGGTAAGCTACCTATCTTCCCTGCCTTCGCTGCCGGGGTAAGCCTCCTCCCGTTCCTCTTACTCTTCGCCCTTTATACCCTTACTCGCCGGCCCCCCCACGGGGACCCCGAATTTCCACATCACTGACCCCCCTCTTTCCCACACCAGACAATCCGATCTCGAAACCTCCCTGACCCTCCACCTCGACACCCTCCTCCGTCGCTCCTCCGCCCTCTCAACCGAATCCCTTTGCCTGGTCGCCGGCAAACAAGTATGGCACCTCCGCAGCACGATCCACATCCTTGACGCCCATGGCTCGTAAGTCCTTTTTTTCACCTCTTACCACACTACTTCATTCCGAAACCCCCCCCCACCTTCTGGCAAACTTCTATTTCCTAAACGCCTGACACTTCTCCATCTACACCGATCGAAAAAGAGTCCCTCCAGTCCACTGGGGGAGCAAAGCAGCGCATAACTGATATTCGGGGCAAATCACCCCATCAACGTCTTAGGCTCCTCACCGCCTCATCGATAGCTTGTCTGGCGTCACTGCTACACTACCGGATCCGCGCGTCCGAGGTCCGGGGCGGTGAATTGAAAGTCTTTGCGCTCCACGAACGAGATCCGGTTCCGCTGGGGGGGCTGCTGCATCACCCTTGCTGCATCGAGATTGCGTTCTTCGCTCTCGAAGGGGCGGAGGTGAAAGCGGTGGTGGATCCGACGCTGGTGGAGGAGCAGGTGAGTAGCGGTGTGATGGTGGTAGGGGCGAATCGAGAGGGGGAAGTGGTGCTGGTTGAGAAGGCTGGTGGGGCGGAGGTCGAGGGGCCAGGGTTGCTGAAGGGGTTAGAGGTGGGGGTGGCCAAGTGCAGGGAGATGGTCGGGATGGTCTTTAGGGCATTGGAGAAGGATGCAAAGGTGAGGGATCAGGGAGGGATGGAAAGGGAGTTGAGGGCGGAGAATGAGCGGTGAGGATGGTTATTCTGAGGGAGGCACGGAGGAGTTTGAAGTAGTAGTTTCGCTGTGTTGAGATGCTCCACGGTACATTTGATACACTCCCCGCTGGGTATGCTCTGCTATGCTTACAATATAAGCGCCAGTAGTGCCAGGCTTTACACCAGTAACGCCCATGATACATGCTTTCCCAGGATGCCCCACCCGGTTCGCTGTGCTGTACATTTCCTAAACTCCAATGCCTTCCTCGAGCGCCGGAAATTAGGTCTCCGCCTTATGCTCCTTCTCCTCCAATTCCTTGATATACTTTACAAAGCTCTTCTTGTGCACCAGGCCGGCGTACACACCTTCTCTCAACACACATACATACCGCAACCCTAGCTTCACGAAGCATTGGAAAACCAGATCCATCGGACTGTGAATGTCAAGGGCGACTGGAGCGGGATCGATGTATGCAGTGAAATCAGTTGGATCGTGACGTTCTCCGTCCGGGTCGTCCTCCTCGATGCTACGGTTGTCTCTCCAGGAGACA
The DNA here is from genome assembly GCA_019925105.1 of Niebla homalea. Taxonomy (NCBI): domain Eukaryota; kingdom Fungi; phylum Ascomycota; class Lecanoromycetes; order Lecanorales; family Ramalinaceae; genus Niebla; species Niebla homalea. The sequence goes on from JAHGAU010000010.1 coordinate 1,577,169, forward strand.
TCTGTTGCCATAAGACACAAAGAGTGCTCCTCATCCTCAAGCTTATCGAGAGCGAATTCGAGATCGGGTGCAGGTATAAGCCCAACAAGGGCACCATGACGAAGTATTGGCAACCCACCGTCCAGCTCGCCTTTCTCATGAAGGCGGTCGAGCTTTCGACGTAGCGACGTGGCAGAGACCAAGGGTGAGTTCGAAATGTCGATGATTCGATACGAGCGGATGACCTTGGGACAAATGTCTCCAAGCTCATTGGTGAAGACAGGGTGTATCTTGTTGTCGAGTAGGGGGTATGAATTCATGTCCGTCAGTAAGTCGTAGATACTGAGGGGTTCGATAGCGTCAGCTGTCCATTTGGCGACTAGCACTGAGATGGAGAACGGTAGTACGTGGTCGAGACTCCCCGTCAATTCGAAAAGAATGACTGCCAGCGTCACAGAGAGGCGGGTCACGCCGCACATGGTTGCCCCGGCTGCTATGAGTGCATACACACCTGGGGTGACACAATCCTCCAGTCCGCCACCCTGTGGACAGCTTCCAACCAGAGCAGCGTCAGGGTGCATGACGACGATGTATTGCACAATGTGGCCGACCATGCGTCCCATCAGACCCCCAACAACCATAGAGGGCACGTAGATGCCTGCTGGTACTTTGATTCCAAAGGTGATTGTTGTGAGGATGGCTTTGACCACAAAGGCAATGCAGAGATAGCCAATGATTCTTGGAATGTCCTTCCCAACCTGAGGACATAGCCCACCTGAGCCATTGTTGCAAGGGCTGGCTAATTCATATAGCAGCTCGGTCACGGAGAGCTTGGTGTATCGGTTCCAAAAGCTGACGAGACCAGTCACGAGGCCGACAAGAGCCACTTCAAGGACTGGCCACCGTTTGATCGTAGGAATGCGTCGGAAGGTCCTGGCCCAGATTCGAGATGCCTTGATGAAGATCGCGCCCAAGGCGCCACCCAGCATGCCGAGTAAAACAAAGGCGACCATCTCGAAAGATCTCCAATCACTTGTATAGCGCACCTCGAAGATGACAATCTTTCCGGTGCGATAGGGGTTCAGGAATTTGAGTGAAAGGGCGGCAATGATGCAGCAGAAGAAGGTCCTGAACAGTGTCTTCGCTGGAAAGTAATAGCTGACTTCCTCCAGACTGAAAAGCACACCTCCGATAGGGGCACCGAAAGCAACTCCCACGCCACTGGCTGCCGCAGCACTGAGAACTTCTCGTCTTTTCCCATCGTTGTGATTGTATTTGGAGAATATTCTGCAGGCAATGTTGCCAACGCAGGTCGCGATATGGACATACGGACCTTCCTTACCCAGGCTCAGGCCAGATGCTACACTCAGTATGAGGGCTAGAGTCTTGACGACCAAGGTGCGGACACCGAGATAGCCATGGATGACAAAACCACTCAGAATAACCTTGACCTCAGCAACTCCACTTCCAGCTGCCGGGTAATAAATCATGGTAGAAGGGAGAGCCAGATTTTCCGCCGCCTCGGTGGGACTGATTCTCGCTTTGTCATCCTCGGCGGCCTTGCTCGATGTAGCTCCCAGATTCTCATCCAGCGTCGATAAAGAAAATGCAGATGGAATCTCTGTCCGCGTCAGAAGAGTAAGTAGACATGAACCAACAGCGAAGATGACGGCGAAGAAGACGTAGGCGATGAAGTCAATCCACCGGTCATCGAACCTCTTGATGTTCATCTGCTCACTCCATGTCATCCAATCGGAGCATTTCTCTGCTTCAAAGCAGCACTTCTTCTGGCTCAAATACCAGCCTCGAGTGCAGTAACCCTGCTTCACATCAAAGATTGATGTTTCTGTGAGGTTGACAAAGTATGCAACGCAAGCTGTGATGAATCCAATGATGGCAACGAGGACCCAGCCTTGAGCGCCGTCGAACCAAGCGTAGATACGTCCACGGATATCTTTACGGGCTCGTAAGTCTCGCACGCGAAAGTTGTCGGCAATGCTGTCGTGTACCCAGTCAGTGGAGGTGAATTGATCATACCAGACTCTTTCGTCCGTATAGACTTTCGAGTCAGCCATGTCTGTGAACTTTCTGCCGGAACCAAGCGCCCCAGCTAGACGAAAGGCCCATGAGTTGGCTCTAGAATGATTCTTGTGGAAGCCTTTCATACTGGTCGTACTTGGGACCCTCGAAAAGCGCGGGACGGCAGTATTGGGCTCTGTGTAGCTTTTGTTCTGCAGATGGCTTGGGCCAAGCAGACTTGAATGCTCATCCGGCATTCTTGAGGGTAGTCGACTGCGCAGGTCGAGTTCAGAGGTCCTGGCGGAATGGAGGCGACGAGAGATGATGGGGGACAAAGGGGATAGACGGTTCGTACTAGCGGTGAGCTGTTCATCCTCCTCATCGTCCGAGTCCGAGTCGGTCAGTATCGAGGGGCGTTGGGAGGTTGCAGAATGAGGCATCTTGTGGGATGGAGGGGGAGCGAAGCTCAAATGCAGTGGCCTTGGGCGTGCTTTGTCAGTCATGATGACCCCCGAATTTAGGCACCCGCCTCGTGTCGGATCATAAAGGGAAGCAGAGAGCAGGAGTCAAATGATTTGGGGATGACCAAAGAAAGTAAGCACGAGACATGTGCAGCAGATTTGGGGGCAGGAGCAGGAGAGACCTTTTGCAACATCACCGGAAAGGACAGTCTTATTTCAAGCCCGTCGTCACTGCGGCGGTAGTTTAGGGCGGAACGTGGCGATAGTAATTATCTGCTGCCAGCCTCAAACATGGCCTCTCTTTCTTTGTCTGTGTTTCAAACCGTTCCCATCCATAGGTCGAATCCGGGGAAGGGATGGGGGATTCAGGGATCCAACAAAGGAACAATAAGCATCAGGGGAATGGTGGAATGGGCTATGCAGGTTTCAGCTGGCTCCAACGCTTAGCAGGCCAATATAATCTGCTTCTCGAGCCCCAATATGCCCATGAGTGCAAGTGACGGAGGAGACGAGACGAGAGAGCAGGCGGCTGCATCATTAAATGAGTGGTCAATGGTGGGTCCCCTCGGGTCATGTTGGTGGATGATGGTCAGAAGTGGGGAGGGTCACGTTTCACTTTGTCACCCGGATGTACTATAAAGACTTTCGGGCGCATCGCCGCCGCCCGCATAGCTCGCTTGCTCGTTTAGCGGTGCCCGGCATCGCCAATCATTCATGGAGACTTTGACCAAGGATCGACCATCAGAAGATAGAGAAAGATTAATTGGCATGGAGTGGGGGTGTAGACATGAAGACAGATGCAACGACAAATAATTAGGAGGGTCAATTCCACATGTCAGTGGAGGATGCATTTTTTTGAGAGGCGAAAAGTCATTCCGATTGGATTTAGAACCTCCATGTATTTTGTTCATGCACAATCCATGCAGTGACTCGTTCACAAACCTTTCCCCGAACGCCTGGCGCTAGATAGTAACCTATATTGGATATTTGAAGCGCAGACCCGCTGCGTGGAACCGTCCAAGGCATGCTTATATGCCCTCACATCCCCTCCGCGCCACTGTCTATTATACGTCTCTTGGCGACATGTAGAAAGGATTGGTCGAGTACGCTGGCGGCGGTGGTGGAGGAGGATATTCCTGCCACATTTCTCCCTCTCAAGCCTCAGCAGCTTTGGAGTCTCCCGTATACTGTGCTCCCGTGCCTGCATCTTGGCCTCTCATTGTATAGCGCTCTCTATCTTCTTGATGCTGTGAGTTTCCCGTACGTTGCACTCCCATCATCTGTTGCCCTCGGAATCCTTGGTCCTGCCCAGCAGGCCCGTTTCCACCAATACTCGGCATCTCATTCCCTTCCGTCTGTATCTGCTTTCGCATTACCCGCTGCTGTCGGTACATTCGATACATCCTCCTTGCGAAGAGCAGACCTGCTATGAGGGCAGCGACGAATGCTAGACAGCCAAGGACAATGCCAAGGATGACTGTTGTGCTGAGTTTCTGATCGGTTGAAGCTGAGATGGATGGAGACCTCGCCGGAGCGGCTGTTATGGGAGAAGCATCTCTAACACCGCTGGGGGATGCAGTTGTTGGTGTCGGATGGTCATTTCCTATGGCAGTGCTTGTAGTAGACGCAGACGAGTCGCTGGAAGTTGGTTCGGGAGCTATTGGTGCCATGCTCGAAGACGTTGCTTCAAGGGTAGTTGTCTGCACTGCCGAAATTGTGATCGAGTGATCGATTGTTGTAGGGGCCGTGACCGTGTAGTACAGCTTTGAGATGATGGTGGTTGTTTCGTGGACTGTGAAGTACGAGCTGACTGTTTGCGTCTCTGTCTGAGTAATGATCTGGGTGATGAACTTGCCCTCGTCGGCCTTGTCTTTTCGGCGCTCCAGAGGATAAGAGCGCTTTTCCAGGGGTGTTGCTTTCACCAGAGAACGCCACAGCTTCTTGGGGAGTATCTTCATACTTGCAGATGGACGATGGAGAGAATGTGTTCACACTTGTTAAAGAAGACGCAGAAGTTGTGAGCGAGGGCAATGGAGCGCGAGGTAGACCTCCAGGATCGATGCGACAAATATGGAAAAAGGGGATGGAATTCCACGGTGTATTATGCGGACACTTGGAAGACAATTGCTTTGTTTGAGATCTTTGTTACATCTGTTACAACTTTGTATGACTCTTTTCCTTCATTGTGTCGCAGGTTTTCTCTGTTGACTGCAGGAGGAAACCCCTTTGTTGAAGGATTGGCTGTGAGCAGCCCGGCGCGCATATCGCGCTAGCAACGTCGAGGGAAAATCCTCGAGTCGCACATTTTGGTGTGAACAAAACAATCCAGCCATTTTGACGAAGAACGCGCAATAGAAATCATGTTGCTTTCTGAAATCATGCGGAAAAGTCGTGATTGGATGTCGGCGGTGTCTATCTAACGGTACACCTTGAAGGGGAAGAAGGTACTGCTAGCGAAAAAAGACCGCAGATGCGTTGATCTTGGCCTCGTAAGATGATCAATAGCTGATTGAGGTATTGAGAGCATTGACGATAAGGAATTGAGGCCGTTCCATTAAATGGAGAAAGGACGAGACGAAGGTACAGACGGGGAAAGAAAGACGAGAGCAATGAAATAGTGAAGATCGACGAAAATAGAGTTGTACACGACAAGCATCATACCTACCCAAGTCTGTGCGCTCTCACCTCAACACCAAAGGAATGACCCTTCACATGCTTAAATCTTGCACAAGGTCTGCACGGCGTCTTTCGTCATTTCTTTGGTATCTTTCACCAGACCCGCGATTGCTTTGAACCTAGCCCATCGCGTTAATATCTTTTGGAATGGCTAAAGGTTGGCTGGGGGGACGCCTACTCCGAAATGGCAGAGTCACCCATGCATTCGTACAGCCAGCTCTCACTAGTCGTGACAATTGCCCCTTCTGCCCGGAGTCGATCGAGAGCGATGTTCCGCTCCCCTTCATTGCAGCTGCTGACTCCATCCGCGATGATGTAGACTCGATGGCCTTCAGTCAGGAGATCCAAAGCTGTCTGCGTCACGCAAATGTGAGTCTCAATGCCGACTATCGCCACCTGATACTGCTCTCCCGGACGCCTTTGACCTAGGACATTGCGGAGATCAGGCACCATCATTGAAAAGGCGCTCTTGTCGATCGCCTGTGGCAAATCTCTCGCCAGCTCAGGGCAGGTCGGGCCAAGTCTTGCCGCATTCTGTGTGGTTGCAAAGGTAGGTATTTGAAGGATTTTGCAGGCCTTTATGAGCTTGGAGCTGGTATCGATGACTTTTGGGTATTCGTGAATGACGGGTCTGAATTTCTCCTGAATGTCACAGACGCTATTGTTTGTCAAATGACGGCCTGTCAAAAGCTCCAGATTTCAGCTTACAAGAGGGCCGGATTCGCTGTTGAATAATCTTAGCCCACAGACTGTGCCATCGCCATGAACAGCAGCAGCTTACGGAAACGCTTTGGACGTGCCGTCATGATGGAGGCGACTCAGTGGGAGAGGCTGACCTTCTTGCAATGCACGTTACGTATCCTAGCTCATGGAGGTTAGTGAAAGAAGGAAACTCCTTTAGATTATATATATTTATCAAAAATACCCCTCGACCTCCCGCCAGTCCGATGGGAGCCCGCTAGAAGAAGATGCCAAGACATGTAGCTGCAGGTCGAGTTTCTCCAGCCTCTTTTCAATCTGCCACACACTTTCTCCTCCTCACTTTCACTCATTGGCATGAATTTTGTACAACACTTTCAATCTTTTGCAGAGGGAACATTCTCTTCTATCTCACATGCCAAGGGTTATCTCGATTCGCAGACGCCCCAATTGATATACTGCGAAGCTCTTGCTCTGATTCACTTCCCCATTTGACCTGTCTTTCTCTTTTTTTTGAAAATCGCAACCCGCAATGGCTGAACCAGAGGTCCGCATAAGTCTTCAGCCCGAAGAATCGCAAGACGTCGACATGGCCGGCGATGGCGCAGAAGTGGAGGAGACTGGCGCAGCAGACTTGCCTGGCGACGTGGACGACACCGTCCAAGAGACCCCTCAAAAACCGCGCCTCACATTCTTGGAGTACGTTCTCCCACCCATCCTCTCTCTCCTGCTCATCCAATTGACACCCCCAGCTAATACACAACTCTACAGCTACCTCAAATCCCCCATCATAACCCTCACCGTCGGCCCATCCACCTCCTCCACCGCCCTGAGCGCCCACCAGCTCCTCCTCGAACATTCCCCCTTCCTGGCCTCCGCCATCTCCTCCCCCACCGGCTCCAACACCATCTCCCTCCCGGATCAAGACCTCGCCGCCACCTCCGCCGTCCTCGAATACCTCTACACGGGCGAGTATTTCCCACACAAGCTGCCCTCGCGCGGGACACTCCAAACGGACCCATCCATCCCGGACATGGACACGACAGGCGACCAGCTGCTCAAACATGCCAAAGTCTACACCCTCGCCGAGAAGCTGGGGATGCCGAGCCTGCGCACGCTGGCGCTGAGTAAGATCCACCTGGTGAACAGTACGGCGGTCGCGGAGCTGGCGTATGCGAGATATGTGTACAGCCATACCGATCGATCGGACACCACCATCAGGAAACCCGTGGCGAGCTTCTGGGGCCAGAGGAGTCATGTCTTGAGGCACGAGACCGAGGGGAGCTTTAGGGGCATGTGTCTGGAGTTCCCGGAGTTTGCGTTTGATGTGCTGAGTTTTGTGTTGGATGCGGAAGAGAAGCGGGAGGAGCGGAAGCGGAAGAGCACGGGTGGCGATGGGGAGACAAGTGTGAGGAAGAGGGCGAGAGGTTAGAGGGTTGTGAGTAGCAAGACGGCCGAAGTGTACGACATTGGGGGAGAGATTTGGGAATACTAGCTGGTCGAATATATGGCTGATATACCTGGGACGGGGCAGGCCATTTGGATCACATGGGAGAACAATGCTTTTACAAAAAGATCTTCCCGATTTGCTGAAAAGTTTTAGAGGTCAAGAATAGGAGACTTTGTATGATAATACCGAGGCCGATGATGGGGAATATACTTTTGTACAATTGAGCATCCTTTGCGGTAAGCGTGCCCGCTATGTGCAATGAAGACTGAGTGTCTGACGGAACGCTGAACACCATACCTACCGTATTGCCCCAATCGTTCTCTAAATCATCACAACCTTCCACCTCGTTGCCGAAACCTTTCCCCTGTGCTGGGTATGGGCTTGTTGAGCCTCAATATCCACAGAAGCAAGTCTTCTAGCGGTAGCAAGCAGAGGAATACCCCATTGCACAAGTATGCAGCACATGCAATTATCACCGCCATGAGTGCGTCCATCCAGTAATGATTCGCTGTAGCCACAATGGTGATCAAGATGAAGGACGGGTAGCCGAGCCCAATGGCCATGTAAACAAGCTTCCAACCCCAATTCTTTCTCGTCTCTCCCTTTTCCAGCGTGCGCCTGAAAATCCCTGCGTGGTAGAACATGGTGCATCCAATAACAAAGGCGTACCCGAAGTGCATGCTCGGCATGGCGGCAAGAGAATTCACAAAGTTCCCGGACATCCAGATCGATGTGGCGTTGTCATGACGGACCGAGTCCAGAAACCCAAATTCTGGTGGGAGGAGGCGAGGTGGCATACATGGATAGAGGGTGAATGAGAGGAAGGCGAAGAGGTTCGTGAGAGTTAACGTGCGCCTAGCTGTGGCAAAGGTGGAGTGTGAGGGCGCGATGTAATAGTACCAGGCGATAAACCTATGTATCGAGTCAGCGTCATCAATAGGCAAGGCTTTGAACCAAAGCTTACCCCACTGTTCCGGGAATATGTATCAAGGCGTAAGCGCGATTGAGCATTGTCAGCGCATCTTGGTGCCCGTCCATGAACCAATGCTGAACGTCATGCTCCTTCCAAGGAAACAAAAAGCTGAGGAAGCTGAATTGCTCAAAGTCGAGCACGGCGAGACCGTGCGCCCGAGCGACATCAATGATGGATTTTGTGAAAATTGCCGATGAGAGGACTTTTGTCATTCGGTAGAAGAGGTAGGTGATGATCCAATAGAACATTTCGATCAGAAAGGGGAACTTTTGCAGTAACCGGCTATGCACATGGTCTGAGAAGCGGGAGGTATTAGGAGTGTAAATGGCGCAGCCGCAGCATGCACGTCGCTTCGGCTGATGCTTGGATGCCAAATTGTAATTCTGAGTGTCATCATTATTATCTGGATCATACCACAGCAATTCGTCTGAGGAACGAGCGGAGTCTTCCGAGTCCAAGTACGAGTCATGGTAGGCCTGTTTCCGTTTGTCCAATATTGAAAAGTTGCGTCTTCGTGTGAAAAACATGGCACTGCAGAGGATCGAGAGTACAATCTTGAATATGTCGTCAGTGTTGTTCTGTCGATATTAGGGGTTTTCAACTCACCAAAGGTTCCCCCCATGGTGGCAGATGGTACATAGGCTGACTGTTCCATTGTGGAGGGGGCTCCTTGATGGTTAGATTGGCCTCCATGGTGATGGTCCCTCAATGATTGAAAAGGAGCGAGGAAATGGCTTTTGGCAAGTTTGTGTCCAGGATAATTCTGTCACGCGACGCCTCAAAACGTTTGGTGGCGTCCCCACAATGATGCAGCCCAACGGTGAGACGGAAGTTTGCTGATTCCGTGAATGTCCTCTATCTTCGAACCACCCTGCTTATTGTTTTTGGCGGTGATTGCATCAGGTATCCGTCAAGCGCTCCAGGATAGTTTAGCCATCAATCTTTCAGCTCGGCTTGTTGCCTTGCGAGCAAACCAGAGTCCAGCTCACGAAGAATGATTTGGAAGATTGTAGGGACAGGCTTCAGGCCTCGAATTGGGCTTTATGTACGGTGGGGAGTGAAGTAAAGGCTCCGCGTAAGCAGACAGATGCGGGACTGGAAGCTCCGGAAGATGATGGAATCCTTCCTGCCGGCCTTGCTCGGAGCTGCTTGGTATTATTGAAGACCGGTGGGCTATCTGTATGACCCTCCTCTAGGATTCGGTGAGATAAGGTGAGTGAGCGATGACAAGAGAGGGTTAAGTATGAGGTGTGATGGAAATAGGAGCGCGCTGAGTTTGGAACCCTCGGAACTCTCGGCTTGATGGCCGAGGGAGGATCGCCCGCTAGCCTAGTGTTCACCCGCAAAACGCAAGAAGCCACGTGATGTATCTGTTTACAATGACTGCTGTTGGGAGTATTTTGAATAGACTAAACACTGACAGGAGATATACTACTACTTTTCCACAGGTGTGGCATTTTGCATTTGATAGCAGTCCTATTGTAAACTACACAGCCGAATCATACAGTGAAGATGGGCCTGGCACTATCAAAGACCCAGCTAGACCTGTACCCACCGTGATACTTGACCTGAAGTCTGCCGTTTGTGGTGATTTAATCATGTGATGCCGAAGACTTCTGGGCAGGGTTCAGCCAGCCAAAAGCTGAAGCTCCACCAACCGGGTTGGAGGAATTCAGCTTGCCACTTCCTGATGCACCCTTCTCAGAGGAGAGTGATCTACCCGTTCCGGGGCTCTTATTCTCGTTGTTGCGTAGACCAGCTGATCGACTTCCATCTCCAAACCTCGAAGGAGCAGCATCGAACCCGACCGGTACCTGAGATGAGGACATCCTGGAGGTGTTCAGTCTTGCAGGCTTCAGCACCTTCATACCTCTGCCGCGACCAGCTCTGTTGTAAGTAGAACTCGAGCCTGTGCTTGTTGATACACCTTCTGGCCGATTCCCTTGTAGCGAGTCTCTCCTCCAGGAACCCCAGATATTGCCGCTTTCAGGTTTGTTGGGTGTGTATGGTGTATCTGGAGTCGATCCATTTCTGAGTTGATCGGTCTCCTTGTTGTCTGCAGCTACTTTTGTAGGCTCAGGTGCAGCAGCGACTTCAGTCTCAACGGGCGGTCTTGACTCATCTGCGGACGTTGACGGCGAGGTTGGAGAAGGTGTAAATGATTCTTTACGGGTAGCCTTGGTCTGAGGCATTGCTGTTTCTTCTCGTATTTGGTTTGAGGTCGGAGGCTGTTGGTTCGCGCCAAACTTACCAGATTCAAGGCTCGAAATAGTGCTCTGCTCGATGGGTCTAGCTGGCTCGTCGGGAATATTGGTCTGCAGCTTTTGGAAGATTGTTGCGTTTTCAGGCCTGACCAACGGTACCGAAACCTTGTTGCGTTCATCATCAAACAAAGTCAGACGGTCCAGCGAGAAATGGATGTCTGCGTTGCGAAATCGGAGAACGTCGCATCCAATGAAGATGTCAATAGTGTTGGACTGAGAAGTAGAATTCTGCACGAAGAACTCCACTGTCAAGGTAGGGAGCTGAGGAGTTGGACTACTCGAACGAGAGGACGACTGTTGTATGGTAGCTTCGGGGAGATAGACGGGTAGCTTGATGATGCGACGGCCTTCAGAATCTAGTATTATTTGATGCTGATAATTGAGGCGTCGAAGTAGACGCATATCTACAAGAGACTTGTACGATCCAGTACAGACAGCCGCATAGAGCAATGAGTCGGTCGAAAAGTCCGTATTGAGCCAACATCGTATGATTGATGGTACAGGTCCCAGAATGAAGAGTCCGGGAGGAGGCCCAGAAGGCACAAACGAAGGTACAGTAGCTGATAGAGGGCGAGATTCCACGCCGATACTGCTGGCGCGTGCCGAGTGTGTCGAGCTTTGACGGCCTTCGGATTTGTGGGATGAAGTCCGTTCTATCAAGGGATGACTGCCAAAAGCGCTGCCAGACCTTGAAGGGTAGAAGTCGTTGGCCGAACGTGAAGCTTGTCCGAAGTGCCCATGGAGTGCACTCTCATCGAATCTGACACTATTCGCTCTTGACGCGCCTCGTCTTGGCTCATCATCCGTGTCCAGGTGGAGACTCCCCATCATGCTGCTTGTCTGGTCAAAGCTCTTGAAGGCTTCCGCTGCGGGATTGAAGCTCGTATCTGCAGGTTGATCAGTATGACTTTTGGAAAGGAATATGTGAATTTCGTACCTTGCTGCGGGTTGCCATTCAGCATGCCGTTGTATGGGGATTGATTGCCCCATACAGATTTGAGCCGAGACTCCCCATCCTGACGCTGTTCAAGGCGCATGATGCGATCAGCGTGTTCAGCTTGGGTGGCATAGACATTCTTCATTTGCGTCTGGATGTAGGCGAGATCTTGTCTGGAGGCTTGACCTGACTGCAGGTCCATCCCCAAACATTAGATGAATGGCCAGGTGAGTTGACCCCTGGATGGTGAAAGTTTCAGGATACACCATAGAACTATCCCGGATGACAAAGACCGCCCAAACTCCCTCCAAAGCACTCTCACCTGGATGCTGTTCAATCAGTCCAGAAACAACCACCCTCCACCAGACTCCTCCCTCCTCCGTTTACGCCTGCGGCGGAACGGTCAGTAGTGCCCTGTCACAGACTTAGCGAAGCTTTCAGCGAGGCCCGAAATGATTCTTACAGCCAGTGCTGAGTTAAAGCGTTATTGTTGTTCTATTGAGAGGAAGCTTGAATACAAGAAATCTTGACAACTAGAGATGTGAAGATATGTCTCGGTCGGTCGCGAATCTATAACGGTGAGAGGGCAATTGAGAGCAAGAGTGATTTCGAGCGAATTTGCTGGGTATGAATGACACGAGACTGTTGTTGGGTTGCCGAGATAAATTTACCTATTGTTTGTGGTTGGTCTGTAGCGTCTCGAGGAGTCCCGGTGAAAGGTAAAACGGCCTCGCAGGGATAATTAGCAGAGAGAGACAGATCAGAGGGTGGCTACAAGGGTGTGAATCATTCGTAAGTGTGGAGAGACTGAGTTGTGTTGAACATGGGAGAATAATGTCAAGTGTTGACAACAAAGCCTGTGATGGTGGATGTTGAAATGATGCAAAGTCAAAAACTGCCACTCCCGCCCGCCTTTCCACCCCTCCCCCTCCCCCCTTCCCCACCCGTTTTCCGCTCCCCATCTCTCCTTTTACGTCGTATTACTTTCAATGTTCATTGACTATCCCAATCAGCTGCCTTCTCAGATGATGCACTTGTCGAGAGACATTAAATCCATCTAGCTCAATTGGTAGCCTTCGAATATTTCCGCGCGACACTCGTGGCCTATGCCTTTGCCACTTGAGGTCGAGACCCTGACTCCGCCCCGCCATTGAATCACCATAATTGCAATTGACGCCGTGCGCTTTACAGTTGCAAAGGAACCATCTTTTGTTTATGCAATGCCATCTCATATCGTCACTTTCAACAGCCAGAATATCTACAACATGACTATCCGCGCTTAGCCGACGCTTGACACGCTTGATATAGAGTCAATTCCTGTGGATGAGGGTTGTCAAAGGTCCAGCACAAGGACGATCGGCACCAAAGAAAGAACGGAATAAAGAATTCACAAGCATTCCGTGCCATATCCTTGGACAATGGGTCCATCACTAGAGCCGCCAGCTCCACCAAGTCCCTCGGCGGACGCGGGTATCGCCCCGGTAAAAGAAGTACATGATGGGGACAAGGGACACGTACCTCCGGTCTCAGACATCGACGTCTTCACACTGACACCTGTGGCGGCGCTGAAAATTCTATGCAATTCATTGGAGGTTCTTGTGCACATCACAGGAGACATACCGCCGACGCCCCCAGTGAGCCATCCGCCAATACCGCGGTTGGATCTTGTGGAGGCCGAGAGTGAGAATGCAGGACGGCTGGCTGAAGAGGAGAAGAAGCAAAAGAGGAGGTCAAGGCAATGGATCGGTGACGATAGGGACGTGCCAGTCAAGGCAAGGACACCCATTGGTAGCCCTGAAGCCCGTCCAACAGAAATTATCCAAATTGTCGATCCGGAGGTCGACCCATTCATAACGCAGCATGCCGCTGTGATCAGGAAGTTCTACTCGAAAAAACCTCCGCCAATAGCATTGGAGGACTATCTGATGCGTTTGCATCGATACTGTCCCATGTCTACCACAGTCTACCTCGCAGCAGGGCTCTATATCCATCGACTTGCTGTAATTGAGAAATGGCTTCCTGTTACTAAACGCAATGTACATCGGCTCGTTCTCGCGGGCTTGCGCGTCTCTATGAAGGCTCTCGAAGACCTGAGCTACCCGCACTCGCGATTCGCCAAAGTCGGGGGTGTAACCGAATCGGAATTGGCGCGACTCGAGGTCAGTTTCTGCTTTGTAACGGAGTTCAACCTTAGGGTCACGAGTGAGATGCTCTTGGAGCATGCTCAAGCAGCTAGAGACGCCGCCTCACTCCACCAGATCCCGAGCAGCTTTCAACCGAAGATGCCGCCACTGAAGAAGAAGCGATTTCTCGTCACCAATTACGACAATCCAGCTCGTGCTGCTCAGGCGGAGGCTTCTGCTGCAGCTGGATGAAAGGACAGCATCTATAATGAGTCTGAAGATGAACAAAAAGTAAATGATCCAACACTAAACCCATAAGTCTCAAGGGCAGAGCAGGAACCCATAACAAATAATGCGCGCTATACACGTTGTTACAGGCGCTGTCGTCGGTCGGATATTGCGAGTCAGAAGTATGTCCACTCGGGTGACTTCTGATCGTCTGAATTTACTCCACGGGTTTTCCAAAAAGCCTTGTTATCAGCGATCAGCGGTACGCGAATACGAAGAATTGCTTGCGAAGATATCAGTATCTGGATAATCCAAATGAGAGGAGACAAGGAGGGTTGTGAGGTAGGAGCCTGTGAGGTAACGCATTTCAACGAATACTAATGGCATTCTCTAGGATTTTCGTCTTTTTCACGCGAGTATACAAGAGCTTCAGCTATCGACCCAATTAACCTCCCATCGTATCGCTCAATTCACATGGAGGGCTGCTTCAAAAACATCTGCGTGCCACCTCTTTTCACCATAGTTTAATATCGAAAAGCCTTCGCTGTCACGCCAGACCTATCGTGATCTTTCGTTTTACAATTGGATTGGTTAAAGCCATTACTTGAAAGAATCATTACCAAGATTAACTTCCTGACAACTCTATTCAACCTCTTCGACAATGACAGGCTTCAGATAGTTCTTGTACGTGGAACAACGCCAATGCCCCAGCTGTGAAGCCAAAATTGGCTAGACTGTAACGGCGATTCGTACTGTAGATGCCAAGACTACTCGTATGCTGACATAATATAATGTTAAGTCTGGACCAGTCATTGCCTCAGGCCCTCAGAGCGTATATAACGGCTTCGCCGCCGGCTAAGCCCCTTCAGGTTAGCCAGCCGCGGCCGCTAACCCTTTTCGGTTAAAGCCGGGGTTATCGCGGCCGCGGTACTTATACGTTTAAGCGTAAAACCTTAAATATAAAATAAATTTACGTAATAAATAAAAAGTCCTATAAAATATATAGAATTAATAATTATTTAGCCAAAAAAAGTATTTTAAACGGTTTTAATCGTTAATATCAGAAAAATATTAAAACTTCTTATATATATATAAAATAATATAATTTTTATTTATTAATATATAATAATAATATTTATTTATATTTTATACTTAATAAGTTATTTAGTTATTTATTAAATTAATTAATAATCTATAATTATAAGTTAATAAATTATTTATAAATAAAATAAATATTTTTATTTACTTTTTTATATATTATTTTAATTATATTATTTATTCTATATAATATCTTAAATAACTTAAATATATAAGTTAAATAAGTTAAAGAATAAATAACGCGGTAATTACGTTTTATTATTTTTTATTATATAGATTAAGCGATTAAAAAAATATTTATTTAATTTTTTTTACTTTTACTTTTTTATATTTTATAATTTATTAACCTATAAATACTTTATAAGTCCTTTTACCTTCTTTTTTTATTTTTTTTACTTTCTTTATTTTATTTTTTTCTTTATATATTTACTTTAATAAGTTTTTTTATATATTTAATATTATTTAATTATAATAAATATTAAGAACGTTTATTATATTATATTAAAGGAAAAAAAGGAAAAGAAAAAAAAGTTAAAGAAACCGATAAATTAAGCGAAATTAAAAAAAATAAATAAACTGAAATTATATTTAAAAGGATTAATTATAATATCCCCTTATAATAAGGGAAAAGAAAATCCCGATAATATTATAAAAAAGAATATTAAATAAAAAGATATTATATAAAAGGATATTATAGAAAAAGATATTAAATAAAAAGATATTAAATAAAAAAATATTATATAGGAAAATATTATAAAAAAAAAGTTTATAAAAGAAAATAAATATAATAAAAAAAAAAAAAAAAGGCAATAATAATAATAAGTATAATAGAATTATAATAAAGGTTTATTAAGAATAACGGGATATCTTATAAATCTTAAAGAGAACGTTACCGATAATTTTATTAAGATTTATAATAAAGCGGGAAGAATATTAAAACCTTTTATCCGTCTTAATTAAGCGAAGAAATATTATATAATATATTATATTATCTTTAATTTAAATAATTTTATTTTAAGATTATTTTTACTTATTATATATTCCTTAAACGTTAACTTTAACGGATATAATATATTTATTAATTTAAGTATTTAAAATAACGGAAAAATTAAGTATTATAAAATTAAGATTAACGATTTTATGTATATTTAATTTATATTACGCTTAATTAATAAGTAATTAATAAATTAAATTAATAAATTTAATAAAAATAAAATAATCCGAACCGGTTATTATCCTTTTAATATTATTATAAAGGAATATTACGATAAAAATAATAAAAATATATACGGGCGTTTAATAATTTAAGTTAAATAATATTATTTTTAATATTAAGGTTTATAATTATTATACGGTAAAGAAAAAAAGAGTTAATATATATATTGTCCTTTATATAAAGATAAGTATTATAAAATCCTTACGTAAAAAATTAAAAATTACGTTAAAATTTAAAGGTTTTTAAGTTATTTAAAAGATATTATTATTAAGGAGGCTTATTAAAATACGGGAAAGTTGTTAACCTTAAATTTAAAGAAATTAATTTATTATATAAAGGATTTAATTAAAGTACCGGAAGTAAAAATTAAAGTATTTAAGAAAATATATAAAAGAAAAGAAAATAAAATAAAATCTAATAATAAAAAGAACTTGGGAAATAAGGTAAAGTCTGGTGGTAAATTAAGCTTAAGAAGTAAAACGAAGTTTAATAATAAAGTAATTTTAAGGGACGGATCTAAAAATAATAATAATAATATTTTCAGCGTAAATAATATAAAAAACCTTTTAAATCTTATATAATATAAGAAGTTTTAATAATTTTATAATAATCTGAATAATCCGACTTTAACGGTAATAAGCAATATAATAAATATAAGAATAGGATATATACGGCCGTATTAAAGGATAATAAACGATTAAGCCCGTAAATAATTAAATTATATAATTTTATTAATACTTAACGTTTACCTTTTATTTATTTATTTTTACTATTAATTTATTACTAAATATTAAAATTACGCGGCGCGGTTTTAATATTTAATAGTAATTTATTATTATAATGCTAATTAGGAAATAGTAATATTTAAGATAAATAATTATAATATTATTGTTGGTGTATGGACCAAAAAGTGTGATAATGTATGAATAATAATTCTACCTAAAGGATGGGAGCATTATAAGGATGCCTATCCTCTACGTATAAAGGGTGTCCTATACCTATCAATGCTCCCATATATATGCTATATATAATAAATACCATTAAAAGAAAAAAGGCCACTGTTTATAATAACGTTCACCTTAATATACCAATATAAATATTAATACCCAATAATGCGTTATATTCCCTATATCCTATATTCTTATATTAAAATCTTATTTAATTTTACGGGGGCGGTTGCGATTACGCTTAAAACGGAGCGTATGAAGAATATTAATAGATAATAAGGGTATTATTTCGGTAAATACCGATAATAAAATAATACGAAGTTTATTATAACGGGTAATAACGACGTTATTAAATTCGGGATACGTAGTATAGAATTAGGTAATAAGTCTAAATATAACTTTAATAATAAAAGCTTATTATTATATTTTATACCTTAAGTAACTTATTTAATTAAGTATTTATTATCTTTTTCCTTATAAATAATCCTTTTAATAATATATTCTTCCTTATTTTTAGAATTTACTTTAAATATAAACGGTGTATTATAATTAAGTTATTTATTAAAAGGGTTTTTTATTAAATTATTAATTAACTTAAATATATTAATTAAAATAACCGGTATTATCTTTATATTAACGGGTAATTTAAGCTTATATATAAGATAATTAATTTTCTTAATAATAAAGAAAGGTCCGGTACGTTATTAATATAATTTATAGTTTTTAATACCGGGGATATTATATTTATAATATAATTTTAAATAAACCAAATTATTAATATTAAATTAAATTAACTTATAGTTTTAATTATACCGGAATTTAATTATTATTTACGTAAATTTCAATATATCCTATATTTCTTTACGATTTTATAATCGAAATATATCGTATTTAAAAATTAAAGAGATTATTAAAAAATTTAAGGGGTTACGGATATTTATATTATAATAAATTTTATTTAAAATAAATTTAATTAACGTTAACTTTAAATTATTTAAAATACCTTAAATATATAAGATAATATTTATTTAATTATAATCCGGATACGTAATTATAAAATAATATAATATAATTTTAATTATTTAATTAATCTATTTTAATTAACCGTTAATTTAAGGGTAATATATATTAAACGTAAGAATATAAGTATCTATTTCTTTAAATATAAATTTCTAAAATACGGAAATAAATTTACGATTTTTATTTAATATAATATCGGAGGGAATATTTTAATTTTATCTTATTAATTCTATTAATAGTAATTTTGCTTAATTATTAACCTTAAATTTAATATTATTAAAAAGTAAAAGTACCCGTTTAAAGAACTTATTAATAACGGTAAAGAGTATATTATAATTATATTAATTTAATAAAATAGTAATAAAATTTATATAAATAATATAAAAGATAATTAACGGGCTTAAAATTAATTAAAACGATTTATAAAATATATATTTTTTAATTTAATTTAAATTATACTTAAAGTAATACGTAATATATTTCCGTAATTATTTACTTAACTTAAATAAATATATTGAATTCATTAATTTATTATAGGATCGGTTAAAGTTATTATATAGTAAATTATTATATACTTATTAAAAGATTGCTTTTTTAAGTTTATTAAGTATATATAATTATAATAAATAATTAACGGATTTTAAATTATAAATAAGGTTATTTTTTAATATAAAACGCAATTTAATTTTTATATCTTATAAATTTAATTTTTCCTTAATTATTAAGACTTTCTATAATTTTATTTATATTTTATTTTTTATATATTCTTTTTTAATCTGCTTTTTAAATTTATTTAAGATATAAATATAATAAAAAATAGTTAATTTATTATTATTTACGTTATTGAGAATTCCGATTTCTATAAATAAAGTTTATATATTATTAATTAATAATAAAAGTACGTTAAAAATAATATTTATTAAATCCGATTTATAACGTAATAAAATATTAAATATTAATAAATATTATAATACGTAAATTAAGCGGAGATTAAGCTTATTAATTATAAAAATCTTTAAATTAATTTATCTAAAAATATTAATAATTACGTTATAATTTATAAAAATTATATAATTAAATTTATAATAATTCGTTTTAATTAAGTATTTAATTTTACGTATGACCTAGATTATACCTATAGTTTTTAACTTTATAAGTTAATAATTTTTTTTTATTATATTTAAGCTTTTATTAAGGGATATTATTAATTATATTTTATTATATATAATTTTTAATAAATTATTAATCTCCGTAATATTATAAAATAACGGGTTATCCTTAATATAATATATTATAATTATAATATTTAATTCCTTTAATATATTAATATTAATAAATAAGGGTTAATTAAGATTATAATATATAAGAAATAACGGTTTTAAAAACGCGTTTTTTAAATCCTTAAAAGTACGGTCCTTTTTTTAAGTAAATATAAACTTAATCCGAAATATCCTTTATTTACGGCGTAAACCGGTATACTTTAAATTTACTTTTTTAAAATCTATAATAAAAAAGGTTTTATATACTTAAAGTAAAATAATATATTAAGTATAATTCTTTATTCCGGTACGTAATTAATTTATAAAACCAAAGAAGATTTTAAAATTTCTTAATAAGTCGGGAAATTTAAGGTTTTATATAACCTTAATTTTATTATTAAGCGTAAATATCCTTAAAGAATTAACTTATTAATTAAGGAGTTTAATCGTAAGGTAACTGATAAATAATTTTATCGGCGAAAGGTCTACGCGTTTATCTTTAAGAATCTGAAAGACTTGGCGCAGGTGAATAATATGCTCCTCCAACGAATAACTGAAAATGATTATGTCATCCACGAATACTCGTTTGTCTTTACATATATGGAGGACTGCCTTTGAAACCCATTAATGCAACCGAAGATTCCTCCTGACCCCTATAGGAGACAATCCAGAGTTTATGCCGATCGGATTTATATATGAAAAATTAATAGAAATAACCGCGGGTATCGATTACGGTAATATATTTATAATTTATAATTAAAGAAATTATTTCCTATTATAATAATAACGGATATAAATCGGAAATCGTAATTTTATTAAATAATTAAATATTAATTATAATACGGCCTTTACGTCCGTTTAAAATATCGTATTAAATAATAAAAATAAAATATAAAAATTCTATAAATTATATAGATTAATATAACTTACCCTTATTATATATTTTATTTAAAGCTTAATTTATAATTTTTTAATTTTTATATTTAATATTATATATTTTCTTAAGTTTAATAATTATATTAAATTAAAAATTAATAAATATATATTAATTTTCTAGAATATTAATTATAATACCGTTATCTTTAAAAATATTATTAAATTCTTTAACGATATTACTTAATTAAACTTATATATCTTTATTATATATATAAATTTTAACGCCGTTAAATAAAACCTATTTTTTACGGTTATTAATTTATAATAACCGGTTTAAGTAGGTCTTTAAATAATTAAAAGTTATAAAAATTATTCCGAAGAATATAAGGATTAATATTATTATTATAGTAATTTTATAAATTTATAACTTAGATTTTTAAATCCTTTATTTATAAGTAATAAGTAATATTAATAAACTTAAAATTATTATATAATAAAGTTATAAAAGTAAATTATATAAAATTCTAAGTTTTATTTTATATAATAAGTTAACTTTTTAATTAATATCGTTTTTAATTTAAATAATTAATATTTTTAAGTTAATAATATACGTAAATATATTATTTTAGAATTTAAAATTATAAGATAATATTAATTACGGTTTAAAGATAAAATCCGGGACTTCAGTAATTCTTTTAAAGTCCCTTTTTTCTAATATATAATTAATACTTATATTATATTATAAGCTAAGACTTAAGTTTATTATTTTATATAAATTATACGTTATAGCTACGTTACTTCCTTTATAAAAGTAATTACCTTAATATTTATATTTTTATAAGTATTAATAATATATTTTTAATTATTAAAATTAATTATTATTTTATTAAAAGTTATAATATTAATAATAATCAGAATATTAATAAGTAAATTACGTATTAAATAAATTTCAACCGAGATTTTTCTTAAGATAAATATTATATTCTTTTTTCTTAAGAAGAATAAATTAAGTATTATAAATTTATCGGTAATTAACTTAAAATTATTAACGTTTATAACCGGAATTAACTTAAATAATTTCTGGATTTTAAAATTTAAATCTAGAATTTAAGAGAATATAATATTATAATTAATAATTATAATAAAATACCCGTTATTTATATAGAAGTCTATTACGGGTAAATTAAGGGTAAATTAAACTTTACTTATAATATATTAATATACCTTAAAGGTAAAACTTATAAAATACGTACTCCTTATTACGGTAAAGTTAATAATTATAGGTAATATATTATTAATTTATTAAGCTTATATATATTAATTATTAACGGATTAAATCCGTTAATTCAACGGAAAAACCTTAAAAGTACTTAAGTTTATTCTTTTTAATTTTTAATAATTATATTTAAAATAAATAAAAAGTTTATTTTATAATAAGTACTTTAATACGTATTTAATATATTAATAACGTATAAGGAATAAATATATAAAATATACTTTTTTTATAGTAAAGTTATTATTATCTTAAGATCCTTTTAATTTTTCCTTATTAAATAACGTATTTTCCTTTTCTTTATTTTTAAGTATAAAGGCTTAATTAATCCTTTATTCTATATAATACGTTCAGTATTTAAAATCGGACCCTTTTCTTAAGGGCCCTGATTTTCCTTAATTTAATATTAATATTTTCTTTTATAACGTTAAAAATAATTATTATTATCCTTTTTCTTAAAAAGGTATATATCGTAAGTTTTATTTTATCTATATATTTAAGAAAATAACGTTAATAATTAAAAAGAAAAACCGGTTTCTGAATTTTCTATGAAATTCCGGTTATTTTAAAATAACGTATCCGTTTTACGATTTTACGGATATATTTATAAAGGTATATAATATTTTATAACGTAAACTTATTAATTATATTTAAATTTATTTATAAGCTTAAGGTAATTATTAATAATAATAATTATAATTGGTAATCGTAAATCCCGTTAAAATTTTAAGTTTAACCCGTTATAAATAAGCATAAGTTAATTTTAAATATTATTAAAATTTAACATACGTATAATCCGTAAAATAATCTACGTATATTTATAAGGCTCCCGGTTTTAAAAAATATTATTTATAATATACTTTTTAATAATTAAAATATTTAAGCCGACTTATTAAGGTAATTTAAATTTAACGATAATTTAAGAAGTTTATTTAATTAAATTATTATTATATTTAATAAGTTGTTTCTCGGTATTTAATAACTTTATAGTATATTACTTTAAAGTGGTACCTTTTAAGTATAATTATAGGTTATTCCGTAGTAATTATATATTTATTATTTAAATAATATCCTTTAATCGATCGATAAAGATATATATATCCCGGAAAAAATTATATTTTCCGGAATACTTAATTATAAAAACTATATTGGAAAACTTATTTTTATAAAAAGGTTAAAAAATCCGATATTACCGGGATTAAAATTTATTAATCGGTTTAACTATAAGTTTTTTATTAATTATATTACGTTATTAAGAAAAAGGAATAAATTATTATTAAGATTATTTTACTATTAACCTTATATAATAATAAAAATTAATTCTTAAATTATACCCCGTAATTATATTATTTACTCTTTAATAAAACCTATTATTTTTAATTAATTAAGCGGATTAATAGATTAAGTAAAAATTACTTCTTTAATAAAGGTACCTCTTATTTAATATAATAAACCTGGGTTTAATAAACTCGATTCTGATGTACCAAATTTATTGGGCTCGGATTCCGGTTCAATACTTGGAGCCGGAGGGGAGCGTCGTAATACTAACGCTGATATAAAAGGTGAATCTGGTGGCTACTGCAATGGTGGCTGCTGTAAAGGTGGAAAACTGTCTGGCAGAAATGGTGGTCTTACGGTATTAAGTTTCTAAGGACTCTAACCGTATCGACGTAATTTAAACCTGCCTGACTTCGTTAAGGTTAATAACGATCTATATAGTAATTATAACGATAATAAAACGTCTTTAAAGTATAATAGATTACGCTAAAATATTAAAGGGTTTAAAATCTAGTTTTTAAGAATTAAATTAAGAAAAGTAATAAGTTTTATTACTTCAGAAGATTTTAATTAAAGTAATCTATTTATAGTAAATATAGTTCTTAAGTTACTTAATCGTTAATTATTCTTAATTATTTAAATAACTTTTTTTAAAGTTAAATATAAAATCGCCGTAACTATTAAGTTACCGGATTTCAGTAGGGCGTTTAATTAATATATTAAAGTAATAATATTAAGATCCGGTAATACTTAAGAAGCCTATAATATATATATTTTCTTTATAATACCGTTTTTAATTTTTCTTTAAAGGTATTTAAAAGCGAATTGAAAACGGTATTTTAAAGGATACAAAATTAATACCTTTAATACCGCTATAAAGGAAGTATCCGCTATAATTAATAAACTAATACTTTAATTCATATTAGCGGATCTTACGATATACGTTAATATAATGTTAATATAAGTAATTATTGCTACTATTTGTTAATATATGGACCAAAAAGTGTAATAATATATAAATAATGATTCTACCTGAAGGATGGGAGCATCATAAGGATGCCTGTCCTCTACGTACAAAGGGTGTCCTACACCTATCAATGCTCCCATGTACATGCTGCATATAACAATTATTAAAAAATAAATAAATTAAAAAGGGTACTTAAAGAAATATTTTATTAATAATTTCAGAGTTTCCTTAATATTTCCCTTATTAATTAACCTTTCTTTATTATTATAATACCTATTTTAGCTTTAATCGCTATAAGCTTAATTAATTTAATTAATATTAATAATTACGTTGTTAATAGTATTTTTAAAAAGGTTTTTAAGTAAATTAAAATTCATAATTTAATATAAAAATAGTTAAATAACGTTATAGAAATCTTTAATATTACTTCGGAAAGATAGGAAATCCATAAAGCTATTATTATTAAAGCTTAAACGATTATATTATAAAATTAATTATAAAAGGTTAAATTCGTTAATAAGAAAAATACTATATAAGAATTATAATCGCCTATTATTAAGAGTATTATTAATATTTTCCGGTTTAAATAACCTTTTATAATTAATTTTATAATATAATCGTTTAAGCTTTAATATAAAAACGAAAAAAAGGCGGTAATTTAAATAATTTAATTAAAGTAAACCGTTAACATTATAAATTAGACCTTTAAAATTATATCGGAAGGTACTTTAATATCGATAATCTTAATATTTAAAAAAATAGATTTACCGTAAGTGAAGCAATTAATTACTTAAGTTACGTTAAAAAGGCTACGGGAGATTAAGACCGGGAGAAACTCCGAACGACGGATTATTATTAAGGATTAATGTATTCTTAATAATATAGATTTAATAATAATTACTTAATTAAAGGATTTTTTTCTATTAAATACTTAAGAAATACTCGATTATAAATTAACGGACCGCATTCTAAAGGTCGATAATTATTTATAAATTAATAAAGATAATATACCGTAAAGTACCGAATAATTATAGGATAATTAGGATAAGTTAAAGTTAACCGATTCTTTAAATAATACGGAGTAAAAAGAAAATATCCAAGATATAAAGGAAAATATTTAAAATACGGAAACGGAAAAAAGTATTATTATTCCCGGAAAACCTCGGAAATAAATATATTATTATAATATTAACCGTTTTATAATTAATCGGTTAAATTACGCGGATCCCTTTAACGTAAATATAAATAGATATAATATTATTTTTAATACCTTAAGGGTATATATTAAAGTAAAACGGCGGAAGTTAAAAAATAAGTTAATTAATTATTATTAATATCTTTTTAAAATTATTAATTTCCTTAATTTATAAATAAAGAATATAAAATATTAAGAACTATATTATTAACTTTTAATATATTAATAGTATTACGCTTATTTTAAAGAGTTTTAAACGTAAAATAAATTCTCTATATAGTTTTAATTTAATACTTAATTAAAAATTAAAATTAATAGTTTAAATATTTACGTAATCCCCTTATTAAATAATTATTATTATATAATATCTCCGATAATATAATTAAGAATATCGTAAATATAATTATTAATCTTAAATTTTATATTCTTTAAGAAAAAGATAATAATTTAATTATTAACGATTTCTTTAATTAATTATAAAAAAACGATATTATTAATCTCCTATTAAAAGAATTTAATATATATAATTATTATTAAAAAGAACGTAATAGTATTAATAATAAAGGTTAATTATAAACGATAATTTATTCTTTTACTTAATAGATTATTTAGTAAAATATTATATATTAAGTATTATATACCTATTTTCGTTTAAACCGTAACTTAAAACTTATAATATATCCTTATTATATAAAGTATATCCGCCCTTAAAATACGATTTTATTCCGATATATTAATATAAATATTCCTTTATATTTAAAGAATAATTATAAAAATAATATTATTTAAGGCTCCATTTTATTTAATAATAAAACGGATTATAATTATATAGAGATTATACCCGGGTTCTATCGGTTTATCGTAATTTAATAAATTAATATTAAGAATAAAAAGAAAATCGTTTTTACGTTAAACGATTACGTTTATAATATTAAGGATATATAAATAAAGGGGGATATAAAGGTATTTAACGATTTTATATTAATACCGGTTATTAAGGGAAATATATAAATTAATAAACTTAAAATTATATACGGTTTAATAAAGAACCGCGATGATAATTTAAGGAGAACGATTTTACCCTAATTCGTCGGAATTTAAAAGGACGGCGAAATATTAAATAACATAAAGTTTAAAAGATAAAGTTATTTAAGTAATTATTATTTAATATAAACGGTACTGGACTTTATACCTTTAAGTTTTATTAATAAATACGGTCGGTTCCTATATAAGTTCCTGGTATCAATATAACTTATTCTTAAAAGCTTTATTTTTAATATCCTTTTTTATAAAGTCTTATAAGATAATTTTTTTATTTAAATTAAAATAAATAAATTCCTTTAAGTTAATTTAATAATTATAAAATAAATAATTATTAATTATTACCGGAATATAATTTATACGGTCCGGTCGGTTTATCCGTATATAATAACTATAGAAAAAACCTTCTTTATTATTAAAAGCTTTTATAATATATAAAACGGGTATAAAAATAAATAATAAGCAATATTAATCGGTTTTCTTTCTTTAATAATAATTTAAAGTTTATTTATACTTTATTATAAATAACGTTCCTTTTATTTTATAATAAAAAATATTATTATACTCCTTAAGTAAAATAACCGTAATATTTTAGTTCTATATATTAATAATAATTAAGAAATAAAATTTAACCTATTTTATCCTTTATTCTTAATATTATAAAACGTAAATTAAAGTTATTTTTAAGGTTAAGTTAGGTTTTATAATATATATTTTATAAAAATTTAAGGATTATAATCTTTAAGGGGGGACGTAATTTAAAGTAAAATCTTTATATAACTTATATATCGCCGGCCGCGCTTTTTATACCGTAGTAATAGGATTAATAAAATAGGTTTTAACGATAAAAAAGAACTTTTATAGTAAAATAATTATATTAAATTCCGTTAAATAATATATTAAGGTTACGACCGGCTTATATTCTTAATAAAACTTAAATTTATCCGTATATAATTGCTCTTAATTTAATTAGAAATATACTTATAAATAAAACTAAGTAATTAATTTCTTTTCCGCCGTAATAATTAAGCCTAAAAACCTACGGAAATTCTTATAAGCTTTTAATATAATATCCCTTTAATTTCTTACTTAAAATTCATTATTATAATTAATTATACTCGAAAACTTATTATTAATATTTAGGATTTAAAATTTAATTACTTTAAATTTAATAAATATTAACGTTAACCGGTAAGCGTATTCTTTTTTATTATAATAACCGTTAACTCCGGTTATAATAAGATTATAAATAATATAAATTATATTATAACTTTTGCCCTTAAAGATTTTAAATATTTAATAGAATAATTAATCGATATACCTTTTTTAACCTTAAAGGATATAATATCGTTATTAAGTAAACTAGATATTATAATAATTTATATTTATAATATTTAATTAATAAAACGGCTTATCCGGCTTAAATTTAATAAGCTTTTTATACTTATTATAATTATCGTTAACTTTAAGGATAAGATTTTTAATATAATTAATATTTCCTAATATAATCTCGTAATAATAGGAAAGTAAAAGCTTTTAATAATAAATTTAATAGAAAAAAACGTAATATTAATATAAAAATTCTATAGTTTCTTAATTAATCGCTTTATTAACTTAAAGAATTATAAATACGTAAGGCTTAATCTTAAGAATACCGGTCCCGGAGTCGGCGATAATATAACTATAATTAAAATAATAGTTATAAATTAGATTTTAAACTTTATTAAGATATTTACTTATACCGGTTATATTAATTAATAAAGGATATAATAACGATAATAGGCCGGTAAACGGTTTAATAATTAAAAGAATTAAAAATAAAATAGCTAAAAAGTTTATTAAATAATTAAAGCATTTATACAATATTTAAGGTAACGGGTATAAGCGGAAATAAATTATTATTCTATTATAATATAATTACGCCGCGCGATTTTAATATTTAAATTATATATTTTATTAAGATTATTAATTAGAAGGTTTAACGTTAAAGGTTATACGTTTTTCTTAAATAAGTTTAACCCTATTTTACGTATTATTACCTTACTTTTATTTCGAGATTTTTAATCTTTTATTATACCTTTTATTTTCCTATAATAGGCCTTAATCCATAATAACGGATAAAGGATAACCGTCTTCGCCTTTATTGGATCTGTTTTTAAGCCTATTTATTAAGCCCTTTTTACCGTAATTTATTAATTACCGCCTTAATAACCTTTCTATTAAGGGATTATTATTATTATTTTCCGGCTTACGGTTTAATTAAGTTTATTCTTCCTTATCTTTTAAATCGGCTTTTTTTAACGGCGATTCTTTATTATTAATACTTTTATTATTAAGAGAATATTCCTTTTCCTTTATTAATTTAATTTTATTAAATTATTAATTAAAATTATTTAAGAAATCACAGAAACGGTAACGTAAATACCGTATTTATAAAAAAAAACTTAAAGAAATACTAAATTATATTTAAGAGTTAAAATAAAGTATAAAAGATTTCTTAATTATACTTATAAAGGATAAACGCCTTTATTTTATACGTAAAGTTTAACGTTAATTCCTTAATTATACTTTTACCGATTTAATAAGTAATAATCGGTTCTTAAAAATAATTAAATATAAAAAAGTAATAAACGTATTTAAGAGAAAAAGCTTAATATAATTAAAATTTAAATTATTAAAAGAGATCCGTATTATTACTTAATATTTATCTTTTAAAATATAATATACGTTGGACGATAATAATAAATTTAATTTATTAACTTTTATTTAATAAGCGATATTTATTATTTAATTATTAATATTTAAATACTTTAATTTATTTTAAAGTATTTATTATACCGGAAATCTTTAAAAGGACGTTAAGTAATATATTTATTTTATTGGGTTATAATAAACGATATTATTTACCATCCTTTATTATATATTTTAACCGAGGTTATTAAATAACTTTTAAACTATATTCGGATTATATCTTTATTAAAAAGGAACTCAATATTATATTCTTAATATATTATAATACTTTAAGCTTTTTATTTCTTATATAATAATTTAAAGGAGAATAAAGGATCTTATTTTATACGGTATTAAGAATATTTAAGTACTTAATTATAATTTAAAAATTATTATAATATATAATAACTTTAAATTTATTAAAGGATAACGTAATAAGTAAATCGGAGATAACTGAAACTTTAAATCTATTATAATAACCTTAACGTTTAAGGGTAAAGGCTTTAAGGATTATTTCTTAATTTAAGATATATAATGACTTTAAGTAATTTTACTTTCGCCGCTTAATATTGCCCGTAAAATCGGATATAATAATAAGATTAAAAAATAAATATTAATTATTTATAACCTTATTATTCCGGATATTAATTAATTTTTAGATCCGCCTTTATTACCTTAAGTCCTTTATTAAATACCTTTATAATAAAGCGAATAATATTAAAGACTTTCTTTAATCCTATATTATACCGACCTTTAATAAATAAAAACCGTTTAAAATATCGTATTTCTTAATTAAATTAATTATAAAAAATAAAAGTATAACTTTAAATAATATCGATATCCTTAATAATATTTATAATATATAATTCAGTATAAATAAAGGGAATATATTCTTTAATTAAGGCCTTTACCTTGTTTTTAATAATCTTAAAATATAAAAGAGAATTTAAGTAATTAAATTATTACGATATAATATTTTAAAGGAACTATATAAGCGATTTAATTAATTAATAACGGGTATTAAATTATAATACCTTATTTATAATTATATTTAATTAATCTATAGGATTTATTTCGGCGGAAATACTTAAACGGATCCTTTAACCCTTTAATATATTACGAACGCGTAAGGTAAAACCAGGGTAACGTAATTTAATAATTATAAAACGCTTGAAAATTTAATTATATATAGTTATTAATCGAGAATTATAAATCTTTAAATTCGATTTCTTTATTAAGAATAAAATATAATTATTTAACGATTAAAAAATATTTTACTTTAACTTAAATCGCAATATTAAACCTTATAAGAATCCGTCCTTAAATAGATTTCTCGTTAAATATAATTTTAATTATTAAGAATTAAGGAAGATTTATAATAACTTATTTATAATTAAGAATTCTAGAATTATTAATATTTTTATATATTAACAGAGTTATTCTTAACGGTATACTTTATTATTAAATATAATAATATTAATTTTTTCCGATTCTTTTTACGCCGGATAACTATTATATTTTAAATATAAGTAAACGGCGCATTAAATTATATTTAAGCTTTCCTTTATATATTATATATTACCGATTCTTTTATAACGGTAAAAAAACTTTAAAACGTAATATTACTTAATAATATAATTAACTTATATAAAAAGGAAGATATAAGCTTAATAATAGATTACCTTTTTAAGCTTTTAAATAATTCTTTAAAAGCCTTTTAATATAAACGGTTATATTATTTTAAATATAATAATATTCTTTTATAGAATTAAATACTTAATAACCCTTATTTTAATAAAGTTAAAATTATAATTAAGTCCTTTTTTAAACGTTTAAATTCCGACCGTTATCCTTTAAAATCCGCCGTTAATAATATTTAAATTTAAGTTATTTATTTTATATTATGATCCTTAATTTAATTTAAAATAAACCGGTACTTACTTTATTTAATTACTTATTTTTATTTAAACGGCTTAAAGAAATTAAATAATAATTATTTTAAATATAATAAATAATATTAAATTAATAAGATTAACGATATTAATAAAATCCTTATTAGTATTTTAAATATCTTTAATACTTTTATTCTTATTAATATAACGGATAATCTCGTAAACCCGGTAAGCTTAACGATCCCGGCAAATATTTTATATAATAAATAACCTATTAAACCCTTTTAAATATTATACGGACGTCCGGTAACTATATATTAAACCTATACGGCGCGGTTTTATTATTTAACCCTTAATTCTTTTAATAATATACCCCTATATATTTATCTATTTAAATTACGCTTATTAATTTAATAGGTTTATTAATCGCTAACGTTCTTTTTTAAATTAACTTTTAAGTAACTTACGTAAAATAATAATAAAAATATTTAAATTAATGATAAGGATCTGGAGTTGCACTTGTCCTGTTCTTATAGGACAATAGTATATACGTAAAGGATAGACTTTAGATAGATAGCTTATTTATCCTAAAGGATAAAGATTATATATACTATATACTTATAATAAAGTGTATAGTTTTTATTAATAATAGTAATAGCTTTTTTATTTTAACGAACATTAATATATTTATCCAGGATAAGAAATTTAGTGCCTCCATTAATATTAAATATTAATCTATTTATTTATCCGCTTATTAAGCGCCCTCACACAGATAATAATTTCGTAAACGAACCCTTCATTAAGATATTATTTAGAGCATCGGATAAGAAAAGGATATATATAGTTCATAAAGATAGCCTTTATACGTTATAATTTAATTACGCTTATTATTATAAATATTCCGATCTATTTATTTAAGGATAGTAAAATATCTTATTTAAGTAATTACGCTAACTTAATAAACGGGTAATATCTTTGCTAAAATAATAATTACGGTTTAAATAATAATTACGTTAATTTAATAAATGGGATAACGTATTTATTTAAACGTTATTAGAATACGTAGTTAAGGAAGTTATTACTTATTATTTATAATTTATATTATCGGCGTTTATCTTATTCTTTTTATTCCTTATATTTATTTTATATAATAAATAAAACGTTTAATCTAACGGATATTAATTAAAATACTATTTATATAATATATTAGTTAAATGAATTTATTAGAATATAATATAAATATATAGATAAACTTATAAACACGGAAACTTATCGTATAATATTTATTATTATATTAAATTATCCTATTCTTTATAGATTAATATGAGTTATATTATTTATAATTAAATCGATACGGAATTCCTAGGATATATTTATCCTTAACCAATTATTAAAGTGGTTAATTAATAAACCATTTCTTCATATTATAATAATTATTTTTTAGTGAAAAATAGCGTTTTTTTACGCTTTTATAAGTACGTCCGTTACCTTAAATAAAGGGACATTTACTTCTATAGTATTAACCGCGTTAAACTTATAAATATTAATATTAGAAACGATCTTTTATAATTTAATCGGATTAACCTTAAATATAATACTTATTAATATTAACGACCCGGACGTCCAAGCTATTATATAAATAATTATCGTGGTTTATATAATAATTAATCCACCTATATATAAACCTCCCGGTAAATATAAACCCGCTGGCGAAAATACTCCGTCCGCTAAGGCCGGGATACCTCACTAGAGCGTAAATAAAGTAAGGTTCTTCTTTTTAAATTATGAGGATAAACCGATTATAACAAACGGAACGTCCGTTATAAAATATACTAATAAAAATACCTTTTTTAGGGATATATACTTATTTTTGGAGTATATAAATAATTATATGCGGCTTAAGGGCGCAAAACTTATCCGAAATAATTTATGGATATACTTTAAAGGGGCTACTTTAACCTAATAAATATCCGAAATTTTATTTAAGACCAAATAATTAATTAAATTTAATATTAATTTTAACGAATAATCTATTATATTAATTAAGCATTTTAAATAATTAATAAATATAATATTAAATACCATCCTCCGTAAGAGATATATTTTTAAAAACGTAATTAATAAGCGTAAATTTTGGGAGTACGTAAATAAGATTTTACGCTTATTTAAGGACGTTAAATTGTTTAACGTAAAAAATCAATTAAATATTATTTATAATAATATTAACCTAAAACTTCATTTATTACGTCTTAACCGGCTAAAAGAATCACTAAAGGATTTTATATTTGAGCTTAATAAAATTAAGTACGATTAATGGACATATACGTCCCGGAATACGCATTATAAATAATTATAAATTCTAAATCGTATCCTAAAAATAAAGCATATATATACGGAATAATATTTATACTCTTAATTAAATAATTAATATATTTTACGTTAAAATTATTAATAATAAGGCTCTTAACCACGATTATCCAATTTCCAGGGATAACTTAAGTACTTTTCATTATACCGTAAATATTAGAACAACGTTTACCCAAATCGCCCTTACCAGAATAATTAATACCAAGGACAGGGATACTAAGGTTAAGCCTTAAGCGTAAACGCGTATTTATAATAATAAATCATTACCCCACCTACTTTACGCTTATTAATATCTAATTAATTAAATACGTTAAATTCGCCCTTCCGTTTAAACGTTAATATAAATAATAACTATAATAATAAACGCTTTAATAGGAATTGTTTTATACGTCCGTAAGTTTATTATAATAACTTTTAAGACGAGAATAAATTAAAAAATATTATCAATAATAAATATAATTAAAGCCGTAAAATATAATATACCGATAAGGATAAAGAGATATTTATTTTAAAATAAGGATAGTAATATAATGAATAAAAGCATAATATATCTTAAAAGTAAAGTATATCCAATAAAGAAACGGAATACTATTTTTTATCCTTAATTATTTCCGTTTTTTATTTTAAATATAGAATATATTTCAATAATAAAAATAAATTCTTCGGATATTTTAAGTAAATATAAGAGAAAAAAAATATAAAATATTAATCCAAAAATTAATTAAAGCGGACGGAATTATAAAAAAATATCTTATTAAAGTAAACGGATTATTTATATAATATTATTAAAGTAAATATTATGTTATCCGCCTGTAAAATTATTACGTTAATAGTAAAATTTATTTCATTTATCCCAGGCTATACGTTTCAAGGGTATACGTATATAACCTTTATAATAAATATTATTATAGCGTCCTTTAAGGTTTATGCAGACTCCGGTTATTTTATATTAATTATCAATTAAAAAATATTATTAAACGCTTTCCTTATAATTTAAATTAAATAGATACTTATATTAATATCCGTCCGTAAAATCGGAAATACTATATATTAAACGTCCGAATTCACGGATATAATAATTGGTTTAAACGGATAGGTTAATAACCGAGCAATTACAGCGGAAGTTACGGTTAAAGTTTATATTATTAATAACCTAAAAGTAAATTTATTAATAAAGAACGATATTATAATATTAAATAATATTATCCTTTACCTAAGTAAAAAGCATATGGTTATTGGTACGTATCAAGGTATTATCGTAAATATCGTTACAGAAGTAAAAGGATATTCGCTTATTTAATGTACCGTACGTTTAAAAAAGGCGGTTATTATTTTATTATATTTAATTATGAACGTATTTATTTACTTTTAAGGATATCAGGCTTTACTTTTTAACCGAGATTTCCTCTTAAAACCTAAACGTATATTTAATCTTAATAAAGTAGGTAGCGTATATATATATATTACCGATATAAATATATTATTTATTTAGGTATAGAACGTAATATTATTCTTTATCCGTATTAACTTAAAAATAAAACTTAGAAAACTTATTAAATATAATAAATAAAGGTATTATATAGTATCCCCGGATAAGGTTTTATTTACTACTAGAAACGTTGTCTATTCTTAATGGAAGGATAAACTTATTAAAGCAATTATTATTACTGGATATTTGTTATTTAAGTATATAAAGCCGGTAATGTTATTAAAAGGAATATAATCTTTATCCTTAGATATTTTAGACGTACTTATAATAATACCGGATAAACCATTTATTATATAGCTTCATTTTATATCTGAAGATAAGGAATATATAATATAAAACGGGATTACCGTTTATAATGAAATATTTATTACGTTTAAACTTACCGCTATAATAAATAAATTTCTTAAGCTCTAAATAAATTAAAAAGTAATAAATATCTTTAAAAACGAATAAATACCTATTTTCCTTAAGGAAAGAATAAACTTGAAATTAATAAGGGTATATCCGTTAAGGAATAAAGATCGTAAAGTTATTAATGAAATATTCAATAAGTTATATGAATAAAGTAAAATAATTTAAATAAGTTATTTTACCAAATTTAATTACCCCGTATTCGTTATTTAACGCGATTTATTAAAGGGATTTAAGGGACATATAGTTATCGATATTTACGGATTTAATAAAATTACCGAATCAGATATATACCCGATATTTTTATAATCGGAAACAATCTTAATAATAGCCGGTTACGTATATATTATAGTAATCAATACGTCCGGATATTTCCATTAATTTTATATTTAAGTTAAAAATCGTTATAAACTTATAGTTATCTTTTACCGTAATTAAAAATAATTCAATATCGTTATTATAAGATATAAAGGATCTCCGTTTTACGTTTAACGATAAATTAATAAAATACTTCGTTTTTTTAAAATATTTATTTATATATTTATTAATAATATTATAATATTCTTTAATACGTTAAAAGAATATATATCTTATTTACGATAAATATTCGGAATATTTAAATAATAAAATATAAGTTTATTCCCGGAGAAATTATATTTCGGATTTCCTTTAATAAAGTTACTTAAATAATATATAAATAATCTAGGATACTTAATATCTAAGGAGAAGATATAAGTAATTTAATCCTTAAAATTCTTTTATAATCTTTATAATCTTAAAATATATTTAAGTTTTATAGGATGGTTAAAATTATTAATCAAACGTTATATTTAAATAGCGGAACCTCTTTAAAATCGGAAAATATTATTAATTTATAATATTAATATAAATAAGATAAAAGGATAAATACGGAAACGTTTATTAATAAGGATATTAATTAAAATACCTATTAAAGTAGAGTTAAATGCATATTAATAACTTTAAAAGGTATTTTTAAGTTTAATATTCTTTATTTATTATAATCCAAAACGTATTCTATATATCGACCTTAATGCGTTTAAATAAATAAGATTTATAATAATAGTATATTATATTAAAAATAACCTAATAAATGATTTATTTAACGTATTTAAGGTTTTTAAACGTTTATTTAACCTATTATATTTCTTAATAAGATTTTAAATATAATGGAGTCTTATTATTAACCTATAGAGCTCGAAATCGCAGGGATTATATAGGTAATTAAGAAAATTAAATATATAATAGAATTAAATTATTATATTATTTAAATTATTATTAATTACTCTGTTATTATTTAAATAAAATAATAAATATCGCTTATTATTTTAAATATTAATAAACTGAATCTTAGGTTGGTATATATAAATTAATACTTATAAATATTTAATTTTTATATACGTTATAAAGCGGGTAAGGTAAATACCGTACTAGATACGTTATTTAGATTGTAGAAAATCCTTACTTTATAGGAAAAAAGGAATATAGTATAAAATGGCGTTCTCGATACGTTATTTATAAGCGAAAATAACTCCAAAAACGTTTTTATTTATAATAATACTTTAATCGAAATAACCAACGATTTTAAAGAACGATTACTACGTAGGTATAAAAAGGATAAGTAATGGAAATAAATTATTATAATACTTAAAATATTATTTGGTTAATTTAAATAATACGAAATAATACCTTAAAATAATAATATTTCTTCGCTATTAAAATAGAATAAATATATATTTTATTTATTAAAGTAAAATGGAGAATTATATTATATTCCGGTAAAAGCCAATATCCACTTTTAACTTAAAGATAACGGACTATTATATTACGTATTACCATTTACCGGTAATAAATAATTAATTATTTTTCTATTATTATATTATAATATATTCCGTTTTATATATAATTATTTAAATTATAGCGGATATAATAAAACGCTTAATTATTTTTGGGATACCGTTTATATTTAATATATTGGAAAGTATTTTAAAACGTATTTAATATATTGTTTTAAGTATAAATTATACCAAATAATAAAATATATATTATATAACTCCTTAAATTTTATCGTTACGCCGTTAATATTATTTTATATATTAACGATGGACTTTATTATTAAACTACTTAAGATATGCGGATTATCCGTTTTTTTAATTATAACGGATAAGTTCTTAAAAAGGATAATATTAATCCCCGGTAAAAATATATATGGAATTAAGGAATAAGTAAATATTGTTATTTGTGAACTTATAAATAAAGATTAAAACGTTCTTCAATTAATTATATTTGATCGTAATAAAAAATTTATATCCTCCTTTTAAAAAATAATATTCGTTAAATTAAATATTAAGATAATAATATTTATAGCTTATTATTTATAAACGGATAAATAATCTAAGTGAATGTATTAAACTATAAAAATAACGTTAAGGTTTTTACTATCCGATCCGGATTGTTAAAATTGGATTGAACTACTATTATTTCTTAATGCGGTATTAAATAACTTAATAAACGCTATAATGGGGTTTATACTAAATAAACTCGTATACGGTTTCCGTATTAAGGATAACCTGAATCTATTATAGGATTTACCCGCTAAGGATTTTATATATCTGCATATAATTAAAAGAGAAAAGGTTAATAACGTAATTACCTTTATAAACGTTATATTTAAGATTAAGTACGATTCTAAATATAAGGATATTTCATTTATAGTTAAAGATAAAGTATTCTTTATTTTATATTATAAATATAAAATATAAAATATATACCGGAAATTAAACTTATAACGTATTAAATTATTTCTTATAGTTTATAAGGTTAATAACCTTATTTATAAATTAAAATTACTTAAGAATATATTTATATATCTTATTATTTTAATTAATTAATTAAAATTTATACTGAAAAACGATAATCCATATTAAAAATTAATTAATATATATTCTTTACCTATTAAGAATATCTTAAATAATAACAATTCCGATAACGAGGATAACCGACCATATAAAATTAAACGTTTTTTAAATAAACGGGTTACTCTTATAGGATAGATTAAATACCTTATAAA
Source organism: Niebla homalea (assembly GCA_019925105.1). Taxonomy (NCBI): domain Eukaryota; kingdom Fungi; phylum Ascomycota; class Lecanoromycetes; order Lecanorales; family Ramalinaceae; genus Niebla; species Niebla homalea. Next base: position 1,615,125 of record JAHGAU010000010.1, read on the forward strand.
GTAAAAGGGTTATAAATATAAATATAACGGATAATTCTATATTAACTATTTAAATTATATTAATAAATATATAAAAAATTACGACGTAACCATAAAGTTAAACGAGAGAAAATAAATAAGTAATACGATATTTATACCGTAATAATATCTTATAATTAAGGCATCCGTAATGTAAAGAAAACCCCATAATCGTCCCAGGAAAAGCGTCCAGTTTCATCCATTATTATTAAGACGTTATATATTTATTCTATTATCGGAATAAATAATACTTATATTTATTTATCTTATATAAATATTATTACGTATGGTAAGAATTCCGGGACGTAAATTTAAATTATTATTACTTCCTTAAGATAATAATAATAATACTTTCGTCCTTAAAAAACGTAATATCTTACGTCCATTAAATTAAATAAAAATAGTTTATTTATAGTATTTTAGGTTATAGTATTTAAATTTATAATTATTATTTAAGGAAAACTTATTTAATGAATATTTTCTTAAATTATTATTTAAAGAATATTTACTTAAAAGTAAAATTATATTATTTACTTTATATAATATAATTACCTGTTATTTCCTATTTTTCAATATTAATCTTTTAACCTTTATATTTTATCCGTTTATTATATTTATATATTAATAAGCGGAATAACTAAGATAAAAAACGATATATTTTATTATTTATTAGATTACGGTATTGATTAATTATAAAAAGCAATTAATATATCCAAGAAAGTTATTGGATTAAAACGTTATATGGATAAATAGGATTTATTTATATTGAATAAATTATTTAAATTAACCGCTATAAAAAAACTTAAAATAAAAAATAATAAATTCTTTTACTTAATATTTAATATTAATAATATATTTATATAACTTAATAATAATATAGACCTTAACGATATATTAACGGTAAAGATTACGGGTTACACTATAGTATAAAACCGAAATATTCCTGGTAAAAATACGTAAAACCTTATTATACTTAAATAACTATAAACTTTTAATAAATAAAAGGATATTAAAAGGACTTAAATAAATTTTAGTAACTTAATTATTATATGAATTAATTACGTTTTATACTTTATTACTTAGAAGGATACCTATATTTTCTAAGGGTAAAATAGATATCCTTAGGCCTCCTTTTTAACCGAGCGTATAAAGAAGACCAATAATTGTTTTTTCTGGCTTATTAAGGTACTATATAGATAACGAATAATAGTAATATTAATAATTTCGGACCTTAATAGTAAATAATTTAAAATATATAAGAAAGACGTTATAACTTAAGTAAATCGCCTTAAATATATTATCGGGTTAATATAATGAAAATCGACCAAAGTAAAAAAACCCGGGAGTACAGTAAAACCACTAAGGAAAAATAAGATAAAGGTTATAGTAAAAATCCCTAAAAGTAATAACGTATTACCGTCCTTAAGTATAAATATATAAATAGATTTCAATAAATTAATAAATATTATCGTAAACCCAATTAAAGAAAAATAGGAATAAAAGAATAAAATAAAAGTAAAAATATATACCATATTTAATTAAAACGTTAACGTATTTATATTATTTTAATTCCTTATAAAATTAAAATCCGTAATTTTAAATATTAAATTAAACGTCCTTATAAAATATATTAACCGTATAGAAAATACAATTAAAAGAATAAACTTTAACTTAAAATTTACTAACGGAATAGAAATAATAAAAATATATATAATAAATATAATTATAATAATAAATAAGGTCGATATACTGGATATTATATTATTTTAATTAATTACGGACGTGGTCGTAAAATTAAAACTGGAAATACCCATATTAATAAATTTTTTTGGAGGAAACTACGTAATTATAGAATAATTATAAACGCTATTATTAAATAAAATTGATAAACTTATTAATAAGATTTTTAAGGGTTAAAATAACGGACGGAATATAATAATAAGGACGTTATCCAATTTTCTTTTATTCGGGCATTAATAAGGATTTAAAGTTATATTTATCCTATTCTTATAGGATAATAATATATACATAAAGGACAGACTTTAAATAGATAGCCTGTTTGTCCTGGAGGATAAAGATTATATATACCATATACTTATAACAGAGCATGCAGTTCTTATCAATTAAGTTCCTTTAATGCTTAACGTTAATCGATCCGAGGTTTTAATTTAAGTTTCTATATTAAAGAATTGCTTCCCGTTTATATATCTTTATTAATTTTAATAATACTTTTTATTATAAAAATATTTTACGATATTAAATTAAATATTATCGGAGCTCCGTTTTCATTATTATTTTAATTATTAACCGGACGCTTATCCCGAAGCTCTTAAGAATATATATTAAGTAAAACCCCCCGAGGATTTAATCCGGCCTTCGTTAATTATAATTTTTTAACCTTAAATCGTAAAGAATTTAATAGGTTTTTACCCGATCTTATTTTTCCCTATTTTTTTTAATTTAATTTCTTTAAATAGCCCGCTGATATTAATTAACTTTAACGTTATTTATTAAAAGTTTTTATAAGGGATTATTATTTAGTAAAAAGTAATTCTTAAATATTATAAAGTCTCCTTTTTTTAAGTTTACGATTATTTACGGCTTTTTAGATTTTAAATATTTTACCGGAAGTAAGGTTATTATTATTACTTTTATTAATAATTTTTAAAACCGCTTTCTTATATAAAGCTTATTTATTTTATATATTCTTTATTTAATAACTTAAGTCGTTTATATCCTTAATTATCGGTATATATATTAAGATAATTTCTAATATCTTATCCGGTATAATAAGGAAAGGAAAATACCTGAAATAAAAGAATAAAAAAAATATTATTATTAATTAATTTCTTTATTTATTAAGCTTAAACTATAAATACTTTACTTTTAATATATTCTTATTTATATTTAACTTTAATTCTTTATAAGTTAAGATAATTACTTAAAAATTTAAGTTATATATTAAATAATAAAGTTTCTCGGGTTTAAATAGTTTATATTTATCGTTAAAATAAATTAGATTAATCTTTCGGTTATATTTATTTAATAATATATTTAAGAAGTCCTAAAGTTTATTAAATATATTTCTTTTCCTATTAATATCCTTATTTTTTTTTATCCTTAAAGTATTAATAACCGATAATCCATTATTTTCGTTTATTTTACCGCTTTTTAATTTAAGGTATTATATTTAATAATAAAGGGTAAATTAAGTTTAATTATTATTATTACGTATTATATGATTTAATTGTTAAAATAGTTTTAATATTAAAGAAGGTAATAATTATTAATAAACCCGTTTAATATTAAAATTATTTATATTAATACTATATATATTTATTATAATAATTATCTGTAAATAAAAATAATCCTTTAATATACGTTAAAATAATATAATAATATTTTCTTTATCTTAAGTTACTATATCCGAAAAGAAAAATATTACAATTTTATTAATTATAAACGGATATCGGAGTTTAATTATTTACGACTTAAATAACTTATATGCCTTTTTAATATTTTTAATATTATTTATAAAAACAACGGTCTTTAATATCTTAAATAAACTTATAATTACTTTCAATAAAAAATATTATAAATTAAGTATTTTATTTTTTAAGTTTTAAAGTTTATTTAATTAAATAAAGATCTCCGGTCTATTTAATAATATACGGATAACCCGTATATTATTTAAAAAACCGTATTTTTCCTTAATATTAAATAATATTCAAAAATTTAATATTATAAAAACGCTTAAGAATAAAATATTATCCGGTAAGTATATATATAAGATATTAAGTTAATAATACTTTAAACGGAAATCTTTTTACTTATATATTAAGTAAAGTTCGTTAATAATTAAAAAATAAAAATTAAAGGTATAAAATTTATATTATAAGATTTCCTCGTTAAAAGCTTTAAAATAAGCAATAGAAAAGATGGGAAGGAAGGAAAGAGCAAAAGTGATGAAATAGCAGGTAACAATGGAGTGCAATTGAAGATAGGCCGCAGCCCCTATATAAATTGGTAAGGTATAAATTATTTATTATCGTAATTTATTATCCCTTTTCCTTTTAAAGTATATATAAATTGATTCTACCCTTAATTAGCCCTTTTAATATTTTTATTCCTTTATATATTAATCCGTAAGTTTAATATCTTTTATATTCTTTCCCTTTTTAACTCCCTTTATAATAAAGTACTACCCTTAATATTATTATACTTTAAATTATATTATACTTATTTATATATATTTTAATTATATATATACCTTTTATAATATCCTTCTAATAATTTAAATTATCGTAAATATAAAAGTTAAAGAGGTATTAATACGGTATTAACTTATTTTTACTCCTTTATAATAAATTTACCCCTTTAATATTACGTATTATTAATAAATACTTCTTATTTTTTAATATTATTTATATATATATTTACTTACCTTTTTTATAACCTTATTCTTAAATCTTATTTAATAGTAATAAATAAATATATTAAGACTTAATTTTCTTAAGGATAACCTTTTAATTTTATTGTTTTAACTTATTAATAACGGTAACCTTAATACTTTATATTTATCTATTTTAAAGCTTAAATTACCTATATTTATATTTTCCCTAAGTATAATACGCTTAATCCGTATAAAAGTATAAGGTATTTTATTTTATTTATTAAAAAATTATAAATACCGCTTTTTATAAGGATAAAACCTTATAATTAATTACTTTTTATCTTACTTTTCTATTTATATATTTTTAATATCTTTTTTAATCCCGTTATTATTAAATATATCTTAAGTAAGTTTATTACGTAACTTTAAGTACGTTTTAAAAAAACTTAATTATTTAAGTAAATTTTATTTAAATTTTTTTATAGATCTCGATATTTCTTTTTATTAATATATTTAGAATAATATTATATATAATTACTTAATTTATATTCATTTATTAATACTATTTCTTTATTAATTTATTATATTGGTATTAAGAAAATAATTAAGGGGTAATAATTTATTATAGTTATTATTATTTATATATTATTTCTTAAAAAAATAAAAGAAAGAAGAAAAAAATAAAATAATTATTTATTAGTCTTTAAATAATTCTCTGGCTTTTATATAAACTTTTTTAACGCTTATTATTATACTTAATAATATTTACCGAAAATATATTCCTTATTATAATCCTTAATATTTACTTTTATTTATTTATATACTTTTCTTTTAATTAATTAATATATTAAGTACCCTTAAGGCCGTATTTACTTATAAATAAAATATATTTTCGTATTCTTTTAATAACTTATATACGATTATCCCGATACGGGTATTTTTAAAAAATATATTAAAAGGGGTTCTTTTTAAATATAATAATATTATTTATTATCTTTATTAAGTTCCGTCTTAATTAATTCCGTTAATAAATAAAACGTTAAAGGTAACGTTTAATTATTTACTTATTTAATAATCGTACCGTATAACCGTTTATTTTATCCTTTTTATTTATTTACCTTTTTTATTTCTTCTTATTTCTTTAAATTCTTTTATTTCTTTAACTTTTTTAATCTTTAATTCTTTTTATATTTTAATTAACTTATCTTAAATCTAATTTAATTATATACTTAATTATTAATTATCCTTTTAAGAGTATATATAAATTTATAACCTTAATATCGGTTATTTACTTTATATTTATATTAACTTCCTTATAGTTTTTTCGGATTTTTTAATTTAAATTATATTAATTAAAATTATTTTTATTATATCTTTATACCTTAAAAGGCGTACCTTAATTATTAACCTCGTTAAATTAAATAGATATATCCTTACCGTTATTAAGGTTTATTTGGATATTAATTAAATAATTTACTTAAAGTTATATTTATCGGTTTTTCTTAACTTTAACTTATTTTAATTTTCTTACTTTTAAGAGTTTCTTACGGTACATATTTAAGTTTATACTTCTTATATACGTAAAGATATTTAAGTATATACCCGGTATTAATAAATTAATAGCGGTTATTAATTTATTTTTATTAATTATTACCGTATTAAAGGTTTATTAAATAACGCTTATTTAAATTATATCTTTAAGTATTAATCGGGCGATTATAGTTTTTATTTAAATATATATAAATTAATTCACTTTTTAATCGATTATCGTTAATTCCTTTTTATAGATTTTTAGTATCGGAATATAATTTAAATAAACGCTTTTTTTTTAATACGTTATATATTATTTAATCTTAATATTAATTATAAATTTAATATAAAAGGTCGTATACGTTTTATAATTAATTATAATTTATAGTTAATTTAATAATTATAGCTTTAATAAGTATTTTTTATTATATCTTTTATTTTTAATATTTATTTATTATTATTATAGCTTATTCTTAAATTTTAATTATTTAACTCCGTTATTTATTTATTTTAATAATCCCCGCCTAATTATTATTTACCGTCTTTATCCGCTTAATTAATTTAACTATCTATATTACTTATTTTTCGTTTATTAATTTAAATAACTTTTTTAATTTAAATAATCCCTTTATTAATACGTTAATCCGGCTTTGCCGGAATTATAGGATTATCTCGGTTATATAAGCCTGTTTAACGTAATAAAGTTTATATAAAATATAACTTATCCCCTTTAAGGATTAATTTTTCGATTAAATCTTATAAATAATTATTTAAGAAAAGGTAATATTACTTACCCAACTTAAACTTAATTAAAAATATTTTTAGTTTAAGTTTTATTAACTTTAATTTTAATAAGTTGCCTCTCCCTTTTATATATAAAGTAATTATTAATTAATTTTCCGTTTAAATAATAAGTTTACCCGGGTTTTTTTATTAATTTTTTTTTTCCTAGGTCCGTTATTTATACTATACGTATGCAGTAGCCTTTACCCGTATCTTTATAAGTATCTCTTCTTTAATAAGCTTTTCCTTTTATTTTATCCCTATATATATAATAGCCTTTAAGGTCTTTAACTTAAATATAACTCTTTAACCGTTTTCGGCCAGAATTACTTCCGCGAATAATACGGTTATATTTTAAGGAAAAATTTATGTTTTTTTTTAATTCTATATTGCCGACATTAATAAATTTTATATTTTGGATTATTTTTAATTTTATTACGTTTAATTTATATTATTTAATTTTAACTTTAAATTAAAGTTATTAAATATATTATTATAATTTTAATTTTAATATATGCTTTACCGGAAGAATACGTATATAATTATTTACGGATTAAAGTTTTAATTGGTTTTTAGGTTATTTTACCGGCTCCTTCAGTCGCGTTACCGGATTTACCCGTTAAGTCGCCTCCTTAATAACGGGTCGTTTTCGTTTTAGGTTACGTCCTTATATATATACCGGTCCTCCCGCTCCGTTTTTTCCTTTGCTTTTAAGATAGGATAATTAATATAGTTTTATGTTTTATAATTACCGTAATAAAGGATAATATTAAGTTTAATTATCTATTTTTAAAACGTAATCGGGGTTTTAATTACTTATTATCTAAAATAGATTTTTTATATATATTAATAGTATATTTTACCCGTATTCTTAACGTAATATTTATAATAGGTTTAATATTTAAACTTATAATCCGTAAAAAAGGTATCCTTTTAAATAGATTTTTAATATATAACCTTAATATTTAATTATACTTTTATTTATATATTACTTTTAATATACTTTCTTTTTCTTTTTAAGGAAATATTTTTAATTATAAATAATTATAACTTTTTATAATTTTATTATTTTATAACTTATAATATAATAAATAAAAAATTATAAATAAAAAATTAAAAGTTTAATATTCTTTTATTTATATTTATTTTCTCTAAATCTTTATTATATTTTTACTTTTTTTCTTTTTTAATTTTTCATTTTTAATTACGTTTATTAAAATAATTATTTATTCCTTTTCTTCCCCCTTTTTTTTTTAATTTTTAAATCCGTATTTTCTTAGGATCTTTAATATATTAAAATATAAGAATAAATAAAATGAAAATATAAAGGAAATAATATTATATTATTCATATATATTTTTTCCTTTTAAATTATATTATTTATAATTATAGTAATTTTTAAAGGATTAAGGTATTCTCCGTTTATATTTACCGGATCTTAATTTTCTTTATTATTTCTAGTTTTAACTTATTAAAGGGTTTAAAATACCCAATATACGGTATAAATACTTTAAGATAATCCTTATAAAATAAGTTAAATATAAAAATTTTATTTATCCTTTTTAATATATATAAAGCTTTATACTTTCCTGTGAAGCCCTTAATAATAAATAATCCGACTTAGCGGGGCTTAAGTTTCCCAAGATTAAAAATAGGATCTTATCGTATAATTAGCTGTTCTTCCCTTAACGGGTTTTAACCTTATATTCCTTTATTATAATGTCTTTTTTATCGGTTTTTTATTACGTTTAACTTTTTTTATAATTTTTCCTTAATATTTATTTAATCTATTATAAATCCTTAAATAACTTTATATATTGCTTTTTTTAAAGGTAGTATTATTCTTTCTATAATACGTATTTTGACTTTTAATTTAATTACGTTACGTTTATATATTATATTTAACTTAACCCCGAAGAAAATATTAATAAAAGCGTACCTTAAATATTCAATATATTTTAAGTTAATATTTAATATCGTTAATCTTTTTATTTATATTTAATTATATTTTTATTAAGTTTATATTTTCTTTATTATATTTTATTAAATTTAATTATTAAACTCTATTATACTTATTATTTTATATATTATATTCAGTATAAGGATAAACTGGATATTATATAACCGGAGGAAACTTCCCATTTTTTTACTTATAAATACCTTTCCGATATCTATATATATCGTAACGGATTTTAAATAATAATTTATATACTCTTTTAACGTAATGATTATATTTTTTACTTTAATCGATATAATATAAAATAATTATATAAATTATAAAAAATAATCTATTATATTAAAGACGTATTAAAGATCCCTTTATGCTTATTTAAAAGGGTTAATAAAGTCCGTTTTAAATAAGTTAAAAAGGGTTTTTACCTTAATTGGACTTAATGGAATTATATAACTTCCGTATATTTATTTTATATAAGTTAGGTACCCTTATACGTATTTTATAATATCTTTTATTATATCCGGTTATTAATAATAATATTATAATTTCTTTAATATAATTTTTAATAAGAAATATCCCGTATTATTATAAACCTCCTTAAGTATTTATATTATTTCTTCTTTTATTAAATATATCGTTTAACGCTTCCCATATCGGTAAAATAACTTATTAATAATTAAATTAAATTTATAATTTATAAGTTACTTATTAAATTTAACTTATTAAACTATATCTTTCTCTTTTAACTTTATTTTTATTTTAAGATATTTAATAATATTAATATATTAATCGTTATTTTTATAATAAAATAATTCCTTAAGTTTTAATAATTCCGTAAGCTTATAATCGATTTATATATATTTTATTTTATAATTATTATTTAATCTTATATTATATATCCGTATTAACTTATTATTAATTATCCTTTATAGCTATAATTCTCCTATATTTATTTTTTTCCTTTTATTTACGTTTTTCCCCGTTAACTTTCCCCCCGTATCTTAAGTTAATTAGCCCTTTAACTATTATATCGTAATTTATATATTATTATAAGTATTAATTCTATTTTTCTATATTTCTTCGGAGAACTCCTTTAATATAACGTAATATCCTCTTTTATTATTCTTTTAAAATTATATTGTATTATTCTTATTCTTTTATACCTTAAAGGTTATTTTCTTTATTATTTTATTAAGTACGTAATTTGGATTATTAAATAGTGCCCTTAATAAGTTATCCGCCGCTTTATTAATTTCTCCTTTAATATATTTAATTTTAATATATAGCCTTTTTAACTTATTTATTTATTTTATAAAGATATCTTTATAATAATTTATATTTATAAATTTTATAAGTAGCTTATAATCTATATATATAATTAAAATTTTTCTTATATTTAATATATAAAAGAATTTTTCTTTAAATATAATAATAATTATTAATTCTCGCTTATAAATATTGTAATTACGCTCCGTTTTATTTATTATATATAAGTTATAAATAAGTAAAACGGTATCATTATCCTGGACTTAAGTAATATAGTATCCGGCTTTATATTTTAAAGTATTAATATATATATAAACCGGTATCTTAAGGTTTTATTTAAATAAAGCTTTAGCCTCCGTTATTATATTTTATATAAATTAAAACGATATATCCTTTAAACTTTTTTAACTTTACTCTATATTATTAATTAAACGGGTAAATAAATAAGTTATTTTTATAAAGCCTTTAATTTATTTCCTTATTATATTAATAGTACTTAAGAATCCTTTAACGTTTTTTATATTTTACGGTACGGGCCAGTTAAGTATCTTCTTATATTTTTTAAATTTAATTTATATATATCCTTTTACCTTATAATCTTCTTTTAATATTTTAATTTTTATTATATTAATTTTTAACTTATTAAATAATAATTTTAACTTTAATTATAGAATTTACGGAAAAAAATAATCTTTTAAAAAAATAAATTACTTTTCTTATATCCCGTATATTTTAAAGATATTATTAAGGTAAAAGGCTAAATTAATAAGGTTATATTCTTTTTTAAGAATAAGGAAAAATAACTCCGGATTTAATTTAAAGATAACTCTTAATATAATATTTATAAATTTAGTAAAAACGAATAAAGACGTACGTATTCCTTAAGGTATCTTTATAAGCTATAGTTATTTAATATTTAATATATTAAAAATAAAATAATATTAATCGTTAAAATATATTTTAATTATTTAATATTTATACTTTATATCCGTTTAAAAGAAAGTCTTATATAATAGAATTCCTAATAAATTATATTTTTTTTTATTAATTTTATATAAAATATAAATAATATTTTATATATAAAATAATAATTAAATATAAGTCGTAATTTAATTTTACCTTCTTTCTTTATAAATACGGAAAATATATTTTATATATTTATTTATTTATTTATTTATATATATTTCTTATATATATTTAACTTAATTTTTATTATACGATCGTTTTAAATTATTATTCTTTATTATTTAATAGTTTTTTAACGGTAACTTTATATAATTTAATTTTTAATCTTAATATTACTTTATATAAAAATAAATCCGTTACGGGGATCTTATATAATTCTTTTACGTTTATATCTTTATACGTTTATAATACTTAAAGTATTTTAAGCTATATTTAATTATTTAAGATAATATCCTTTAATATAATATTTTCTTCCTTTATTTATACTTATAGTTTTTATATATTTTTAAAGTATCGATTTTTCTTTTTATTATTTTTTTATCCGTTAAGAATATAACTTATAATAACTTTATTTTAATATTTATTTCCTTATTTTATAATTTTAAAGTTAATTTATTTATTATTTTATATACGTATCTTAAATAAACTTAATAAATACCGTATTTATATTCTGGTAATCCTTAATAAGTTATTAAATTATTAAGTTATTTAATTCTTAAAATTATATTTTCTATAATAAATAAATAGTTTTTATTATTTTTACCTTTTATTTATTTTATCTTTTTTTTCGTATTATTTTAATATATAATTTTCTTCTTTTTATTATTAATTTCTTTAAGTTTTTTATTGCTTTCTTAATATATATAATCGTCCGTTTTTATTATTATAATTATTATTAACTTAATTAATATCGTTTTTTCTTTATATATTATATATTCTTTATACCGTTTAACGTTATTTTACGTAATTAATAATAACTTTAAATACTATATTATCTTTTTATTTATTTTATTAAGTATTAAGTTTATTAATTTAATTATTTTCCGCTTTTATTTAATAAGTTATTATTAATATAAAATAAAGCTTATTTTTAATTTTAAATTATTAATCGGATTATTTATTATATTTTTTTTAGCTTCCGTATTGTTTCTTTAACGCTTTTAAATTTCTTTATTATTTCTTAAATACTCCCGTTATCGTTTTATTTTTTCCGATTCTTTTAAATTTTTACTTAATTATTTTTATTTACTTTTTATTTAATTTATTTCTTTTTTTCCGTCTTAATATTTTAACTTACTTTTAATCTTCCCTTATCTATTCCGATTATCTTTTATATATTCTTTTTTCTTTTTAAATATATAAATATACCCTCCTTCTTTTATTAATTAATTATTAAAATATACGCTTTTAAAGCCGATTTTATTTTTTAAACTTTTTTTTTTCTTATAGTTTATTAATTTTAATTATTTTTTTTATTTTTTAATTTAATCCTTAAACTTTCTTTATTATTTTTATATTTAAATAAGTTTAACTTAATTTTTTCTTTTAATATTATTACGTTTTTATAATATAGCTTTTTATATATTAATTTTTAACGTATTTTACTTAACGGGCGTATTTAAGGTTTAAATAATTAAATATTTTCTTTATAAATAATATCCTTAATCTTTAATATCTTTATTTAAATCTTAAAGTTAACCGTAATTAACTTTAATTATAAAAGTCCCAATAAGATATTATAATTTAAGTTATCTTTTAATATTATAAATATTTATATTAATCTGGTTATTCTTATAACTTTAATATTAAATATAATTTATATATAAAGTAATATATAGTCCTTATTTATTATTAATATATTTAAGTAATTAATTTTAAGTAATTTTAAAGGCCTTTTTTTTATCCGTAATTCCCTTATTATACTTAAGTTAATTATAATAATATCCGATCCTTAATCGGTTTTTATATTAAATAATTTATTTATTTATTCCGGTTAATAAATAATTATTATTTTTATAAAGTATATTTATTTATTCTTATTAAGTATAACTTTAAGGTTTTATTTTAAGCTTATAATTACGATATTATTGATTTTAAGTCGTTTATTTTAAATCGTTTTTTATATTTTTTTTCCGTTATTCTTAAAAACTTCCTTAATAACTATAATTTTCTTATAACGTATATAATTAAGGTTTAATACGTTCTTTATAAGTTAATTTATTTTTTTTCTAAAATATAATAAAAATTATATTAAATATATTATAAAGAATACGATATTATTAATTAATAAGATCCGTTTAACGTTTAAAGTTTACTTTCTTAATAATTTAATAATTTATTAAAGTTCTTTCTTTCTCCCGGTTTTCGTTTTTCCCTTTGGCTTCTTTTTTATTTATTCCTTAACTTATATAAGTTTAATTCTTTCTTTTAAATCGTTATTTTTAATTTATCGTCACTTTATAATTATATTTACTATTATGCCCACTTTATAATTAACGTTTTTATTAAAGGGGTATCCTTCTTTTACGGTAATAACTTTATAATTAAAGTTATCGATAATTTCTTTATTATTAATTTTATTAAGGATTTTTCCTTCTTTTTATATAATTAAAACGATAATTACTACGTTTATTAATACGTTTAATTAATCGGTAAATAATATAATTATAGGTAATAATAATAATCGGTAATCCGTATTATAACGGCCGTTTTTACGGTCTTAATCCTTCTTTTATATATATTTCCTTTCGTTAAAGTTTACGTTATTTCCGTTATATTTTTATTTATAATTTATATATTTTTCCGTTAAAAACATATTATAATATTTATAATAAATAAAGTATAATTTTATATTAAACGATTTAAAGTTATTAATATAAAGGTTTTTAAACTTAATTGGATTAAATAGTCTTAAAATAAATTAATTATTTCCTTTAATATTTTAATTAATATATAAATTCTATTAATAATTTTACGGCTTTTAATTCATATTTTCCGCTTAATTATTAATATTCTATTAAGATAAATTTTAAGGTCGGTTCTGGTATTTAAATTATTAAGGTAATATTATTTACGGTAATTATATTAACGTTATTTATATTATTAAGACGTTTTAAAGTTTCTTATTTATATAATTTTAAAGGTATTTAATTTATTACATTCTTTTTATTTATAATACTTATATAATTCCGTTATAATTAATATATATTAAATTTACCCTTAACGTAACTTCTTAAAGGTCTTTATTTATATGATTTAATTAATTTATAAATATCCGAGCTTTAAAATTCGCCTTTTTATCCTTTTTTTCTTTCTTAAGCTTTTATTTTTTATTTTTTCCGTAACCCGTTCTGCCTTAAGGTATATTTTATAAAGATTAAGCTTTTTATATATATCCTTTATTAAACGTTTACGGAACTCTATATCCGTTAAATTATTCTTAAAATGATTAATTATATCTTTTAATATATATTTAATTATTTTATTTATTGTATTCTCCGGCCTTCCGGGTTTAATATTTTTTCCGCTTAAGTTATATATAATATAAAGTATATGTTTATAATAATTAAGGATAAAATTAATTCCTTAAAATAATACTTTAATATTATTTATTATTTATTCTATAAGGTTATCGGGATTTAATTCTAGGAATTCTTAACTTAATAGTTTCTAAAAGTTCTTTATATTTTCTTTTATAATATCGTTTATTACTTTATTTATAAATAAAACTTTAATTTTTAATTACTTTATTTAATACGTTATATCTCTTTTAAATTTTATATTTATTACGTTTATTTATTAATTAAGGGAAATATCTTTCCCGATCTTTTTTTATATATTATGGATTTATTTTTATATATTATTTAATTTATTTTTTTATTTATTTAATTCTTTTAATCTATAGAATAATATTTTAATCCCGGGTTATATTATAATTCTTTATTATAAAGTTTCTAATAATTTTAAGGTAAAAGTTAAGATTATTAATGGTATTACGGAGTCTTTTTTTATATTTAATTTTACTATTATTATTAAGGAGGATACCTAAAATTATTTAAGTACCTCTTTTACTTTATATATATTAATTAATTCCCCTTTAAATTTAAGGGATTAAGGGATTTTTAATAATATTTTATTATTTCTTAAGGAGAGGCTAATAAGGTTTATTATTAAGTAATCCTTAATAATACTTATAATTATTAATAAATACGGGATAACCCCGTAATTTATATGAATTTATCTTAATCTTTTCTATTTTTTATTTAATATAAAGTAAAAGGATATATATTCTTTTTAATAAAGGAAATAAAACAATAATAAAAAGGGTAATAATACCGTAATTAATTCCTTAATTTATATAATAATATTTAACTTTATTTTTCTTATTTTAAGGATATTAAGATATATATAAAATGAAATATATTATTATTAATATATTATTAATATTAATAAAGGTATTTTAAAGAAAAAGGTTTACGGTTACTCCGAGTAATTATATTTTATTTTTATCTTTTTTTTTTTTAAGGAAAAGGTTAAGTTAATATATAATTATATAACGTTAATAAAGGTCCTTCTGGTCTCTTAAGTTATTATATAAGTATATATAAATAATAACTTATTATAAGTTTATATTTCTTTTTTAAATTAAAATAAGTTTTAGTTATCTATTTTAATTTTCTTTATTTTCTATATAAAAAAGCCTTAAGGAAAGTACCGTTAAATTAAATAAGTCTTACGTTATTAACCGCTATATATTATTATTAATATTCTTAATATATATATAATATAATTATTATTATAAATATATTTATCTTTATTCTTTTTTATTAATTCTTTCAATTAATTTTACTATTTACTTTTTTTTTTATTATTTACTCTTTTAATTTATTTTTTAATTTTTCAATTCTTAATCGCTTAATTTATAACTTAAAGTAAAAAGCTTATTATATCCGGTTAGTATATTATATAATTTACGGTTATTTCCCAGGAATTCTAAAGATTAATTTAAACCTTTATAGGTAATTTAAAACCCGATTATTACTTAAGTAATTTTTAACTTAATAATTTACGTTTTAATAAAAAGTATTTCTTTAAAAAGTATATACGATTATTTAAGCCTTATTAAGGAATCTTATTTTCATTACCCTTATTATTAAGATATATAGTTCAGTTTAATTATTCCGATAATTATTAAGGAGTCTTATATATTTATTAATGTTAAAGTACCCAATATTACTTATAAGTCTTAAAAAATTACTTATTTAATATAAAATAATCTTTAAAATTAACTTTATATCTCCAGGGAATATATACGATATTCCGAATTAAATTAAGGAGTTTTACTTATAATAAATAAGTCGGTTACTCGGAATTATTTTACGAGATTTACGGTTTAATTACTTAAAATAATTTAATAAGATTTATAATTCGGTCGGGTTTAATCGTTTATATTAACTTAATAAGTTTTATATTTTAATTATTATAATTGTTAATTATTAAATAATAGTTTTACGTCGTTCGGGGTAATTAATTTTTTTCTATTTTTTTTCTTTAATTGCTTTAATTTTTTTTATTTTAAGAAAACGGCTTATATTAATATATAAGTTATAATTTCCTTAACGATAATTTAGAATATCCGGTAATATATACGATTATTTCCTAATTAAGGTTTAAGCCCGTCGTTAATATAAAGGGTATTATTATCTTTTTATAATTAAAATATTTTTAAAAAGCTATTATTTTTTTTTATTTTTTGATTTTTAATAATTAATAGTTAATTAATAAATATTAATAATACTTTACCGATACATATAAACGGGGTCCCCGTATTAATTAAGGGTGGTAATAAGAATATTTAAATAAGGGTACCTGGAAAAGGATTACTTAAATACCTTTATTTTTCTCGATTTTAATATTTATTTAATAAGTAAATAATAGTCGGAAATATTCTATAAATATATATAAATCCATAGTTTATTACTCTCGTTATATATATATAATATAATAATAGTAAAGGTCACTTCTTTATAGTATTTTTATAATTTTCGTTATTATTAATTAAGGAAAAAACACAATAAATTATTTATAATTAAATCGTATAACCAGACCGAATTCTTTAATATATATAAGTAAATAAAAGCCTTCTTAAGACCATTAAAAAAGATAAAAAGGAAAGAAAGAGTAAAAATAATAAAATAATAAATAATAATAAAGTATAATTAAAGATAAGCCGTAACCTCTATATAAGTTAGTAAGGTATAAGTTACTTACTATTATAATCCGTTATCCCTTCTCCTTTTAAAATATATATAAATCGATTCCACCCTTAATTAGCCCTTTTGGTATTTCCATTCCTTCATATACCCATCCGCAAGTTTGGTGTCTTCCATGCTCTCCCCCTTTCCAGCAATCTTTAAATTAATAAAAATTAATATTT